>BCGR01000025.1:7034-545876 GCA_001599375.1 Phoma herbarum
TCCTTTGTATATAAACAACACTTTGTATGTAAGACTAGTTAGTCACTGATCAAATACTATCGATCACCTGAGTATAGTCTCGCAAGCTCGTCACACTACTTAATTCTATTACTAGTTATTAAACTTACCCTAAGTTGTATATTAGACTTTGTCTAATAACTTACCTTACTGTTCTAGAGCCAGCACTTATCCCTGAGAACTAACAGAATCCGTATCAGAGGACTTTGTCCCACGTACGACTTCAACACATTTGCGTCTACTTTCTGCCGGACATAACTTTATTGAGTAGCGGAGTGAGGCTACAAGCTTGCTAACCAACGCGTGGGGTAATCTTCGTAACTTAGTCTTACCGGTACATCAAGAGCGTCAGGGCCATACAAACAGCCTTGACAAAGTTAGACGCTACGACAAGTGTGCGATGGACATCGCCAGCCGTTGGAGAGGTATGTTTGAGGCGTACTGAAGAAGGGTATTTCGGCACCTCGGGTCGTATCCTTATCCTAGGTCGTAATCGGTCTTGCGGTCGAATCGTTGTACCATGTGGAGCTACTGTTAAGATCGAATTCTGGCCACCAAGACTCAAACTTGCGCCAGACTATAGGACCTTCGTGAACAATGTACACATTGCCTGCGTCGGACATGTACTGATTACTATACCTAGCAAAGCAGTCTGCTGCTTCCAGTTTCTGTTAATTGGCTCTGAAATTGTTTGTGTTGACAAATCTGCCATCGATGACGGTGACATTCAGTTCGTGCGCGTTAATGTCAGCCACAGAGGCTTCCGTGGAGATCGCAGGTATGTCGATGAATCGAGATGTGTCAATAACGCCGGTCTCTAGCCACTGTTCTGTGACGGGGTTGACAAAATACTCGTTGGCTTACAGGTTGGTAAAGACGACCAAGTTGAACAACGATGCAATGGCATGGACGAGAGGAAGAGAAAACCACAAGAATGCTCGAGGACGTCCGATGCGCTTTAAATTCCGCAGGCTCGGTCCACCGATGTGAGGCCAAATGCGCCTCCCATGTGAGCGTACAAGCTCGTCTCTATTTGGTGCGCTGAGAACCTGCATGCAGTAGTTGCTAGCTCCCAGCAGAAGCGTATTGAGCACGTTGACTATCAGGTGCATCCAAACATTCAGCTTTCTCGCTCTGGCACAGCTACTCTGAAAAAGGGTGCCAATTGAGCCTTCGGCTTTCTGGTATGGACCAGTCCAGACGTAGATAGTGACAGCGAGATTGAAGCTGAACACCAATGAGGCGCTGATGAGGGAGACAACGGCACCCATACGCCAACCTGAGAGGAAAGGGCGATCCGCTAAAGCTTGAGGTGCGGCTCCAACGAACTCGGGAGGCGCGTGAAAGCTTTCATCATCTGGTGTGAATGTTTCAAATGTCGCGAATACCTGACGCTGGAAGACGCTTGGTCTCTTGACATCCTCGACATCGTCTTCAAGGTGATGATGGCCGTTGGAGGATCTTCAAATTTGTCAGTCCTACCGTGCAGACCATGATTCATTCCTGCTGCAACTTTCAGACCGCAGGAGCTCGATGTCAACTGTGTGCTCGCTGAAGTCGCCCTCATGACGGACCTTGCGGTAGCCAGCAAGCGCTCTGTGCACTCCCATTTGGACGCGTCAGCCAAAGGATGGGGGAGAAAAGAATTGTGCAAGATGGAATTGGGCAAGATCTGGCGGGCCGTGGACTGCAAGCCGGGTGAGGCTGATGTTTATTGCGCCAGGCGGCGCATCCAGCCATTTGCATCTCTAGGCGACCCATGCGCCTGTGTGGATCAGACTTGATCACCGCATGCTGACAGTGGCTGAAACTCACGGCGAAAACAGAGAATGGCATTTGAGAGACGTTGATTGGAGGGAAACCAGTTGGGATGAGGGCAGGCAGCAGCTCGCCCACAGCCCCTGCCGAGTGTGAGAAGCCGGAGTATACTAGGTCAGGTGACCTCCAGCCATCTCTTATATAGAACTTCTGCCGGCTCTATAGTCCATCACTCAATCAATACTGTTCCCACAATACTCGTTCAATACCAAGTAAGCAGGCACACCCATCTTCAGCAGCAGGTACATCATCTTGTTTGAAGCTACGTCTACGGTGGCTTTCAATGTTTTACTATCGGCTGCCTGGATTCAAACTCACCCATTCATGCCGATTGCAGCTTCAACCTCACGAGCAATATCCAAAAATGCTGCCGCTCTGTCACCGTCCGGCTCTGCGACAACGGTGGGCTTGCCCTTATCCGCATCATCGCTGATGCTTGCGTGGAGAGGGATCTCGCCCAACATGTTCAAGTCATACTTGCCGCACATATCCCTGATCTTATTCATATTGCCGAATACATCATGTACTGAGCCGCAACCAGGACACTTAAATCCAGTCATGTTGCAGATCAAGCCAAGCAGATTGACGTTGACCTTCTTGAACAGCTCCACGCCTTTCGCGGCGTCCTTGAGCGACAAATCTTGGGGTGTAGACACAATCAATGCGCCGTCAAGGTTTAGCTGCTGGGTGATGGTCAGCTGAACATCGCCGGTGCCTGGCGGCATGTCCAACACCAGGACGTCCAGTCCACCCCACTCTACTTCATGAAGTAGTTGTTGCAATGCCTTCATGACCATGAGTCCTCGCCATGCTACTGGCGAGGACTCTGGGATGAGGTACCCCATCGACATGGACTTCAGGCCATAGTTCGACAGCGGTATCAGCTGGTTGTCTGCTCATTGTCAGACCAAGGATACGGCGCAGGCTCAGGATCGAGACTGACTTGCTGATAAGCGCGGTTCGCCGGATAGATTGAGGAGTGTCGGGATGGAAGGGCCGAAGATGTCGGTGTCGAGGATGCCTGCTCTATAGCCGCGGCGTGCGAAGCTGAGCGCAAGATTGACTATGACGGGTGAGTGGTGAAGCCGCCGTGGTCGAGTCTCCGGGTGGGCGCACCAGCAATCGTGCTCTTTCCCACGCCGCCTTTCGCTGACGACACTGCAATGACCTTGTCCACGTCGTTTATGCTTCGTCGTTGCGGCAGCCCTCGCTGCATGCGCGGCAGCTGCGGCGGTGCGCCGGAGCGAGGGAGGCCCTTTGCGTGCTGTCAATTGATGTGGATCTGAAGCCCTCTGTTCCTACTTACGAGGGGGTTCTCATGCTGCAAGCAGCGCAGCGTTGAGAACAATCTTGGCTTCAGCATCGCGGATGGTCGACATGGTTGCGGCGGTCGCGGAGGTGACGCGCCTCGGCGGTGGAGACGGGCCGCACAGGCGCGCTTTCGTGAACTTTTCAGTGGGGCGGCAAGTGACAGAACTTTGCTGCTGCAGCAGGTAGCTCAGCGGTCGCAACGTCCACCTCACGCGCAATATGGCTAAATCCAAGCTCAGAGGTCAGTCGCCATACCCCAAATCGCCTTATCGCTGAGCTAATGATCATTCAGACTTCGACCCTGAGTCGCTCCTCGACCCCGCGCCCAGCTCCAGCGAAGACGAGCGCTCAGTCGCTGGATTTTCCGAATCCGAGGATGAAGATGCCAATGCCGGACGCGAGCATTATGTCGCCGTTGGCAAGAGCAAGCTGAGAAAGCAGGAGGCAAAGCCGCTTGGCAAGCAGTACGCGGGGAAAGGCGTCAGCCGCGACGAGCTCGAAAACAGTGACAGCGACGACCCATTTGCTAGAGGCTTCCACGAAGAGGACAGCGAGGAGGACAGCGAGGAGGACAGCGAAGATGCTAGCGAGCGCGACGACGGTGAGGCAGACTTTTCCGAGGGTCTCAACGCCTTGATTGACGGTGACGCTGGCTCAGACGAGGATGAGGTTGAGGACAACGATGAGGACGAAGAGATGGACACCGAAGACGTTGACATGAACGGCGAGGACGACGACGAGGGAGAGGAAGAGGAAGAGGAGGACGAGGACGAAGATCAGGATGACGTGGAAGACGATGAGGACAAGTTAGGCGCAGCTGCCGTGCGCGACCTCATGAAGGACGCCAAGTCCATGACCTCGACGCTTGCCGCTGGTGCGCAGTCAGATGTCGCAAAGGGCGAGGCTGTCAAGACGCAGCGCAAGACATTCGATACTCTCCTCAATACCCGCATCCGCCTGCAGAAGGCTCTCATCTCGACGAACTCGATGGCCGCCGAACAGCACAAGGAAGCGACTGCGCCAGATGCGTCGGTCTCAGCTGCAGAGGCTGCTGCGCTTACTCTGCTGAACAATCTCACCGACCTCCGCATCTCGCTCGAAGAATCACGCACCGGCGAGAAGCGCAAGCGCACAACGTTCGATGCTAGTGCTTCTTCCAGCGACATCTGGTCTTCTATCAAGAGCACGGAGAAGGCCGCCGTGCCGCACAGGAAAGCTGTTCTCGAGCGCTGGTCCAACAAGACCAGGGCAACAACCGTCACAAACAACAAGGCACGCCTTAACGCCTCTGCACAGCAAACGCTCACCGAAGTCCTCGACTCACAGCTGACCTCGTCACACCTGGTTACCCGCACACAGACACCACGCTCTTGCGCACCGTTGCAGTCAGCCCACAAGGGTGCGCAGCCAGACGCAGCCATCTATGATGATGCCGACTTCTACGGTTTGCTTCTCAAAGAACTGTTGGAGCAGCGTTCGGCAGACGTTAATGCCAATGGCGCCTCGGAGTTCGTGGTCCAGGCACCATGGCAAGTAGCAAGAGAAGCCAAGACGAAGAAGGTGGTCGATACAAAAGCAAGCAAGGGCAGAAGGCTACGATACACTGTGCAGGAGAAGCTGCAGAACTTCATGGCGCCTGAAGAGCGAGGAGAGTGGGGCGAGAGGCAAAGGGACGAGCTGTTTGGCAGTCTGTTCGGCAAGCGCCTGAGACTGGGAGAAGAGGATGTTGAGAGCGAATCAGAGATCGAGGCAGATGCAGAGGAGGCAGGACTTATGCTGTTCAGAAACTAGAGGTTCACTAGTTTTCCAATCCACAGATACCTCCGATCATGCCAACATGATCAACTTGATGTGATCGTCCGCATTGTCGGCGTTTGTTCGTCAGGGACTGACACGCTCCGGGTTACCCGATATTTCCATGCCGTATGCCAACAGCATTTGATCCCACGGCGATTTGAGCTTTGCACCGCGAGTCTGCACATTTGTCTCAGCACTGGCAGGCATCGTCCACTCTTGACTCAATTCACAGCGCAGTTCTTTCCTGCTGCTTGCCGGGATAGGAAACCCCACGCGGGTTCCGGGTTGAGACAGCTCCCTGCGATCTCCGGCCGAAGCTCCGACAGGATCCACAATCTTCACGAGAGCGCGACGCGAGCAACGATAAACACTTGCTCCCCTCCCGTGCATCCTCGTTGCACCCAATCGCCGCCAAGATGAACACAATCTCTCCTCCTCCCGAGTTCAAGCGCATATCCGGCACCAAGCGCCTCCTCGGTGTCGTCCTCGGCCTCGGCGGCGCTGCAGCTGCAAACGCACTGCTCGGGTACTCCATCTTCAGCTTTTATACACGCAATACGACCTTCGTACCGTACGATACCTCGTCCCCAGATCTCCTCACACCGACATTCACAAAGCACAACCCGCTGCAGAATGCGCCCGTCTGCATTGACCACGCGATCAAGACGCTGCCGCTGCAGAAGTTCAGAGAGAGATATGGCTTGAAGGACGGCGCAAAGGTACCTGTGGAGCGCTTGACGACGGACTTTTGCCGGAGCATCTGGAGTGGCATTGGTTTCCGGGTGCAGAGGAGGTATCTTGAGAAGAAGTACCGCGCGCTGCCTGGGAGAGAGGATCATCTGTGGGACGTGAAGCAGCTCGAGAAGAGCGAATACCCCGTAGGAGAGAAGATTGTGGATCACTTTGAGGTTGTCGAGCATGACGCAAACAAGGTACATTGGGACACAAAATAGCCAAGATCGAAAGAAGGCAGTTGACTAACATGATGCAGGTCATTGTACGTTGTGGAGACTCGCCGCTGAACCAGGATCACCGTGCCAGCGATGGACTCTTCTCTATGGAGGTCAGCACCGATGAGAAGGCGGATACTGCGACGTTCCACCTCAAGAGCGTGTTTGTCAACACAACAGAGGAGGGCAAGGGCCTTGAGCCGCTGCCGTGGAATTTCCAGCTGGCACACAGGTGGTACACAAAGCTGTGGATGGAGGGCGCAACGAGGAGGATGTTGAAGCAGTGAGAGCTTGATACTGCAGAAGGCGCATCGATCCAATAGTGTCCACGATACCATGTACCATACGCAACTCTTCTACACTTCAACCACCCGACTCGTCCGCGCAACTGATGTCGTGTATACACTCAAAGGAGGCATACACCTTTCATACACAATCAGTCGGGCCTTTCAACGACTGCCCTTCATATGTCCGGCAATACGACGTACCCCACAATGTACACGGCGGCCATCTTTAATCTTGGCCAAATCCAGGTACTACGGAGCAAGCACTCCGTCACTGACAGACGCCGTTACTGAAGCTAGGCAGATCTCTCTGTCCTTTGTACCGGACGCAATCTAATACAGCCAATCAGACGGATGTTTCAGCTCGCTAGCGCGACTCCTTATATATTAACCGGCTCTTCAACTCTGTGAGCCGGCATGACTTCACTAAAGTCCCTAATTTCTCCATAGTGCTCATCTCATGGCTTGCTTCAAGAAGTGGCGGGTCCCAGTGCGGAGACTGGTTCACGGGTCGACCACTCCAAGACAAAAAGCTTGTTTCCTCCCTAACAGAGCCTCTGGAGATTATACGAGCGCCTCAAACACCTCCAAGCCCAGACGTTGACCTACAAAATGCTTACTCTAATCCTTCTCTTCGTCGGTCTGGCTACCGCCGTACCTGCTCCAGCTCCAGCTACTGCTGCTCCGGGGTATCGATTCCTTGGACGAGTCAACCCGGCAACCAAAGAGCTCACCTGGCCCGGCACCGGCGTATCGTTCACATTCAAGGGAACATCAGCCACCATCAGTCTGGCGAACATCGTTGGAGACAACAGCTTCGACCTGACCATCGACGGCAAGGTTCCCACTGAAATCGCAAAGGTCGTCAACACTACCATCACGACCCCCAAGCTCACACAAGGCACCCACTCTGTCGTCCTCCGACGCCGCTCTGAGACAGCCCTCGGCACAGTCTCCATCAGAACCGTGACCACAGACGGCAGCTTTGTCGCCGAGAAGCCCATTACCCGCCAGATCGAAGTCATTGGCGACTCCATTACCGTGGGCTACGGTCTCGACGGCGTAAACCCCTGTACCAACAACGCCGCTGTAACCGACAACCCCAAGACTTACGGCGTGCTCGCCGCCAACGCGCTGAACGCAGACTATAACGTCATCGCATGGAGCGGCAAAGGCCTCGTCCGCAATATCGCCTCCGGCACCCCCGATACCTCCCCCTTAATCCCGGAGTTGTACACGCGCTACGGTGCCAACGACGCAGACAATAGCTACCCCTTTCCCTCATCCTGGAAGCCCAGCGCCGTGGTCATCAACCTCGGAACAAACGACTGGTCCTACCTCGGGTACAACGCGCAGGGTCAACAGTACGCAGCGCGCGAGGTTCTCCAACGAGCTGTGTTCACAGCTGGCTTGGTCAAGTTCGTGAAGTCAATCCAGACCAAGTACCCTAATGCGCAGTTCTTCCTGCTCAACAGCCCGATGTTGAGTGATTATTACCCTACGGCTGCAGACGCGCAGAAGACGAATCAGACCAAGGCTGTGCAGGATGCGATTAAGCAGCTTGGTGCTAAGGCGCATTTTGTGGATTGGCCGACGCAGGGGAGTGACGTGGGGTGTGATTACCATCCTAACGCTGCAACACACGCGGCAGAGGGGACTGTGCTGGCTGCCGCTATCAAGAGTGCTTTGAAGTGGTAGAAAAGTATACCGGTGATGAACATGTAAAAGCTCTACAATTTTCAATAGAATGACGGGTATGCTGAAAGTGCTGGAGTGCCTCCTGTGTGCACGAATAGCACATTTTGAGCCGAATCAAACACGCCCTCCCTCACTATAGCAAGAAGACCAGAGACAGCTTTACCGGTGTAGACCGGGTCAGTCAAGATCCCTTCTGTTCTTGCCAGAAGTCTGATCGCATCCTTTGTCTCTTCGTTGAGGTGACCGTACGCACCGCCAGTAAACCGCCCATCAAGCTCAAAATCCCTCTCCGTGATATCGTCTTCCTGCAGCCCAATCAGCTTCGCTGTGTTCTTCGCCGAAGCTAGAACAACCCTTGACGTCTCTTTCAGATTGCAGCTTGTCGCTTGGACGCCAATCAACCTCTTCTGCTCCCGCAGTAGCTTGAAGCCTGTCACCATACCACCCAACGTCGATCCACTCGCTGTCGATACAATGATAGCATCGAAAGTCACTCCTAACTCTTTCTCTTGCTCGTGAACCTCAAAGGCGAATCTGGCGAAGCCCAGCCCACCCAGTTCGTGCAGACTTGCACCTGATGGGATGAAGTACGGTGTCCCGCCCTCGGCCTTGATCTTGTCCATCTCTCGTCTCGCAGCAACTTCGTAAGCCAGCCCATCTCCACCCTCTTGATTTGCCTCCTGCTTGTCCTGTGGCGTAGAGGGCTTCCAGTCCGCTCCCAAAACACTGTTGATTTGCACATTGCCCGCACTATCATACGCTGAGCGGTCATCGGTTGATGGATTTCCAATGTTCGAATCCGGTGTAAGGACGGTCTTCATGCCGTATCTGTTCCCTGCGGCGGCAACTTGACGCTGGCTGTTGCTTTGCACGCCACCGACGGTGACCAGGTGTGTTGCTTTCTGAGTGACAGCGTCGGCTATAACATATTCCAGTTTGCGCACTTTGTTGCCGCCGTAAGCAAGCGCGCTGTTGGTGTCTTCATGCTTAATCCAGAGATTCGGGACTGCTTGAGGGGCGGTAGCCTCCTTTTTGAGATGCTTGGTGAGATTGCTGAGAGGCTCGACGTGCGTTGCATGCGGGTACAACAGCGCCGCCCGAGATATGTCGGCGAATGGTTTGGGAAGGCGGATTGTGATTGATGCCATGGTTTCGTCGCTTCCCTCCAAAGCGTAATGTCGCGTGGTGTTGATGGCTGAGATCTTGGGAGGTGACCTGAAATGTCATGCTTGTTGTCAGATGTGACGTCATCGTCAGCATGTCCCGGAAAGAGCGACTTTTTGGTGTTGCAGCTTTGACGGATCAAGGCGTCAGCAAGCCCAGCTCACGGTATGGCTTGAAGGGATTCAACCACACCCGTTGGTGCCTGAGCTGAGGGTATGCAGCGAAAGATCCAATCTCGCCGTGGGCTTCGCCGCTTGAAACTAGGACATCAACTTCGATGTCGAGGTACTCAAGCGCATCTTGATGGTTGTCCAATTTCTCTTTGAGCTCTTGTAAATCTGAAGGGGTCGATAGGCGTAACAACGCAAGGTTGAAGCTGACGTAGCTGAAGCATCGCAGAACCTTGCATGGCGCCATCATCCATGCTACAGTCTTCCAATTCAGGCGACATGATCGGAAGCTCAAGTCGTCGACGTTGGAGAAAGGCCGAGGGGGAGTCCCCAGACCTACGGCCCGCACCTCAGGTTCCACAAGACTGCAGAGCTGGAGGCGTTGCAGAGAAGGTAGCCGCATCAAGATGATGACATCGTCGAATTGCATGCATGCCATCGTAACGCTGGCATACTTCAGGTGATGGAATCCATGCGGAACTTTCATACGGATAGGATCGATCCACCTTCGTCTTGACCTGACATCGTCGCCGTACCACTTGTCGATGATCTCGACATGTTCAATATTAGGCGTGTGCAAGAGCGCAGTGGTGAAGAACGCATCCGTGAGTTCGCCGTTGCCTTCCAGACCCTCTATGCCGTCGGCACATCGAGTTGCAATAGTCGAAACTGGGTACTCAAAAGCGCGCAGTGTTTGCTGAATGTTGTTCGAGTCGAAGACCGAGATCCGGTCTTTTGCGAGGGTGCTGTAGTCCCATTGCAGCGACTTCACAAGACTGGCTAAGTCAGGGCGTTGAATGAGTGTAGCCAGATAGCGACTGGGTTCGCTGCCATAGCTGGTCCGATATCCCTTGTATAAAACTGGAGTGGCGATACGGTTCAGGCGGTGGTTCGTGCGGCAGAGGCCGGCAAGGCCATGTTGCTGCTCCACGTGCAACACGATCTGCACGAGTAGCTCCTCTGGTAGTGATTCCATTCGCTCCGTTACAATGTGTTGTGGCAGGGCTGTAACATCATGAGAAGGCGTTGCTGTGCACCGGCGCGTCAGGGGAAGGTCCGCTTGGGCAGATTCGCCAGGGCCGCCAGCGACCGAGGTAGGCACCACATCAAACACGACCTCCCAGCTTCATTGATCAGAGCATCAACAATCTGACTTTGCAGAACAGGGCGTGTCGGTATAAATGGAGGAGATTGGTGATTGGATCGTTTCCTTGTGGATTCACGTGTACTTGCGGCGCTGACGAGCAGGGCATGTTTTTGGTAAGCAGGGGCTGACAATGCATGTTCTTCGTAATGCACGACTCGACCATCGTATAAATAGGCAGGGCGATGTGAGTCCCTCAAGGTACTATGCGATAACTTCCAGCTTGCATTGGTCTGGGGAAAAGTTATCGATTTCCTCGGTCTCGCGCAGAATAACGATGAAAGCGCTCGTCTTGAATGCGGAGACTAGAACGGCAGACGTACAAAATCTGTTATGACCAACACCAGCGTCCAACGAGCTCTTCGTGCGTGTCGTGGCGATATCGCTCAACCCTATCGACCCACTTTATGTCCTACATCCGCTTGCGAGCTCAAGTCGGACCATTGGAAGCGATTTTGCAGGAACAGTCGAGGCTTTGGGCGCAGAAGTACCGTCGACTAACACCTCAGCTGGAAATCGAGTAGCCGGCTTCGTCCAAGGCGTCTGCAGCGTGAACGAACGGCCGGGTGCTATTGCAGAGTATCTGATTGTGCCTTGGGATCTGGTCTGGAAGATCTCTGATACAATAACAATCGAAGAAGCCGCAGGCGTAAGTCTAGTCGCTCTCACTGCTGCCCAGAGCATCTGGTGCCGCCTTGGCCTCGAGGCTCCTTTCGCCTATGACAAAGGTACTGTCGAGCAAGAGTACCCGGAATGGCCCAAATCAGGAGCGGAAACAGAGCCTGAGATCATGAACGTTCTTGTATACGGCGCTTCTACTTCAGTCGGTCTCTACGCGGCTCAAATGGCGAAACTCAGTGTGAGGGCAAGCGGCCGTAAGCTTCGGCTGTTTGGCGTTGCAAGCAAGGCTCGTTGGGACCTTCTGAAGACGGAATCATATAAGTACAATAGTCTTGTGGTCTATCGTAATGAATATTGGCACAAGCAAATACAAAAGCTCTCGGCTGGAGAAGGGATGCACTATGTCTACGATGCAATATCCGAAGGCGATACTGTGCATCGCAATTCATCAACCCTGGCGCCCGTCGGTCGCATGGCCGTTGTGAAATCACGAGAAGGCGGTGCATGGACTTTTCGGAGCATGGTAAATGAGCCAATCTACGGAACTGTATGGGAGGGACTTGGAGAAGAAGTCCATTACCAAGGTTTGCTTATCCCAGAGTCACCGTCCGCTCGAGATTTTGCAGCGAGATTTTACCGATGGTCGAGCACAGCAGTAAGCAAGGAGTTGAAGCAAGTCTCTGTGCGGCTGATGCCAGGTGGCTTGGACAAGGTTGTGGAAGACGGGTTTACCTTATTGGGTGCTGGTAGTATGGAAGAGCGATGCCCGGTTCGGCGAGAGGAATGGATGCAGCCTATCAGTGCTGAAAAGCTGATCTACAAGATACAATACGATTGAAACAGTCCGAGCGAGCAACTGACCAACGATCTTCCGGGAAATACACTGTGTAGCAGAAGAATGTGACGCAATGTCGAGACCATGGCGTCCTTCACCGATTCCTTGCGTGACTCAGAATGTGAGGACGGTTCAATATCACGAGCCGACGCAGCTTCATGCGGATCGTTGACTGACAAACACTGGCTGTGCGTATGGCACATGGGAGCGGGTGGCTCGTCCAGATTCTTCTGGGCTAAAAATCTCAATGGTCGCGCTTTATATTCGAAATTGTCGAAGCCTGGAAGGAGCAAGCTGGAAGGCGCACTGTGAGATAGATGCGACTCGATGTTCGGGTCACCGTGGGGAAGTGCGAGATCGCGGCCCCAAAAGAGCCTAGGCATCATGACGATGTTCGACTAGCGTCTCGCCGCTTGCCGCTTGCATTCAGAGCCTTGCAATCACGCATAATTGTCTTCCACCTTGTTCATTCGCTAGTGCCGTATCTTTCATCTTCCATCGCAACCACGTCTGCGTGCGCGAACGATCGCATGCCACGCGGAACGTGGCATGCACGCTAAACCTACCGGACTGAAGATCTGATTGTGGAGCCGTGGTGGATAGGTAGTGTCCTCTAGAGCCTCCGAAACCGTCAGCCCGTAGACCTAGCGGCGAAGCGGTGAAGACAAAAAGGGAAGGGCAGCGAACGGTCGCTCGTCGTGTGACAGCAATGGGCCATAAGGCGTCAATGGATCGTCGTGGCACTCTACCTTGCTTTTCTCGCAGTATAAGATCGCGCACCCGCGTAGTCGCAAATCACTTTCTTATCAACACAGCCATCCACTCGAAATCGTCACATGCTTGCGTCGTTAGCCCGAGCCCTCGTCGCTTCCTTAGCAACACTACACCTAGTCTCGGGCTCAAGCAGCAGCGAGCAGGACCAATTCAAGCATGTGCAATGGGACGATGACAATTGGACGATCCATACACATGCCTTAGACCAAGGTCATTACCAGTCGCGGTTGACTCTCGCTAATGGGTATTTCGGAATCAACGTCGCGTCTGCTGGACCTTTCTTTGAAGTCGATGAGCCGGTAGACGGCAATGTCATCAGCGGGTGGCCCCTGTTCAGTAGAAGACAGACGTTCTCTACCATAGCCGGTTTTTGGAATAGCCAGCCCCGAACAAATGGCACAAACTACCCATGGTTGTATCAGTATGGATGGGAGAGTTTTGTTGCTGGCATCCCACATTGGGCCGGACTTCAAGTTGAAGCAAATGGACAGCGTCTGAATGCTTCAGTCAACCCGGAGCACATCACAGACTTTGTTTCAAGTCTCGATGTTAAGGCGGGCATCGCTAGCTGGCGGTACAACTGGAAGCCTGGGGGTTCCGGCGATGGGGTCATCGATGTGGACTATCAGCTTTATGTGCACAAGCTCTACGTCACCAAGGCAGCCGTTCGACTGCGGCTTACCGCAGCCCGCGATGTCAATGTGACAGTGTACGATGTCCTGGATGGTGACTGTGCGGTTCGATCCGATTTCATCAACAAGAAATATGAGGAGGACTCGCCAACAATCTGGACCGCTGTCCGGCCGGGCAACATCACCAATGTTACAGCCTACGTCTATTCAACACTCAATGGCAGCGACTGGTTAGATTTTGGTACCCGATTGCAAGTTCCGGAAGGTATCTTTAGCAGTGGCAACGGTTCGACTATCGCCCAATCCGTACGGGTGGACCTGACAGCGTGGAGGCCAACCGAGCTTACCAAGTTCGTTGGTGTTGCATCAACAGATGCCTTCCCCGATCCTCAAGCTGTTGCAAAGAATGCCTCGCAGTCGGGCTCAGAAGAAGGCTACTACTCGTTGCTGCACTCCCACATCGAAGAATGGGAGTCAATCTTGACTCCGGACTCCGTTGACGACTACTACCTCGCGAATGGCTCTCTACCATCAGACCCGAACATTCAGGAACTTCATATCTTGGCTCGAACAAATCCGTTCTATCTGTTGTCGAACATGATCGGTCCTAATGCTGTAGCAGCAGCTGACAGTAACACAAGGTTGAATATCTACAGTGTTCCGGTCTGCGGACTTGGGTCTGATTGTTACGGAGGCTTGATCTTCTGGGACGCTGATGTCTGGATGGCACCCGGTATCCAAGTGTCCCACCCGCTACACGCACAGAATGTCGTCAATTACAGGATTGAGCACTTTGACCAAGCGCAGAGGAATGTTGATACCGCGTACACGTCCAGCAAGAACCAGACAGGGAGGTTCACTCCGGGCGGCGCAGTCTTTCCATGGACGAGCGGCAGATTCGGGAACTGCACAGGAACCGGCGCGTGCTTCGACTATGAGTACCATCTCAACGGTGACATCAGCTTGGCTTTCAACAATCACATGATCATAACAGGCGATCAAGAGTTCTTTAGAGATAGTCTTCTGCCTATCTCCAATGCTATCGCACACTTTTTTGGGCAAGTGCTCGATTACAATGAGACTTCGGGCACATACGAACTATGGAATGCTACCGACCCTGACGAATATGCCAATCAAGTCAACAACGCGGGCTACACAACTGCACTTATCCAGCGTCACTTCCTCGAGACGAACCAGTTTAATAGCTGGTTCGGTCTCAGCCTTAACGCCAGCTGGGCAGACAAGGCTGCAAAGATGCGGCTGCCTGTCAACGAGGACGCCGGCATTATTGTAGAATATGCAGGCATGAACGGCTCCGTCCAAGTCAAGCAAGCGGACGTCGTGTTGGTTGACGACCTCCTGCATTACCCGAACCCCTATAGCTTATCCAATCTTGACTATTACGCCGCAAAGCAATCACTCGATGGCCCGGCCATGACATACTCGTCGTTCGCCGTAGTCGCAAACGAAGTCTCGCCTTCCGGCTGCTCCAGCTTCACCTACAACCTGTATTCAGCTTCGCCATACGTGCGAGCGCCTTGGTATCAGTATTCGGAGCAGCTGATTGATAATGTCGAGGAGAACGGCGGTACACATCCTGCATTTCCCTTCCTGACTGGCATGGGCGGCACGAACCGTGTAGGAATCTTCGGATACTTGGGCCTTGGACTGTATTACGACCGCCTGGATATCGATCCTTCCTTGCCTCCGCAGATTGAGCGCCTGGACTACCGAACATTCTATTGGATGGGTCATGGGATCAATGCGACTTCTAACGCTACACATACCACTCTTGCTCGCCTGCCTCGCAACAAGTACACCCTTGCTACTGCGAATGCAACATATTTCGACAAGCCCATCCCGGTCACGGTTGGCACCCGCAGTGGCCGCAACGGCACCGTTCTAGAGCTCGGTAATGAGCCTTTAGTCATTCGCAATCGACCCATGGGTGAGACACTCACCGTCGCGGGTAACATTCTGCAGTGCGGTATCCTGCTGCCCCCTCCTCAAGCCAACAAACCCGGACAGTTCCCCATCGCGGCGATCGACGGCGCAGCAAGCACCAAATGGCAGCCGGAAGCGTCCAATGTCACAAGCTACCTCACTGTTGACCTTGGTGGCTCATCCTTCTACCCAATCGACAAAATCGCCATGGACTGGGGTGAGCAGCCACCGTCGCACTTCGAGATCTACTTCACAAACTCAACGCTGCCGCCATTCTCGGGGCAACTACTGAATGACGATGTGAGGAACGTGACGGCGGGCAAGGTGGAGATCAGTGCGCCGTGGGATCCTGTCACAGCGTATGAGATCAAGACGTACGTCGGCAATCAAACGAATATAACTTTGAGCGAATGTGTGTGGAGCGGGCGCTATGCGCACCTGGGTGTCAAGGGCAATCAGTACGGCAAAAGTGCGACCGCAGGAGGGACGGTCGCTGAGTGGAACTTGATTCGGGAGCTGTAAGATAGCCGACGTGTGCACATGCAGAGGGTGCCGGAGATAAAACGCCGTTTAGATCTGGAGATTGGGAGCCCATGCCGCGCCTACACCTCTCGATAGCTTCGCTCTTGTCCTCACCAGCATACTCGCTTTGATGGCCTTTAATGTTGCGGCGTGAACAGCCGCTGAAAATGATGGAAAACTGCGCTTAAGTTGCTTGCTAGCTAGAAGGCATCGATATATACATGCTCTGAGACGTGCTAGTCCAGAATCGTCACAGGGGTGACGATCGAGGCCTGTAGGGCCGACTTGCACCGCAACATTTAAGAGTAGCCATCCCTCCATCGAAATATGATAAAGACGCATCGCTAGATGGTAAGGAGTCCGCAAACCATTGCACTCAGTGATTAATGTAGGGCTTTTCCAAATGCTTTCACGTATACTTTATCAAGCGATTGGGCTTTCAGAAAGCGACTATCACTGGTTTCCGACCCGGCTTGGAGGTACGTGCGGGACGGTCCAGTTTCGATTCCTGGTGCGTCTATTGTTTTGAGGTTTCTGTACTGTGGCATTAGGGTTGAAGCCGAAGATACGATGCACGTGCTGGCGTACGTTGTTGCCACTTGTTTTGCTTCAGTACGAACGCTTGTCCTACAATATCGAAATACTGCTAGTGTACAACATGTATCTGTATCGCCTCCCTACATAGGTACACGAGCTGCAACGCTGCGCCAAAAATCGCATCGCGCACCTCTTCCGCCCTCACAAGGGCTCGCGTCGACAACGCTAATGTCGTTCCTCAGTCGAGATCCGATTGATCGCGTTGCATCTATGTCCTTGAATGCTGCGTTCAGCGTCTTGTTAATTGCCTCCAGCGTCCCACCTGTCTGGTTGAGATTGAGCATTGCTGCGTTGCTAAGTGAGTACTTAGGCCAGTCATCAAGCCCAGGAAACATATCGAGAATGCTCATCCCGGAAGGGTCACCCATCTTGATGGAATTGCCCCGAATCCTCTGCACGGCGCGAGTGTAATCAAGACCGTAGTTGGGTGGAGGCCTGTTTCCGGATACTGCAGTATCGTCAAGGCCATGCAGCGCGACCGGCGTTGATGTTTGACTTGTAGCCGCCATTGCGACGAATGGTGTATGCTTCTGCTAGCTAGTGGCTGGGGCAAATAAATGTCGACTCGCTGTAGATGAGATTTGCAAGCTCCTGAAGACCAGATGCTGTCGCATTAGTGTCGAGTGCTGTAAACCTGGAGCTCCCCAAAGTTGCATACGTCGGGATCGTGCAGTATGAGGACGGGCATTGAGAGCGCAATCGAGTCACGTCTTCCGCAGTAAGAAGCGGAAACACGAGATCGACCCAGGCCTGCAGATCGTCTGCGGTGCTGATGTTCTGCGGTACAAAGTTGAAGCCTTCCTCGGCCCCATTACTTGTGAGATGATTGCGACCATTGAGTTTTCCGGCACTGAGAGCTTGGCTGGGTGTCATTTGAATGAAGGCGCCGTCAGTGACAGGCAAGAAGGCCCACGTTCCGTACCTTCCTCATGCAGAGACGAGCGCAGAGACTTCTTGCAAGACCACTGTATGTCTCGTCGCCAGACACTCGAATATTGTTGGAACGCCATTGCTATATGCCCAGGGTACGAAGCAGCCAGCATGTGCAGCGAAGGCGTAGTACGCCTGGGAGGGTATCTACTCGGCGAGGTTGTACTGCTGCGGCAGGTATGGCGATGATGAGATAGATTAGTGAGGCTCAGAGTCCTCAGAGCTTGCTAATCAAGATGATTTATACTGACGTTTGTGTAGAGTGAAGTGCCCTGCAAACCTCCGTACGCGATATCTTGCAGCATCATGGAGCCACCTTGGAATGTTGAGCAAATTAGGGATGACCACTCGTCTGATAACAAGACCTTCTCACCGCCAGCAAAGACGCCCCGAATCGTCGCCCTCGTAGGGTCCCCACCGAAGCGGTCAATGTATCGCTGTACCCATTGAAGCGCACATTGCTGGTCGAGAAGCCCCGTATTGACGCCATTGCGAGACACATCATCTCCTGGCAGGAAGCCAGATGCTCCAAGCTACGTTGTACCTCAGCATTTTCATGCTGATTTGAATGTGGACAAACTCACGCGACATTGAATGCCCACGCCAATGAAGGAGTTGTCATTGGCGTTGACGAGGTTGCTCAGATCTTCACGGCCATCGTCAACCCCATATCCACCCCCGTGTATCCATACAAGAACAGGCAGGCGAGCGGCGTTGCGTGGCGCGCAGACGTTGAGGAATAGGCAGTCCTCGTCAATTGGAGATGGTGCCACCAGCGAACCTTGTCCAGATCTGAGGCTTTGTGGAGATGCTGCGCCGAAACTTTCCGCCGAATGGATGGATGTGCGATCAGAGTGAGGCGGCTGGGGTGCTTGCCATCGCAATGAGCCCGTTGATAGGAGCTGGAAAGCGGATGCTGGGGAGGTTCAGTGCTGACATTGAGATCCAATGTCGCACTTGCGACACCTTCGTATACCGCGTAGTCGAGATCGACCTTTGGTGAATGTGCAGTAGCGAGATTTGTAACAGCTAGGGCCGCGAACAAAAAGGTCAACATTATGTGCGTATTGGGAGAACGTTGGGATGTGCGATTGTCGCGAGGCAGATGAGCTACATAGTGTCTCCTTACCACATCACTGCGGCCCTGCCACTTATCTGAGCACCTTGCACGACATGAAGTACAACGTAGGCATATGGCATAGCGTCTGCGTGTGGCCGCAAAAAGTTCAGTGCAGCGTGGAGACGTTCGTGCACCTCGAAGATTGTAGCATCGGCTATGCGTCGTTTCTGTGTTCAGCTCCATTCTATCTCGAGAGATTGACGAAGTGATGGGTGTTGAGGATAGTGGATTGGACCCTGAAAAAGTTCGATCGATGACGTAGCCAGAGTGGATCTGTTACGATGCTAGTTCGCGAACCCTGTGAGATCCGCGGTCTGGGGAAGGTCATCACACGTTCTCGGTCGCATTCTTCCAATATTCTACGTCCGATCTTTCTTTTTCCTTTGTTTACTCTCTCATACGTGCACAAAGCTGCACCCACGATCCTTCGAGTCCCACATCTCCCTGCACGCGTGTTGACATCGTCGCGTACAGTTGAGCCCGTTACCTCGGCGACCGAGCCCCTAATTGACCTTCAAGTAAACAGCTTCGCAATGCCTGTCAACACGCTCTCGGTGGGCGCTGCCGTCACACCGACCGTGATCGAGACGTACATCGTCCACTATCTGAATCGCAGTCCTTTGCGCCAGAAGCCCACTGCGCACATTTCGTACCACGAAGGCCTCGAACTCATCCGGCGGTTCCTGCACTACGCGTCACTCCACCCAGTCGACGAGCTACAGGCGTTTACAGCGCAATGGGTGCCCGTGCCAACTTGGGTGCACGACTACAGGGTCGAGATACCTCAGGGGCAGCTCGCACGCTCTGCGCAGTATATCAATGCGCAGTTGGGTCCCAAGGGTATCGAAGCTGTAGGTGGGCCGACATGGTGGCAGTGGAGACGTGAGGAGACAAAGCTGGAGGCCGAGTGGATCGAAATGAAGAAAGATCGCGACGCACGGGAGAAGTCGAGCATGCCCAGGGGCCAGCGCATCATGCTTTATGTCCATGGCGGAGCATACTTCTTCGGCAGCGTAGACGAGCACCGCTACCAGATGCAAAGACATGCGCGCAAACTCCAGGCTCGTGTGCTGGCCCCGCGATACAGGCTTGCGCCTCAGTTTCCCTTCCCTTGCGGTCTGATGGACTGCCTGGCAGCATACCTGTACCTGCTCGAGGAAGGACATAACCCTAATACTATTGTCTTGGCTGGCGACTCCGCTGGCGGCGGCATGGTGCTCAGTATGCTCGTGACTCTGCGCGACCAGGGAGTGCCGCTGCCAGCAGGTGCCATTCTGATTAGTCCTTGGGTGGACCTGACGCACAGTTTCCCAAGTCTGAGTGGAGACGGCAAGATGGACTACATCCCTGCTCACGGTTTCTTGCACAAGCCAAGCATAAGCTGGCGTAAGTGAGTTTTCCATCACTACAACCAGTGGGCTAATTATCGTAGCGCCTCCCAACGCCGATGACCTGATGGCACTCGAGAACGCTACCACCCCGAGCGAAAATCAGAAGGGCAAATCATCGCCGCGAGTCTCGCTCTCTGGCAAAAACAAGGAAGAAAAGGCAGCGCAGAAAGAAGCAAAGGCTGAGCGTGTACGAGGCTATTCGCTCACCAAGGAGAAGCCAGATCTAGACAACATCCTCAAGTCCCCAGATACTTGGGTCTCTCCGGATGGTAAATACGCTGTTGGTCCGAAAGGTACCCTTTCAGTTCAGTTGGATAAGGAGCGGATTGAGATCAAGGATCAGATTCAGCTATACGCCGCGAATCACCTCATCACCCACCCTCTTGTTTCGCCTGCTTTACAGCCGTCGCTCGGTGGGCTCCCACCTCTGCTCATCCAGACTGGCGGAGGCGAGCTGCTTCGCGACGAGCAAATATACCTTGCACACAAGGCTGCGCACCCGGAAGCCTATCTGCCTCCGCCGTCGAACAATCAGACCGCCGAAGAGATATCGGAGCAAGCATCAAGGCATAAGCCAACGAACGTGCAGCTGCAAGTTTGGGACGATCTTTGCCACGTCGCCCCTACGCTCAGTTTCACGCGACCCGCGAAGCACATGTACCGCAGTGTCGCGCAATTTGGCGCTTGGGCATTGGCCAGAGCACAGAAGACATCCATTGATATCCTCGATGATGACGACATCTCCTTCGTTAGTACCGACTCTGAATCTGCTGACAATGAGGAGAAGTCGAAGAAGACCAAGAAGTCTGACGCTCCAGCGAAGCCGCACATAGGCACCGATGGTATCATCGATAGAGGCAATCATGAAGCCCGGGTCGGCAAGGCTGGTGATCCTCTGCCACCATTCGAGCATCACATGATTAGACAGCGCGTCGATCGACATGGTTATATCTATGCGCTGGCTCCCAAGGAAGAGCTGATCGCCTTGAATCTTCCAGTTTCAGAAGTCGGCGTGCCTAAGCCGGGCCCTGTTAACAAGTGGATGAAGGCATCGCAGCAGTGGAATGGCAAGTTCGCAAAGCAGAAGATCAAAATTCAGCAGCAGCGTATGAAGGAGATGAAAGCAGGCTTTGAACGCTTCGAAGGTGAGACCCCGCCACCGACTGCATTGGCTGGTAGGAGGATCAAGAACCTGAAGAAAGAGAAACTCGCAAAGAAGTCTTGGGGAATGGCTCTCTGGTCGCTTTGGGGTAGCAAGCACGATGAGTTGACTGTAAGTGATATCGCATATCGGCTTACTTTCAGATGCTGATGACATGCAGATCGACCGCGAACAGAAAGCAGACCAAACACCGCCGCCGCCATCGAAGGCAGTTATTACGAACCCGACCCAAGGCGCGAGCACTCAAGAAGGTGCATCAGACGCCACAGATCGTAACGGAGATGCTGCCCTCGCTCCTGTCAAGCTTTCATCACGAACGCGCTCACGGTCCAGACATTCGACCGTCACCGACCTTGGTCAGATCAACAAGTCGGAAGATGATCTCGAGAAACTGTCAAGGGAGTTCTCGAGGATCGCACCTCCCTCATCTGGATTGGCGGAAGCCACAGTCATAGCCCCCGAGCGTTCGCACTCTGGGCTTCCTCCCCAGATGGCCGCACCTGCCGAAATGCCTGGAGTTGAGACCCCAGGTATCATCGTCTCTGATGAACCTACTTCACCACCGACTATTGTCCCCGAGACGGACGGCACGAGCACCCGCCCATCCAAAGGTGGCATTGCTTACCCCTTTTCTTTGAAGGTAGATGGTTCGGGTCACCGCGCAAATGCAAGCACAGTCACACTACAGAGCGTGCAGATCATGACACCTCCGGCCGTCGAGGAGAACAAGCAATTCTTCGATGACACCGTCTTGACACCGGCAGCGGTGCACGAGTCGAAGCAGCTTGGAGACGCTCTTGCCACGCCACACATAGCAGCAGATCCTATCCTTCCATCGAACAAGCAGTACTTCGACGCACCTGGTGCAGGCCTTTTCAGCGGACAGTGGCAGCCAGCTACCCCAGCTGTTGACACAGAGACACCTGCACTCAAGAGACCTGGCGTCGAGAGATTTGAGACGGCCCAGGAGGACCTCAGCACTCTTTCCAACGCTGACAAGAGGACGTAGAGAGTTAAACCTGTACTTTTGATACCCTTTTCCTTCGGGAATTTCCCTAGAGTAACATAGCCTATGTAACACTGCGAACTAGACATAGATTGGTTAGAGTCGGAGATAATGCAGAAGATCGCGGGGTTTACGATATGGAATGCTTGCCAGCGTCATCAGCCCCACCTTCCAGGTACTACTCATGATGGAGAGCTCCCCGTACCTTTGACAACTCAATTGCGCGCTGCAAAGACCCAGACGAGTCACTGATCTGATTGCTCGCTCACACACGAGACCAATTGGCCTTAGCAATTAAAATCTGGAACACCAGCATGTCCGTCTTCCGCGCAAACTCTCGCGCCCTGATCACAGGCGGCGCATCTGGAATTGGTTATGCTGTCGCGGAACTGTGCCTCAAAGCATCTATGAAAGTCACGGTCGTCGATTACAACCAAGAGACGCTCGACTACGCCAAGAAGAACCTCAAAGGTGACGTCGAGTGCGTCAAATCAGATGTCAGCGATTTGGGAGCCTGGAAGGGTCTGAAGGAGAAGGTTGGCGATGTGGACTTCCTCATGCTGAACGCTGGCCGTATGGTCAAGTGTAGTTGGGGCGAGAGCGACTACTTCAATCAGGTGAACACACACAAGCTGGAAACAGTCGGTGTGAACGTATGCTTATTGTCGACAGATCCTGGAGACGAACCTCTACGGCGTGATCAACGGCCTGAACACCTACGTACCTTCCTTCCAATCGCGCTCCTCCAACACCCCAAGCGCAATCGTCATCACAGGCAGCAAGCAGGGCATCACTAACCCACCGGGCAACGCGGCGTACAATGCCAGCAAAGCGGCCGTCAAGGCACTCGCTGAACACCTCTCCTTCGATCTGAAAGACACGAACACAAACGTCCACTTGCTGGTACCAGGATGGACATTCACCGGCCTAGTAAGTTTGTCCTTTTTCTGATATTTGCTCTGCTGATCGGCTTCCTCCAGTCCGGCAACCACCCCGGCCAAGACTCCAAGAAACCCGAGGGCGCATGGTCGCCCGATCAAGTCGCAGACTTCATGGTGAAGAAAATGGAGCAGAACAAGTTCTACATCATCTGCCCCGATAACGATGTTAGCGAGGAGACAGACAAGAAAAGGATGCTGTGGAGTGTGGGCGATATTGTGAATGGCAGGCCGCCTCTAACGAGATGGAGGCCTGGGTTCAAAGAAGAGGCGGAGGAGTGGATGTCGAAGCAGAAGGTTTGATCATTGATTGCGTAAGGATGTTCTTCAATTCGAACGGGTATCTCTGTGTAATAATGGAAGGAATATCATGTAAAGCGGACGCCCGAACATGCAAATATGTGAATCTCACGGCGGCTCAGTCCGACTCATAGCCAACCAACGCTGCGAGACTCTGTGGCGGAGCCACAACCTTCGAGTCAGGCGTTGGTAATAAAGTCTGTGCGACAGGTGCAGCAGCCACTTCAGCGTCGCGCTTTCTCTTCAGTACACCAAAGCTAGGCCTTGTCTTCGAGCTTGTTTCTTTGGCAGCAAATGGATCCACAACAGCACGCGTGTTGCCCACAAGCTTCTGTCGTAAATCCTGCCGGCTCTTCTCCGCAGGTTTCTCAGCTTTAAGCTTCTTCGTCTTTGGTTTTGCGCTTGGCTCGTCGGAACTCTCAGTATGCGACTCGGCGAAGAGCGAATTCCAGACCTGCGTCTCGTCCTCGACTCCACCAAAGTCGATTAATTCAGCCTTCTGCCGGTCCGCCTCTGTTTCGTCCAGGATGTCGAGATGAAGACTGAATCTGTCCTGCATGTCCTCTCTATGCCTCTCTTCCTTCCTCCACTCCCTCCTTTTCTCCCTCATGTCCTTCCTGAGCCTTGCATTGACATCGTACGGATCCCTCCAGACCTCTGCCTTCTCGTAAAGCTCCTCCACCCTCTCCTTATGCTCCTTATCCCTTGCCTTATCCTCGAGCTTCCCCTCCAACCCCACAAACGCATCCTCCCTCCTCCTCTCCTTCTCCGCTTCGCTCAAGAACCTGAGCTCGCCATCCTGCTCCCCACCATCCTTAGGTCCATAATCCCTTTTCCGGCACCCCTCAACGCAAACATACTGCGTCGTCTTCGGATCAGTCTTGATCTCCCACTCGCCGCCACACGCCGTATGCCTCATCTTGAAGCTCCATATCGGTGTGCTGTAGTAGTTGCCGACCTTCTTCTTTGCGGCATTGAAGCGTACGCCCTGCCCAACGATGGCTTCGGGCTTGCAGTGCTGGCACCATACGGCAAAGGGGAGCTCGAAGCGTACGGTGAGGATACCTTGCGAGATCTTACTCGCGCGCGCGCCGAGGGGGTGCGATGTGTTGAAGCTTGGCGCGTTGGAGGCGTCGGGCGGGTAGTACCGTCCCATGTTGAAGCCCTGCATGGCGGCGGCGGGGTGCGCGGCGCGCGATTCTCGTTCGGAGGAGTGACGTGCTACGTAGTGAAGGTGGTGTCGCCAAGGATACTGCGCTCTCTCTATACGCGCAGTGCGTCGGTGGGAGTGAGTTTGAGGCGAAGGCTGACTACGCTCGATATTTGCAGCGTTTGTCCTTTGGACCCTGAGGAAATTCGCGAATCATTCACGTGTTACGTCATCAATATTCGGTGTGCAGCCTTACGACGCTTCAGCACGACACAGGAGGAGGCTAGCAACCTTCTCTGACAAATTAGGATTGAGACGAGGAGAGCGCAGCGCGTCCATGCAGGTCGATCGTGAGAAGCGAGAACACGAGAATGCCAGGTTTTGCACAAGCATCCTCACCACACAGCTTGCCGTGGCTGCACGCTTTACGTCTGCACACTGCTGACACCATTCACCACACAACAGCAGTTTTTGCGTCTTCTTGGCTCAAATTTCTCAGCGACTCACTTACCGTCACAGCCAAAGCCTTGTCTTTTGCTTTTTCTCGGACGATCAGGCAACGCCATTGATGAGCTATCCGCTGCCAATTGGCAGCCACGAACGAGGCAGGTCATCTTCTTGCTCACGCAGGGAGCCGAGAGATGATTGATTGAGACCCTTGAGCATGGTCGTACCACGTACGTGAGAGCAGACCACCGTCAGCTCATGGCTTTGTTGGCCAACAGCATTGGCACGGGCATGCAGAACGCAAAATCAGGAAGCTGACAAGCAGCCTCGCGTTACCATTGACCGCGGTCCATGTTTGAACTTTCAGACACGGCAGCAATGCGAAACCGACAAGAACCGAGGGTCCAAACTCGTCCAATTAACTCTCAACGAATCACCTGACGATCGAGCACTTTAGATTGCAGAGGTTGCTCAGGCATTAAGATCTTTCCGGCCCGCGCGGACGCGGAGTGGGCGCCTTGTTTTGAAAGCCCTTCGAAGCTTAGCGACCCACCCTACATATACCTGCATTTAGTGGCTGTTGTTCATATTACTGCCACCAATAGGCAGGCTTACCGGCTGTGGCAAAATACTCCTTTAGACGAGAGCTGCTTTTCACCTTTTCACCCGCATATGCATATGTGAATATCACCCGTCTCACTCTTCATCTTGGAGCAAATAGATTGGCTAACGAGGACACGGCTCATGGTATTCAGCCGGGCCGTCTAGGACCCAACAAGAACTTTTACGGTACGGCCGCTGATACTACTCGCCAAGTACCGCAACTGTAAGACCGCTCGGTAGCGCGGACTTACCTCCGTAAGATGAAGGTACTAGCTGTCAGCATTGTGCAGCAGCACAGTAGGAGCGTCCTGATGCGGCCCTCATCAGAGGTGAGGCCTAGAGGATGAGCTCAGCCTCCGCCACCGGAAGAAGGGCAGGATCCTAAGCTGACTGACTTCATGGGCATCATTTGGGTTACCTGCCAGACCTGGTGCCGGCCGTGATCCTTTCTGTTCAGCGTGGTCGCACTGTCGTCTCGGCTCAAACCGATATTGCATGATTACGGGAAGTGGCTTGCACATGGTTCGGAGCCTGATGCACGCGCCCTACATGGGCAAACAAAGTGTTGTCGTACTCGAGCAACACAGAGTGTTCACGTCGCCGTGAGTGCTGGTCGTTCCCTGCGCTCAATACTCTCCCGGCAAACATGGCGACACATTTGGATCAAGTTATCCTGTCTGACTCGAATCGAACGCCAATTGTTCAGATTCTTATTTGGTTCTGCCTTGTGACGAGCTTCTTGGCTTTCGTCACTCATGCTGGTATCAAGCTCTACGTTTTCCGGGCTTTGAGGGCAGAGTCAGGTTTCCTACTTGCGTCTCTGGTCAGTCTGCTCGGACTACCTTTGCTTCTCCATCATTGACAGCTTCCGCAGGTGTTTTGTATCACGCAGTCGGTCGTTGCATTGGTCCAATGTGGCTATGGGTTTGGAAAGCCATCCGCAACTTTGAGCAGCGATGACATTCAGTCAAGCCTGAAGGTAGCACACTTCACTGATTTCCTCGAAGCCGTACGAAGTTGACCACCGATACAGGCTGAGTATGCTGCAACAATCCTGCTCTTCATGTCACTCGGCTTCTCGAAGCTAGCTATTGTGGCATTCGTGCACAACTTGACCCCTTCGAAATTTCATCGTAAGATCAATTACGGAGTCGGAGCGCTTGCATGCCTATGGATTATGTGCGCAGTTCTCGTTGCAGTATTCCAATGCCGAGTGCCTCGAACATGGGACAGAACCACGACTCACTGCGCGGATCGAGTATGTCGAGCTCGACTTGTTATACAACAAATGCTGACTGCCAACAGTTCATCTGGTGGAGTGCCATATCAATCTTCAACATCATCACAGAGATCGCAATCGTTGCTCTGGAACTAGGCATAACTGCGCAACTGCAAATTGCTCGACAAAGAAAGGCTTCCATCATGAGCCTTTTTGCTTGCCGGGTTTTGTGGGTGTGCGATCTTGAAATAATAGATGTATCTAACCTGGGCAGAGTTTTGACAGCAGCTGCAATCCAGCTGGCCTATTTCCACCAAGAACACAACGACCCCACGACGAACGACGACTTGATGCTCGGCTACTGGCGATCAGCTCTCTGCAACCAGATAGTGCAGTGCCTTGCCATTGTGACGACTTGTCTACCGTACACAAAGATCTTCATGGAGGGCTTCGAATCTGGGCTGCTTAGGGTTGACGAAAGCCGGCGCAGAGGAGAATATGCTTCGAAAGGCTACAGCGGACGCGAGTATCAGCTCATGGATGTCTCACGTTCGTCACACGCACAGCGATCGACGCCTGAAAGGTCTATCAACGTGTCAAAAAGCTGGGCTGTTTCGGTGGAACCCGCTGACCGGTTAAGGACTAAGTAAGCTCTCGATCGGTGACAAAAATTCGCCTATGATCCAGGAAGAGACACAAAATGTAAGCAGCAGTTGTACAACGAGCGTACGCCTTGAAGCATGCCCAATTGCAGATGCTCTCGAGTTTGCGCATCTCTCAAACACATCGAACACGCAACATTCAACGCACGTGCTCAAGCTGAGCCGCTATCTGGTCGACAACAATTTCACATCAATTTCGCTGAACCGAGACAGTTCGGTATAGTCGGATGTTCTTCTTGTGGCGCATACCCCTGCACTGTCCCGTGTTACATGCACCTAAGATTATGCGGCAGGTGCTCCAAACGGGCGGGACGGGACGGACTGTCTCCCATTTGATCAAATCGCGCTGCACAATCGAGGCACAGCTTACAAGGTACCATTCCTCGCTTGCAAGGGCTCAAGCCACCATTCATACATGTGGTGCTACCCTGCCTTTTCACTCTCCCGCACTATTTTGTTTCCTTCTTTGTGCTTTTCACTGGTCCATGATCCTGCAGCATCTCCGCTGCCCTGGTGACACAATGGCGTCCACCCACTCCGTGAAAGGCAACGACGTCGAGATGACTGTATCTCCAAGCTTTTCAACCACCGACCAGAAGGATGAGCTTGCGCTGGCTCGGTTGGGCAAGAAGACTGTCTTGAAGGCAAGTCGACCAGTTGAAATTCATTGGACAATTCGCTTACACCTAGTAGAGACGATTTGGCTTCCTATCCATTCTGGGCTTTGCCTGCACCGTCTTGATCACTTGGGAGGGTTCTCTGGTGTAAGACTCATGAATTGCACAATACTTCGCAACGAGAGCTGACGTAGAGCAGCTTGTTCCTCGTCGGATTCCAGAATGGCGGCCCTGCAGGCGTCATCTACGGTTACCTCGTCGTCTGGCTCGGTACTGTGTCTGTCTTCATGGTCCTCTCTGAGCTGGTTTCGATTGCACCTACCTCGGGTGGTCAATATCATTGGGTGTCGATGCTAGCACCGCGACGCTTGTCCACACTTCTCAGCTACATCTCAGGATGGCTCACGCTAGCCGGCTGGCTCGCTTCTTTCGGCTCTGGCTGCTTCCTGACAGGTGGTCTGATCCAAGGACTCTTGATCCTTTGTCAACCTGACGCCTACATCCCCCAGAATTGGCACGTCACCTTGCTCTACTGGGCAGTCATCCTGTTTTGCGTCTTCATCAACGTGGCAGCTGGGTGGCTCCTTCCGAAGTTCGAGGGCGCTTTGCTGGTATTGCACATCCTTGGTTTCTTCGCCATCCTGATTCCGCTCCTTGTTCTTGGTCCGAAAGGGGATGCCAAGGAGATCTTCACCACCTTCGTCAATATGGGTGGATGGGACTCGCAAGGTCTGTCTTTCTGCATCGGCATCATGGGCAGCGTTTTCGCCTTCGTCGGTGGAGATGGCCCCATTCATGTGAGTTCTGAGACGCTTCATCACTTTGGTCTATCACTCACTTCGTCTCAGCTGTCTGAGGAGATCCATAATGCGCAAGTGGTCGTACCTCGTTCGATAATGACAGGTATTGCGATCAACGGGTCGTTGGGCTTTGTAATGGTCCTTACTGTGCTGCTGCGCCTCGGTGACATAGATGCTGTGCTGGCAGAAAACCCAGCATTCCCTTTCATGGCAATCTTCCATCAAGCCGTCCAGTCTCGATCGGGCGCAGCTGTGATGGCTTCCATCGTTATGGTCCTTACTATCAGCGCGAACGTCGGGTTCGCCGCTTCGACCTCGCGCATTTGCTGGGCTTTTGCCAGAGACAAGGGCCTCCCAGGATGGCGCCAGCTGAGCAAGGTGAGTCCTCGAATTCAGCGGACTGGATTGTGTTGACATTAGAACAGATCAGTGACAGGACCTCAATCCCGGTTAACGCCGTCGCTGTCACCGCCTTCATCGCCGCTCTTCTTGCGCTCATCAATATCGGCTCAACCACTGCCTTCAATGGCGTCATCTCGGTGTCTATCGCAGGCCTGTTTGCATCTTACCTCCTCACATCATGTCTACTCCTATACCGCCGCTGCACCGGCGCCATTCTGCCCAGCAGCGCCGCATTCGAGAGCGTGACACCCTCCGTCACTGACGACGGCATGGTGCGCGCCATTTGGGGACCGTGGAAGATTCCTGGAGCGATTGGTATCGCAAACAACGCTTTCGCCTGTGCGTACCTTGCGTTTGTGTTCTTCTTCAGCTTCTGGCCAACTTTTAAGGACGTTACGGCAGCGACCATGAATTGGTCGATCTTAGTGACGGGCGCTATTGCGCTCTTGAGCGCTGTGTACTACCTGGTGTGGGCGAGGAAGACGTATCACGGTCCGATTGTTGAGATCAGTCCCTAGAGGTTGGCGGGATACTCGAGGAAGAGATAAAGCGGAATTAGACCTTAACACTAAAAGTCAACGTGAGCTCAATCACCATCATCATGCCTCTCGCGCGGGCCCAGAGACTGTAATTCTGTCCACAGTACAAATAGAAATGTCTTTTACGTAACGGGGCGTCATAATTTCATCGAGTTGTTATCGCGCAGCTGCAGCACTGAAAACTTCTCTCCGGGTTACCTTTGGAGGTGTGGTGTTGTGGAATTGCTTGATGCCTTTGGAGGTGATGATGACCGAACGCTGAACCTTTGGAGGCAGGCGCAGGCGAGACCGTTCCGGGCTAGACTCCGATGTCCCTCTGACCAATCACAAGACACGCCCTATCGCCGACTCCAATGACCCAAACGTCTTTGTATAAGTGCTTCATCGGCCTACAGACTGGGTTTCACGGTATCTCAAGGTTCAGACCTTCAGCGATATCCAAGCTCTCCTCTACTCGCAGCATATAGAGATGTCATCTACACCACATCCGCTCGACCCTCTCACGCCTGAGGAAATCACCAAGGTTGCTCACATACGCGAACCCATGATTTTCCAAAGCTGATACAAGAAAAGGCAGCCAACGTGGTCCGACCGTTGTTCGAGAATCAAAAGCCGAATTTCAGGGTCATCACCTTGAGAGAACCTCCGAAAGATGAGCTTGTAAAATACCTTGAAGCAGAGTATCGGGGAGATCATGCAATGCCAAATTTGAGTCGGCGCGCTCGCGTGGAGGTACTCGTCAAAAGTACCAAGGGTAAAAATGATCTGATGGAACTCTCTGTCGACCTCGATAAGTCTGTCGTTGTCACGCAACAGCATCTCGAGGGCAAGCATTCGTACATCGACTCGGCGTACATGAAAGAGGTTGAAGAGGCTTGCTTAGCAAGTCCGAGCGTGCAGGCTGAAATCAAGACCCTTGATCTGGCGGAAGACGCGACCGTCATCGTCGAGCCATGGGCGTATGCTACCGATGGGTCTAATGACATGTCACGCCGCATCTCAATGGTGACTTGTTACAACTTTCCCATCAGACTCATGAAGACTGACTTTGATACAGTGTTGGTTCTACCTCCGCCTGTTGTCTCACCCAGATGCGAACTACTACGCCTACCCACTCGACATCTGCGCTGAGGTCTCTGAGGACTTAGAAGTCACCAAAGTGTACCGACTGCCATCCTCACTATCTGAGCAGATACACAAAGACGCCCGGACCTTCGATCGCCAGAAGATGCATGCGACTGAGGCAAGCGAGTACCATCCTGATCTGCGACCTAGCCCCCGAACCAGTACAAAGTCATATCAGGTGGTCCAGCCAGAAGGTCCCTCTTTCTATATCAGTGGTCAGAAGGTCAACTGGGAGAAGTGGACATTCAGGGTAGGGTTCAACTACCGCGAAGGACTGACTTTGCACGACATACGCTACGATGGGCGCAGTCTGTTTTACCGTTTGTCCCTGGCCGAGATGTTTGTGCCGTACGGCGACCCACGAGCTCCATACCCGAGGAAGGGGGCATTCGACTTGGGTAACGACGGTGCAGGTATCAATGCAAATAACCTGCAGTTGGGCTGCGACTGTCTCGGTTAGTCGTACCCTGAGGACCATCTCCCTCAAAATTACTGACGCTAGGCAGGCATGATCAAGTACTTCGAAGGGTGGCACAACACAGCATCCGGTCTACCACTCAAGCTGCCGAACGTAGTCTGTCTACACGAGCAAGACGATGGAATTCTTTGGAAGCACACCAATTTTCGCACCGGACACGCAGTAGTCACTCGCTCGCGAATCCTCGTCCTACAGACTATCATCACAGTCAGCAATTATGAGTACATATTCGCTTTCCACTTTGGGCAGGATGCATCCATCAATTACGAAGTTCGCGCAACTGGCATCCTGTCGACTGTACCCATTGCTCTTGGCGAGCCAAAGCCGCCTTTTGGTACCATCGTGGCTCCTGGTGTGCTTGCACCGTATCATCAGCATCTCTTCTGCTTGCGCATCGACCCTGCCATCGACGGTCACAAGAACTCTGTAGTGGTTGAAGAGTCGCATGCAATGCCGATGAATGATCCGGACGTCCACAATCCCTTTGGCGTCGGCTACGAGATTCGTACTACCTATATCGAGCGCGAAGGCGGCTTCGATCTCGATCTCAATAAGAACCGCGTCTTCAAGATTGTCAACGAGAAGAATGTCAATGGTGTGACGCAGACACCAGTCGGCTTTAAGCTTCTGCCCTCTTACAGCCAGATGTTGCTTGCGCATCCTTCCTCCTTCCACGCCAGGCGCTCCGAGTATGGCAAGCATGCTGTCTGGGTAACCAAGTATCGCGAAGACGAAATGTTCCCTTCCGGGAGGTATACGATGCAATCCATGGGGGGCGAGGGGATCGCGAGCGCGATCGACAAGAGGGCGGAGGATGCGAAAGAATCGAACGTAAGGAACGAGGATGTCGTGGTCTGGCACACGTTTGGATCGACGCACAATCCACGGATCGAGGATTGGCCAGTCATGCCATTCGAAAAGATGGTAGTTGGATTGAAGCCGCTGAATTTCTTTGACCGCAATCCCGGATTGGATGTTGCGCCGAGCACGCAGGAGGTGAACAAAAGTGTTCTGTACAATGGGATCGCAAGTGACGACCAAGGTTGCTGCCACGTCTTGAGACAGTAGCTGTGTATGTGCGCGAAGAAGCAGTTCATATTTGCAAAAGACAAGTCGCATTCATGAAAGTAGTTCCTTTCTTTTCATCTTCTGTGTGCACAGCTGTCCATGATCGTGCCTTGCTCACTGGATGTCACCTGCCTTCCAGAACAGCACATTTGCAAAAAAAAAATTGGACGCATTGGCACCTAGATTATCCCGTACTTACCCGCAAGGCGTTGTGGTAAAATAGTTCACTTCCCGAGAGCCTGATCAATTGTGATGAAATGGTCCAAGGGGTGTAATAAAGTTCCTACTTCCTTGGAGCCCGAAATCTCGAGGTTGTACTCATGAAGGCTGTAGCACGGGTAAAAGCCTGAATATCGTGCGTCGGGCGACATGTCTGAAATCGGGTGCCATAGCATTTGGCTTTGCATCCTGTGGACTGTCGACGAAGTCCTTGGTGATCTTGGAAGCTATGTGGGCGACGGTGAAGGAGAAGTTGAGACCACAAGCGAGATGGTGAATGCAAGTCTAAGCGCAAGAGCAGCGCCCAGCTGGACTGCGTTGTTGAGGCTACCGATGTGAGAGTCTATGCTCTAAGAATTGTCGTAAGACTCCTATTTGCCTTTCTCCTGATTGTAGGATTATTTCTTCTGTTCCCAGACAGCTATAGATTGCAGTAGGCAAAGTGTTCCCCTGCGTGCTCTCTTCTGTGTTAGCGCTCGCGACTTTCCTCCCTTCCACATAATGGATAAGGCAATGGAGACGTAGGATGGGCTGATAAATTGGATCGACATGTCCTGCTTCTAACTACACAGATAAATATGCACCAACATTGACTACCGGACAAGCCTCCGCAGCGGTTCTGGCCCCTCCAGTTGACCGTTGCCGGTCTCGGCAGTTAGATTCTCTGGGTATACGACATCGCCGAATGACGCAGCGTGATGTCTCCTCAGTCGCACAATCAAGTCGCAGACTCGCCCATGACATTGGCAGTGCTCCTGTAGGCACCGATGAGTTCTGGCTACTCGTGATGTCTTCGCTGGCCGCAATGCCTCTTCTTATTCGTTGTCCGATGAACGCTCGGTCGTAAACAATTCGGTATACGTTAGCAATTACTGCCTGGAAGCCGCACCTTTCGATCAACTTGAACAGATTTTCCTTGCTGTGCATTCGTTCGATGTGCTGCTTGGAGTGATCGGGAAAGGGCAAAACTTTGAACTCGCCCGAACAGGTCGAAGCTGCACAAAGATTCGACTCCTGTTGTGGCAAGCCAATCTTGTGCACAGTCTTCTTGTGACGATCGATATCGTTGGTAGTCGCAAACTCGTTCCCTTGCCTTTGCAGCGGGGTCGATCGCAAGTGAAACCTTTGTATCGAAGTATGCGAGTCCTGTGGTATTATGGTCCCATCAGGAGCGTGATGATTCTTTTGAATCTCACTTCTACGTACTCAAGTTCACAAGGCGTGGAAGATTCTTCCACGCAGCCAGGATCTTCACAAGGTCTTCATCTGAGCGGCGTTTCAGAGCTCCTGTGGTCAAGGCTGGGTGAGGATGGCGTTGGGTCCGCCAATCCTAGCGCTGCAGTGCAGTTACCGCTGACTAACGACACTAGTGATCTAACGTGTGAATCGAGTGATATTGTCTAGGCGGTCAAAGATTTATTATGCTGTCCGTCTCTTGGGCCTATCATTTTCGATCAACACTTCTGGAATGAATGGCACCATCCAACGGTGCTTGACAAGCGGTCAGGCCCGTAGACTAAGTGACGTTGCGTGGCCTGGCCACTGAGCCAGCACAAGCAGGATATCCTGAAATTTGTACGGAAGACACATGCGATTTCTGAAGGTATCGAATTCAGCATGCTGGTAATTCTTGTCTTAGAACGGCATTCACGTGACGCTTGACCACCAGTGGACTGATCTCCATGGATTCTGGCGTTATGAGAAGCCAAAGATCCTAGATCGCGCATCATATTTCCAACGGGTGCTCTTTAGGTCCAGGCGTCAATTCATATAAACGTCCGTCGTAGCCACGCATATAGCTTGGCTCGGTAGCATGGCTTTTGAAAGCCGGATCGTAAAGGACGGCATCATCTATTTCGCTCGGTCGAGGCTGCGTCCAATGGTCATTACTTCCGCTTGGCGACAATATGGCAGCTCTCCGTGGCAAGATCTTTTGATCCATATCGGCGCCGAGACTATGTTGCAGGTGATGCGAGGTTGTATCGAATCCTCGACTCGGTCTGTGCACATCGTCTATCGGTGCCTGGTCTATACGTCGTCGCTCTATAGCATATCTCCTTCTTTTTGATGACGAATTAGCCAACCAACAGCTGGCATGCTGCGAAATAGATCGCATAGGCAGGACCCTTGTACTGCTCACAGTAGACGTGAACCTAGGTTCTACACCGACAGCTCCACCGGGCGCTTCTTGATCGCCTCGTTTTTCGAACCCTAAAGCCGGATCCAAGTGAAGACAGAAGGAGGGAATATGGACGCAAGGAATTTCGGAAGCTTTCAAAGCATCTGATCCACGGTCCTTGCCCGCAGAGTCGTTGTCTTTGCATGACCTGCCTTCCGCTGGTGATATGAAGGATGTGATAGGCGAGGGAGAATGTTTAAATCACGGGTGGATCCCGGATCTCTTCGATGCTCTTATGGCGGCCCGTTGCTCTTCACCCTCTGAAAGATCTTCATATCCCAGGTAATTGCCGTTCGAGAGTTCAAGGTCGTGCAGCACCGCGATGAACGGCAGTCCTGCCGTAGGTTTACGCTCCAGTTGTGCGGTAAGTAAGGCCGCACATATTTTGACTGACCGCCAGAGTGCTGATGACATCCGAAGAGACACATGTATTGTTGTGGCATCGACATGCTGCGGACACGAGAGGTACAAGCTCTTGATTAATTCGTCGCGTCTGACTCTTGGCCAAGCGATCTTTTGCATAGCGGCAACAGTGCGATTGCGAGACAACAGTTGCCCGATCGCTCTTTCCAGATCAACCAAATCTCCCTGTTCGTTGAGCATTTCTAGAATGGAAATGATGTTGTTCTTGTAGCCAAGCGACCTAAGGCTCAGATCGAAGAAACTGACTTCAGGATTGACGAGCGACCCAAGCACGTCTCCTGTTGGCCAGCCGTGGAGAGCTCTAACGCGATCCGCCTCATCAGTAAGGCGTTCATGCGCCTGCAGGCAACAATCTTACATCCACAGTCTATCTTGATGCAGCCTGCTGGTGCGGCTCGATGCTGTCAGGCGCTCCAAAATCTGTCTTGCCGTTGGACGGGAAAGTCGATCCGGCTCCAGTAGTACGCTCTTGATGAAATTAATGAGCCAGATAGTCTCTGTTGCAAAACAGCTTGCATCGCAGTGTAAGGGAAGGCCGTGTTCCTCGAGATGGTATGTGTGAGTATCTGTCGCAAGCGAGTTCAGCCAAGTGGCAGTGGCGCTGGGGTTCTCAGCATAGCTGTTGAAGTGAGTACCGTGCGCTCTCCAGAATGCCTTCAATGTGTCGACTTTATGACCAAGTAAGCGAGAGACAATATCAGAGAAGATACATCCAAGGCTCCAGATGTCCGACAAGCGACTCCTCGGCTCTCTGTTGAATATTTCAGGCGCGAAGTACCGTCTGTCCATATGCCACACAGGCCCGGTCGTGGTCGTAACGTCGCTGTCTGAAGAGTCGAGGCTGGGACACGAATGATTAGTGCCGAGTCTATCGCCGTTTGTATAGTATAGTGTGCACATACCAACAACCAAAGTCGGTCAGTAGAATATTCCCATTGTGTACCAGGACGTTGCTTGGCTTGAGATCGCCATGTCTGTACAGCATCAGCGCGAGACTCCAATTGAACCATGGATTCTTACCTGATCTCAAGGCTGTGAAGGTAGCTGAGGGCAGATGCGATGCAGCCAATTGCTCGTCTCAAGATTTCGTGGTTTTGATGATGCATTCCGAAGTCAAGATTCAAGAATTTTGGAAGATCCATATCGGCTACAGGGGAGGAGAGTATAGTCACACTATCCAGGTCTGTACAGGAAGCGACAAGAACTGCGCAGTGTGGGTGGCGTACTTTTCGCATCCCAGAAATCTCTTTACTGAAGCTCTGCATCACGATACGATGGTCACCGTATCTGTTCGATCGACGCATGCTTTTGAGAGCGTACTCATGCCCGGTCCGCTGGCTCTTGATCTAACAGACATGACCAAACCCTCCCGCGCCAAGTTCTTTTACCCTCTGGAACTCGAGGGTTTCCAGGTCATTCAGAGCTAGATGTTCTCCTTGCAAGTGGTGGGGAATGTCGACATCCAAGCACAGTTCTTGATAGGTCAAGAAGGCTCTCATGTCCAGATCGTCCAGCTTCCTGTGCAATACGCGTTTGTGCAGGGGCAGCCAAAGATCAGTGATACCCTCGTCTAGCATATCATCCAAGCGGTCCAATCGGTCCATCTTTCGAAAGACGAAACATAGCTTTGGGTTCACGGCCCAGGCTGAGAGTGCAAGATTTTTTAGACATCTCGTTACCAAGTCAGTGTCGTTACTGGTAAGCTGCCGCCCACCGGTTACGGTGTCTAGCGTTGCCCACCACTGACTTCCTGGGTATGCTTCATTGTCCGCTCTTGGGCCAGGGCCAGCTCCGTTGGTAGGAGGTGGTCCAGAAGGAGAAGACACAACATTCGGCAACGCACCAACGCGCTGCATGACCTCGGGAGATGCCTAAAGTATTTGTCGTCTCCGGCCTCGTCTGCGCACATGCATTTGCACCCCGGGAATCGCGCGACCGAGGCGTGGAAAGAACCAGTGGTGACTTCGGAGGATTGTTATTGATTGACTGCAAGCATGTGCGTGGGCAGTGTGCAGTCAAGGACACAAGGCACATGAGGCAGGGGCGCTGAGACTGCCACCAGTCTGACAGGATTCAAACAGCTCATCACGAATCTAGAGCTGCATGGGGGCGCCGCCTGAGCCAACTATTGTGGGCATGAGGACTCGGTACGCGGCCACGGACATGGATCGTTCAGATGTAAGTTGCGATTTAATCACGTCCATATGCGTTCGCGTGATCTTGCACAATTGAAGTCGTCCTTCTCGTTTGCACGTGTGAGAGCTTTATTTCAGTCGCGTCGAGTAGTCGGTCGCATCATTAGCGCGTCACCTTATCGATACGGAACCTCGCCGCCCCTCCGCGAACTTTTGTGACGCAAGACGCTCATAATTTCTGAATCTGCGAATTCTCACAGAACACACTACACAACATGTCTGCGCCCACAGCTACAACAGCGATACCTGGTACGTTTACTAATCATAGTCCAAGTCATTTGCTAACGCAGTTCAGCCGAGCTCCAGGGCAAATTCGACCTTGGAATCTGGCACTGCCTCTTCAACTGGCCCACACTCACAGTCGCGGTGCAAAACCAATGGGGCGGCCCGGACAGCGCAGAGAAGCGCGACTGGCTCGCAGGCCAAATCAGCGAACAATTTGAGCGGGAGCCCTCAACAGATGCCGAAGACGTCGAAGTGATGCTTCTCCAAGTGCTCGAAGACGAATACGGGTGCCGGGTCGAAGACGAGACCGAAGTCGGCATCGCGCGGGACATCATGAGGATTCGCAAGGAAGTCGGTGAAGGGAACACGAGCTCGATCGATGCGATGCACAAGAAGTGGGAGGAGAGGAAGGGCAAGGAGGTTGCGACAGGGAATGTGCAGGTCAGGGAGAGCAACCAGGAGGCTGAGTGGGACAGCGTGGATGAGGAGAGCGGCGAGGACGAGGATGTCGACATGGACGATGCGCCGGCGCTGGTGCCTGCGAAGCCCAAGGAGCCCAAGGCGGAGCCGGAGATTGACGAGGATGGGTTTGAGAAGGTGGTGGGGAAGAAGAGGAGGTGAACAGCTGAGAGGGATAGTAGCGATCTGAATTGGAAGCAGGCGAGCACAAGGCTTCGACAAGATGCGTTGCCAGGCGCGAGGCCGTTGGCATAGTAAGAAGGATTGCCAGACGCTTAGCAAAAGCGCGCGGCGTGGACAAGAGGCCCTTGCATGGCGATCTGATGTTCGGAATAGATGCCTTGGGATCAGCCATCAGGAAACGATTTCGCCCATATCACAAGATTGTACCTCTGTCGTTCTGGTGCCAATGGTTGTGTGACATGTGAGAGACGTCTCTCAGACGCTAACGCGCTGGTTGCGGAGCTCACAATGCAGGGTCCACCATGGATGCGGGCACTCACACCAGCGAGTTGGCAGCTCCGGCTCTCGCACCACCACTCACACGTTCTGACGAGCTCCGCACAGCATGGACTCGGCGTACGACCACATCCAGGAGAAGAACTACCCCGAGGACGAGGAGAAGAAGCAGCCGGGCGAGAGCAGCGCCCATGCGCAGCCCAGCAACTTCAACACCGAGGTCCAGGAAGCCTACAAGGCCATATCGAGCAGCCCGTGGGCTGCGCGACTAGGCGGCTTCTGGCAGACGGCGAAGAAGCAGGCGAGTCCGCAACATGTTCCCGTGAAAGCTGTCGTCTGACACTCTTCCAGGGCGAGCAGTACTACGAAACCGCAGCATCCAGCAAGCAGTACAAGGAGGCCACCGCCGGCGTCTCGAGCCTGATCAGCCATGCCCGCAACCTCTCCGTCCAGGCAAACGACGCCGCGGCCTCGACGGCGAAAGACCTGACACACGACAAGGACGCCGACAAGGAGGACATGACACCGCACCCCGACCGCCCCGAGTCTCTCACCGCCGACATTGTCAAGGAAGCCCAGGGCATCGTCTCGCTCTTCCGCTCCAACGCCTCCAAGCGCCTGAAAGAGCTGCAGAAAGCCGAGGACGCCGCCGACGAAGCCCTGCTCAAGTTCGGCTCCAACGTGCGCAACTTCCTCGCCGAGGCCGTCACCATCGCCGCCCCCGCGTCCGGCTCGCAGGCAGAGAAGGACGGCGCGGTGCTCTTCGAGTCGAAAGACAGCAGCGGCAAGAAGGTCGTCCATGCAACGCGCTTCGACGCCCAGCTGCACGTCATCCACTCGACGCTCGACTCGTTCCTCAAGGACCCTGCGAGTCCGCAGTGGGACGCGTGGAAGAAGGACTTCGACGCGGAGAAGAAGACGGACGCGATTGCGAAGGACCTCGAGAAGCACGAGGAGCTGCGCAATGCCATGGAGAAGGTTGTCCCCGAGAAAGTTGACTATGCGACCTTCTGGTGCAGATACTACTTCCTGCGCCATGTCATCGAGAGCGAGGAGCAGCGCAGGAGGGAGATGCTGAAGGGTATGTCCCGGCCCCCCTTCAAACCAACGAACCAACCAAGCAAGTACTAATGTGACAACAGCATCCACGCCCGCCGACGAGGAAGAAGTAGACTGGTCCTCCGGCTCCGAGTCTGACGACGACGAGAAACCCACACCGAAGCCCGCCGTCGCATCCGTTCCCAAATCCTCCACACCCGACCTCGCAAAGAGCCAAACAACAATCAAGCCAGACACTGACACTGACACGCTGAAGCCCGCACAGCCCCGCCGCTCCAACGATGAGAAGAGCGTAGCAGACAGCGACGCGAGCTACGACGTCGTCAGCGGCGCCACAAGCCGGGCGCCGAGCAGGGCGCCGGGGAGCCCGAAGGCCAAAGTTGAGGCGAAGAAGACGGTCGAGGAGGAGAGCGATGACGATGACTGGGAGTGAATACCAGGGATTGGCTGTGAGTATGAAGGCCCAATGGCGTTATGAGAAACGACAATCGAAGCTGTCATTGTTATATGGATATCAATCTAATATTGGTGCCCGCTCGCTATGCTATGTGAAAGAGATTGCCACACGTTCGCTCCTGAATTGCTGATCGTCGTCGTCGTCGTCCTTCAGTCCTCGCTCCTCGACCTTGGTTCCCGCCATAGGTCTTTCCTTCAACATCTCAGCTGCCCGGCGGCGTCCTCGGCTGCGGTGGTGGAAACCTAGGCTGCCTAAACTTCTTACTCTCGCCCGTCTGCGTCGTCGCCCTCCTCAGCAACGGGCTTGGGCTACTCATCGACATCGACTCGTGGGAAGGGCGGCTCAGAGAGGAGACATCAACCGTGCTCTTACTCCTGCCTGTCGACGGCGGCTGCGGCGTCCCACCCCTCGAATACGGCGTGCTCGCCCCGCTCCTGCTGTTCGTTGGATACCCAACATAGTCAAAATCCTGGCGTCCTCCGTCACGGTGGAGGTGCCCGTACTCCCGCTCCTCGTGTGCCCGCCTCGCCAACTCCTCCTCGCCTCGTCGCTTGATCGGGCTCTCATCGTACGGATCAAATCCGACTCTCCGCCGCGCTTCGCGCCGCACTTGCCGTCGCAGCTCAGAGTCTCCGCCGCTGCCGACCGTCGACGACTCGGACAGGAAGAAGGTCAGGAACTCGTCAGGTATCGAGAGGTGCGATGATTGCTGGAATTGTTGGAGTGCCGTTAGGCGGATCAGCATTTCGAGCATGGAGAGCGAGGTTTTGATCGGTGGCAGGGTGGTGAGAGGTGTTGACGTTTCGCTTGTGGGCATGGCCGACTTCTCGGGGGAAGGGATGAGCTGTTGGCCAGACTGTGGAGGCGGTGTTGATGGGTCGATGCTGAGGCTTGAGAGAGAGGAGAGGAGGCCGGGCGATTCTACGCGGGCACGGCTTGTGGCTACGTCAGCGGCCGAGGGCGTGGATGTGTTCAGTGCGGTATCCTCGGCGTCGTCGAAGTTGGAGTCGGAATCGGGTTCCTCTTGATACACTTCGAAGGCCATCCATTCCAAGTCGAGTGTTGGTGGGAGACGCCATGGATATGTTGGAGCCTCTTGCTGCACCGCCTCCTCTGCTACGAGATCAGCAGTCGACTCGCGGCGGAACTGAGCGTCCAGTTCGGATTGCTCTTCGTCCTCCTCACCCACTGTCTGCGAGTCGTCCGACTCATATCCTGTGCTTGCGGGCTCGTGTTCCATCATTCGCCGTGGGGGAGGGGCGTTGACGTCTCTTTTCAGCAACAGGATTGGATTGTTAGATTCACCATCGCCACCTATATTGAGGATTTTCCCTGTATCAGCATAGAAAATCTTCGACATCTCATGAATGGGTATAATCTCTCGGACACCGGCTTGCTCGATGCCGTCATAGGGCCCAGGCTGAGGCTCGTCATCTTCGAAAGTGTGCAAGCGGCCATCGTCGAGATCTTCGACTATCAGAAGTTGGTACGCATATTCTTGCAGCGCACTGTCCGATGGGATGTGACGGTGGCTGCCTTCGTCCCCTTTGCTGGACTTTGTGTCGAAAAGTACCGGAAAGTCATACACATTCTCTAGCGGTACTCTTTGCAGCGTCACTCTTGCTTTGTGCATGACTTCCTTCCATGTGGTCTCGCGTTGCCGCATCAGCTCTTCGTGAGTCGGCACCGCATAACCGGAGAATAGCATGTACATTGAGAGCGTGAACGTTGGTCCGATCTGCTGAGCTCTTGGTTTCGTCATGCAGTAGTGGGAGTCGCCAGCAGTAAGGAAAGTACTGGCCTGCAGCAGCCGAGAGGGAGATACAGTTGGAGGCAGGTTGGTAGACAAGCTGACGCCAGATGTTGTGATGGCGAGATTGATCAGAGGTACTGCATCTTCAATCCGAGCCAGTAGCTGCTTCATTTCTGCGATGATCATTTTCAGCTCGATGTCGTTCTGCGCTCGTGACTTTGCCCTTGAGCTGCCCCTCCTAGAAAGCTGCTCTTCAACTACAGCCTTCTCCACGCGGCTGCCAAGCGATTGTATGTCCCATCGCAGAGACTTTGTCAGTGTAACTGCAGATTCAAGAGTTGTATTTCCGCGTGCCGAAATGAGTTCAATCATGTCTATCGCTGGTGAGATGATCTTGATCTTGGAGTCCAGCCGCAGTTGCAGGGCCGCAAGCTCTTGCTTTTCTTGGCCATCGACCGTCTTCATCAAGCGGCCGCATTGTTTGATCGCGTATGTACTTGTGATAGCAATGCCACTGCGGATGGCATAGCTCATCGCCTGCTGGGTGACCTGATCAGGCGTCAGACAGGGCCTACGACTTGAAGAAGCGCTTCGTATGACAGCTCGTGACTGTAAGCAGGGTCAGCGGGACTCACCTTTGCCAGTAGCACCTCCATGTTGGGTATCAAGGTTGATCTGCACTTGCTAAAAGTTGGACAGGACGCTCAGGCGCAAAGGACGATTAACGTCATTGTGCGAGAAAAAACGCCGTACAGGTCAAGCAACAAGCAAGTCAGGTAGCAGGAAAGGAACAAAGTGACGTTAAGACATCGCGGTGAGTCGCGTTGACTGTTTGTTTGCAAGGGTTCCCCTGGCCAATCGCCATCAGGCAGCGAGTTTGGTGGGTGAAATGCGAAATGCCCCGCCACATTGAATGGGCAGCAGCGGCCCGCACTTTTCTACTTTTCCGTGACCAACGACGCCCCACGGTCTTGCACGTAAAGACCCAAGTCATTCTTTAGGGCGAGCAGCTACTGCACGAACGCATCGTTACCCTCCGAATACGTCCACATATCGAATTCGCCAGACGACCACACAGCGACCCCGCATTCGACATGGCTGAGAACTGGGAGGAAGAGGAGGAGCGGCTCGCGCAGCAGGCCGGCGGTATCAACCTCAACCAGCAGCAGCAGCAGCAGCAGCAGCAGCCCCAGGCGTTTGTTCCCGGCGCGACCTCATTCACACCCGGCGCATCGTCCTTCGTCCCCGGACAAGCATACAACCAGTACCAGCAGGGCTACGGGCAGTACCAGCAGTACGGCGGATACAACCAGCAGTATGGTGGCCAGTACGGAGGCTACCAACAGCAGCAGGGCGGATACCCCAATTATGGCCAGGGACAAGCACAGGGCGGCTACCCCAACTACGGCCAGCAGGGTGGATACCAGCAGCAGTACGGTGGCTACCAACAGCAGAACTACCAGCAGTCCCAGCAGCAGCAGGCGCCTGTAAAGATCGCAAAGCGTGGCGAGGCCGACCAGGCTGCTGAGCCCAAGAAGGACGCAGCGCCCAAGGCCAAGGTCCTCTCCATCGGTGGCGATGCGCCCAAGCCCAAGACCCTCACCATCGGCGCAGATGCCGTTGCACCAAAGACCGAAAAGGTTGGTGGCACCAAGGTCCTCTCGCTCGGCGGCGCCCCGCCTGCCGAGAAGTCGATCAAGGAGACCCAGGACAAGACTGCACCCGAGGCTGGCGCCAAGGTCGCTGCTAAGCAGGCCATCGAGAAGACTGGCGAGCCCACCAAGGCTACACCTGCCAGCTCTGGCCGCACATCTCCCACACCCGCATCTGGACGCAGCAGCCCTACACCCACAGCGAAGGATAAGGCTATCCAGAAGGCTGCTGATGTCGAGAAGGAGCTGGAGGAGGTAGTCGACGAGGCCACACTGGCTGAGATTTACGGCAAGGAGCACGTCAACATCATCTTCTTGGGCCACGTCGATGCTGGAAAGTCCACTCTCGGAGGCAGTATCCTCATTTCCACAGGCATGGTCGATGAGCGAACACTCGACAAGTACAAGCGTGAAGCCAAGGACGCTGGTCGTGAGACATGGTACATCTCGTGGGCGCTCGACTTGAACAAGGAGGAACGCCAGCAGGGAAAGACTATCGAAGTTGGTCGTGGATTCTTCGAGACCGAGAAGCGCCGCTACTCTATCCTCGACGCTCCTGGTCACAAGACATACGTGCCCAACATGATCGGAGGAGCCTCGCAGGCAGATGTTGGTCTCCTCGTCATCTCGGCGCGTAAGGGAGAGTATGAGACAGGTTTCGAGAAGGGTGGCCAGACACGAGAGCACGCCATGTTGGCCAAGACTCAGGGTGTCAACAAGCTCATTATTGTTGTTAACAAGATGGATGACCCCACAGTCGAGTGGTCCGAGGACCGCTTCAAGGAGTGCACGAGCAAGGTCGTTCTCTTCTTGAAGGGTCTCGGGTACAACCCCAAGACCGACATCTACATGATGCCTGTCAGTGCGCAGACATTCACTGGTATCAAGGACCGCGTCCCCAAGGAGAAGGCTCCCTGGTACGACGGCCCATCACTCCTCGAGTACCTCGACAACATGCAGGCATTGGAGCGCAAGATCAACGCTCCCTTCATGATGCCTATCGCTGCCAAGTACAAGGACATGGGTACCATGATCGAAGGCAAGATTGAGTCTGGTATCATCAAGAAGGAGCAGAAGTACCTTATGATGCCCAATAAGGAGATGATCCACATTTCCGCCCTGTACGGAGAGCAGGAAGATGAAATTCCTGGTGCCACATGTGGTGATCAGATCCGTGTCCGTATCCGTGGTGTGGAAGAGGAGGATATTCTTCCCGGATACGTTCTGTGCTCGCCAAAGCGCCCTGTGCACTGCGTCTCAACCTTCGAGGCCCAGATCGTTCTGTTGGACATCAAGTCCATTTTCACAGCCGGTTTCAATTGCGTGCTGCACGTCCACGCCGCACAGGAAGAGGTCACAATCTCGGCGCTGCTGCACAAGCTCGAGAAGGGCACTGGCCGGAAGTCGAAGAAGGCACCTGGTTTCGCCACCAAGGGTATGAGCATCATTGCGCGCGTGGAAGTCACAGGCACAGCTGGATCAATTTGCGTGGAGCGCTTCGAGGATTACCCCCAGCTTGGTCGTTTCACACTGAGGTATGTTGTCGCATGTCGACTCACATTCAAAGCACAAATGCTAACAACCGCACAGAGACCAGGGTCAAACCATCGCCATTGGAAAGATCACCAAGCTCATCACAGCCGAGAACGCTGCTTAGGTTGCCGCAACAAAACCGATTGCCATCTGCACCGGTCAGGTCCCTTTGCAGAGAAAGCATACATTTGCGGAGGATTGCAATATAGATCAAAAGTGAAATCCCACATGTTGAACACATACCAACGCCGCTCTATCTCTCTCATTTCGGAAGAAAACGGGCCACAACACCGAAGTCATTGTAGTTTTCAGAGCCATCTTCGTATTGCAGATGGTGCACAGCTGAGGTCTGAACCCGCCCCTATTTTTCAAAAATCCTGTCTTATGGTCGGACATTCTCTACAACTGGGCAGTCTACGTCCGTGTTCGTGATCTAGCACCGGGTGATGTTGATTAAGCCTTCAGGCACACCACTATTCCCGCGGCAGGACGACTTTGAGACAAGCCTTTTAGTGCTACAATTCACGACAACCTTATTCAAACTGCCGTTTCGGGAAGGAGTGAGGAGGCGAAACATGATGTGCTTCATCGCAGCTTTCATGGCAACAAGGGTACACGTCGACACGAGCACAATCTCACTTGGGCCTTCGCAATACTCGTAAACCCCTGTTGTATTCAAGCCGCACGCAATGACGTCACATCATCACTCAGCTGCAATCCATCCTTTCAGCGCAAAAACAAGATGGCATCAATATCTCTCCAAACTCTACACATCGGATTGATGAACTATCCTTAATAGGACAGATGCGCGTTCTACCTTCTTCGTTTCCTTCCAGGTCATCGAGTCAATCCCACATCTGCCGCACATTCAAATTCACCCTTTTTCCCGCCATCCAGCCTCTCCACTCGTCGTACTTCCCTTCTTTATCCCCAATCCCCGCAGGCCAGTCTTCCAAGTACTCTGGACACGTACCCTTGACAATCTGCGGTACCCCATGCCATGCGAATCGACTCGCGCCAGACATGTAGACCGCACTCCCGCTCCGCAGTCTCAGCGTGACTATGCTCCCCCCTTCTTTCCCCTTTCCTACTTCTTCAGTTGCGGATGACGGAGATGTCCCAATGACAAATACAGCATCACACCCCAGACTCACGCTCACCAGCCCCGTGCCGCTCGTCTCCGCTACGTCTCGGTGAACAGACAGTGTATCGCCTGGACTGTACAGGTTCACGATCGCGGCTTCGGCTCTTGTCGATGCCCATATTGACTCGAGGAGATTCTTGATGTCTGACGGGAAAGGTGGCGGCGTTGACGGTGGATATTGCTTCGCGGTCCAATCATACTGCCCGCCGAGAGTGGTCCAGCGCATCTTTTTGTTTAAGAGTTGTGGGACTGTGAGGGGCTTGTGGACAGAAGGGTCCAGAGGGGTGGCGATTGGGCTGGTGGATGTAGGCGGATACGTGAAGAAGGATGCGGACGCATCTGGGTATGACAGGCTGTAGTGCGTGTGGATGTTTGTGAGATGCGCTGGATTCGACAAGTCTCGGTGGAGCAGGCGCGAGAGCAAGAGAGTCTGGATTTCAGGAGGAAGGAGATTGGGAACAATGTGGAGGCCTGCTTACCGTCAGGGCCGAGAAGTAGAGGAAGATGCGAGATTTGATGCAGGCTCGAGCACAACATGCAGCTCGAAATGGACGAACAGCTCTGCTGCGTGATAGCTCATAGAAAAGGAGGATCGAGAGGATGACGAAAGTAACTACCGCAACTTTTGCCTGTATAACCCACGACCGAAAAAAAAACACGCTGAATGTGACAAGACAGTGTCCTACCTGGCATGTCCACATGTTCATACACCGGTATCCTTGGTGGTAGGTCGGCGTACGTTTGCCCCTCTTGACCGCTAAATGCACGAAAAGCAGCGGTCAAGTCATGACCACTCCAGTCTTCGACTATGCGAACTTTGTCCTTGGCTGACGTAGCAAGACTGTCTGGCAGGTCTACAATGTCCAGATCCCGGTCGAGGTCCTTTGGCTTCATCTTCTGGTACTTCTTGTAGACATCCTTGATGTCGTCTGGTGGTCGCTGGTGAGGGTCCAGGTTGTCCATCTTTTGCAGGCAATCTAATCAATCCCAGTGGGGGCACAGCGCACTTGGAACCTTTTGTCTGTCGCTATGTGCGCGTGTTTGGTTCATCGCGCTTCGTGATGTAAAATGTCAAAGATGTGACGCGAAAGTGTCAGGGTTTAATTGCGGGCGCGTTCGTGGCTTGTGCCGCCTTCCCTCGCTAGGTCTAGTCTGTTTACACCCTTTCTTTCCCATGCATAACATCTGAACTCCCCGCCTTGTTGGCTTCCACACTCGACGACGACTACGACTCGCTAACCTGCAGGTACGCCCGCTCTCACCTGGACCTTCACGCGGACTCTCTTTGTCGCCTGCCTCGGCATCACGCACATCGACACTTGAACTCTTACCGCGACACAAACAGGACCGCCTACCGTCTGAAAGCCTCTGCGCGTTGCCGTTGCCATGGAGAACTACCAGAAGCTGGAGAAGGTGGGAGAGGGTAAGAAAAATCCCTCGGCAGCAGCAGTGCTCGCAAGCGCTTCGAATCGGAGACTAACAGCTATCAGGAACCTACGGAGTCGTCTACAAGGCCCGCGATCTCACAACAAAGGATCAGCGCATCGTCGCGCTCAAGAAGATCCGTCTCGAAGCCGAAGATGAGGGCGTCCCCTCGACCGCCATCCGCGAGATCTCGCTGCTCAAGGAGATGAACGACCCCAACATCGTCCGCCTGCTCAACATCGTACACGCCGACGGCCACAAGCTCTACCTCGTCTTCGAGTTCCTCGACCTGGACTTGAAGAAGTACATGGAGGCGCTGCCCGTCAGCGAAGGTGGACGTGGAAAGGCGCTGCCAGAGGGCTCTGGATTGGCAGGCCAGAAGCTGAGCATGGACTCGAATATGGTCAAGAAGTTCATGATGCAGCTCTGCCAGGGTGTGCGCTACTGCCACGCTCACCGCGTTCTGCACCGTGATCTAAAGCCCCAGAACTTGTTGATTGACAAGGATTGCAACCTCAAGCTTGCGGATTTTGGTCTTGCCCGCGCTTTCGGTGTGCCGCTGAGGACATATACTCACGAGGTGAGGATGCTAGGAGATTCGAGGAGGCCTTTGGCTGACGTATTGACAGGTTGTCACACTCTGGTACCGCGCACCTGAGATTCTGCTCGGTGGGCGACAGTACTCGACTGGCGTCGACATGTGGTCTGTTGGCTGCATCTTCGCCGAGATGTGCACACGCAAGCCTTTGTTCCCTGGTGACTCTGAGATCGACGAGATTTTCAAGATCTTCCGGTATGTGCTGGCCTTCGACATTGGAAACCTACTCTGACAGCTTGTAGCATTCTCGGTACACCCAGCGAGCAGGACTGGCCCGGCGTCACATCGTTCCCCGACTTCAAGCCCTCATTCCCCAAGTGGAACCGCACAGATATCGCAGGCATCGTCACCACGCTGGACGACATTGGTCTTGATCTCCTCGACGCGCTCCTTGTCTACGACCCTGCTGGTCGTATCTCAGCCAAGCAGTGTGTCATCCACCCCTACTTCACAGGGTCGAACGGTTACAGCAATGGCTACCACTGAGCCGGTTTGCGTACCCGGAGGATGTTACGACTGTTATGGAATATGATGGAAGCACATTTTGTGTCGATCAAGGGCAAAAATCCCTATGCCACAATGTGTAGCTACGACGCGTATTGGATACAAAGGATAATGCTGCAGAGGACAGTCTAGGCGTTTGGGTCTTCACATTTCACTAGACTGCATCGCAAAGTTGCGGATCACGAACAAATTACAATGAAACATTTTCACAATTTCAGAGCGCAATTGCAAAGCGAAACATTCTAGGCTTCGGTACGTGTGGAGGGAGGTATCGTGAGATTTTTTGGTGTTGATGTACAAACATGACGTATGCCCCCCACTTTCAGCCCTACAATGAGGGGTGCAGGGACGGGCCGTCTGTGATATACGCCGTCGTGGAGTGCTCCATCTCACATCATCGGATGCGGTCAAACCATGACTTCATCTTCTCCAAAGCTGCTTCCGCCAACGACAGGTCCTCGACTGATTGTCTACCATCAGACAATCCATGACCCGCAGGGCAACTGCAATTCGCTGCTGCCATTGCTAACCAACAACACCGGCGTCACACATGTGATCGTTGCGGCGATACACCTCAACGATGGACCGGGCAACGTAACACTTAACGATCACCGCCCTGATGATAAGCGGTTTGATCAGCTATGGGGCGAAGTGAGCTGGTTGCAAGGTAGTGGCGTAAAGGTGCTGGGTATGCTGGGCGGCGCAGCGAAGGGCACATTCGAGCGCCTTGGTGGAGACGATGAGAGCGTGCGTACCCTGATGCTATCTTACCTTCACCATTGACCCAAATTAGTTCGAAGCACATTACATACCCCTTCACGCCATAATCACAATCTACAAGCTCGACGGCCTAGACCTCGACATCGAAGAGCAGATCCCACTCTCAACAGCAACGCGCCTCATCGCCCGTCTGCGCGCAGACTTCGGACCCAGCTTCCTCATCACTATGGCACCCGTTGCCACAGCCCTCATACCGGACCCAAATGTCCCACCGCATCTGCGCCCGCCGCGGCCTATGCTGGCCAGTGGCCCAAGCCCCAATCCTCTCCACCCAACGCTGCCACACCTGAGTGGCTTCTCATATCCAGAACTCGAGTGCAGCGTGTACGGAAAGGAAATAGCATGGTATAACACGCAATTCTACTGCGGATGGGGCGACGCAGGAACAACAGCATGGTACGACGCCATCATCGCCGCTGGCTGGAAGCCAGAAAAAATCGTGCTGGGCGTTGTCACGAATCCTGGGAACGGCGCAGGCCATGTGCCAGTCAAGAAGTTGCGCGAAGTTTGCGCGCTGCTCAGAGAGAAGTACAAGAACATCGGCACTGGGTTTGGCGGGGTCATGGGCTGGGAGTACTTCAACTGCGGCGAGCATGAAGAGGACCTTGTGCATGTATCGGAGCTTGAACTGAGCAATGAGACGGTGCAGGCAGGCTGGGTGTCGGCGTTGGGCAGGGTATTGAGGACGGAGCAACTACAGCATCCGCAAACGGGCAGGCCGCCGCTGGGCGTTACGGCGGAGCAGATCAGGCAGATGGTGACAAGGCTACCGGAAGCGAGAGCCAGCTGGCCGGAGGACGAGGTGCAGAAACTGGTTGTCCTAGGATTCGCACGGCAAGAGGCACTTGCGGCGCTAAATGCGACGGACGGAAATGTGGAGATGGCGGCTGGATTTCTGTTTGAGCATTACCCTCAGTAGGTGGTTTGTGGTGTGGGACTTTGCGAGTACTTTGAGCATTCACAAGTTTTTATTATTTGCTTCATCGCGCTTAGCCCAGCTTAGGCGCGCACGATGGCATTCACCCTATTACAAGTCTCGAGCGCTGGAATTACACGATCCTCGTTACTTTACTCTTTCCGGATGAGCCACCTCAGCTCATCAGCTTGCTCCGGTGTGACGATCTCCTCAAACTTGGCCTGGGTCAAGAAGTCATGATCCGAATACTCAAAGCCCGGTACGACCGTCTGTTCACATCGACATTAGCCTCTCTCTCTCTCCTCATCACTCGAATCTCAACCGCCCATTGTTTTCGAAAACGGCTTCCAAGCCCCAGAGAAGACAGACAAACATACCTCGCTGATCAAACACCTACTCTCCCACTCATCCACGCCCTCCTCCGCCTCGAGGAAACTAGCCTTATACTTCCCCCCCTCGACAATCCACACCACCCTCTCCCCGGCCTCGACATCCCTACCCACGACAAAACTCTCCACCCTCTTCCTCTCCCCCTCCTCATCGTCATGAACCAACACATACCTCCCCCTGCCCTGGATGAGCGTGTGCACCGTGCGCCCCGCATTCCTATGGAAATGGCCCTGGGGACTGTGCGGGGTGAGGAGGTACAGAATGGATGTGGACGCGTTGCGGATGGAGTTGTCACCGGAGAAGGGCGCTGCTGCCGTCGTTGCGTACTCGTGGTCCGCGAACGGGTTGGGCACCGTGCGAGGATCCCGATCCAGCTCTTTGAAGTAGCCGCCTTCCGGGTGCTTGACCATTTTGAGCGTGTCGATGAGCGTTTGTGTTGAGATTGTCTCGTGTGGTATTGTTCCAGCTTCGAATGTGGGTGAGAGCGGGGGCTGGGAGGGGTCGATGGTCGAGGCCATGATTGATGATGAGATGCTGCTCTTGCTTGAGAGTGGTAGAAGGGTTTTGTCTGGGATGTTGAAGTAGGAGACTCAAGTGATAGTATATGGAGCACGTGCGTCAGACGCAGATTTGCTTGAATTAGAAATGTCGGTGTAAGCCTGTCATCGTCACTGGCATCATGTGGGGTAACGTGGGCCGATAAGCTCTTATCGCTTGTTCTAGCGTAGTAGTCTCAAGTTCGTTTGCTGTGAGTGCAAGGTGCCTTATTCAGAGAGTGTTGGAAGTTGCAGGATTCGGTACTGCATTGTATGCAGGTGCACTCGGCTAAGCCTGCACCTTCCTACAACTACGCCCGTTTCGACCGTACATGGGTCCCACATCCACGACCGTATAGTTCATTTAGCCCAGTGTTCCTCTCTATACATCCGTGTGCGCCCCGCTGCATCCCTACTATACTCCTGGTACAAAGGCAGAAGTAGATGGAAATGTGATAGTAAAAATTAGCGCTCCAAATCGAAGAGGATTGATATAATACAGAAATTGGAAATGGGCGATCTGCGAACAGAGTCCGCTCCGCTGAGAATGTACGCTGGTGCTCGGCAATCGTTGTGGGATCGTGAAGACATCATGCCTCAAATGTCTACCACATGTCATCGTCTCCGCTCTTGTCCGAGTCCGACTGACCGTGCTGTCCCTGCCGCACAGGCTGACCGAGATAGCTCGAGCTGTTCGAGACACTGTAGCCTCCATTGTTTACGCTGTGCTGCGAATGGTGGCTGTCACGTGGACTTTGGCCATACTTCTGCTGTTGCTGATACCCGTTCGCCTGCTGGCTTTGTTCTTGCTGACCGTAGGTGCTGGGCCATTCACTTGAATTTTGAGGCTGCTCCGGCTGCTGCGCCTGCTGCTGCTGGGTTAGTGAGCCTAGTTCACAGATCACGTGTCTGATTCCTGGCTTACCTGCTGCTGATACCGCTGATACTGCGAGAACTCTTCAGGCTGCTGTGACTGCTGCTGTGACTGCTGCTGCTGCTGCTGCTGCTGCTGCTGCTGCTGCTGTTGCTGCTGTTGTTGTTGCTCCTTCTTTTGCTGAGCAACAGCCAATTTAGCCTGTTTCGAGTTGCCGATCTGTATCTGCGGATGCATCTGCTGTACCTTGGCGAGGTACGAGTACATAAAGTTACTGAGCAAGACTTGAGAGTAGAGCTCTCGGCGCGGGTTTGCAAGCTTGATGTGAGCCATACGGTAGATAGCACGCTCCTCGAGGATGGAGAATCGAGTCCAGTTGTAATCGATGTCGGGCTTGAGAATGCGTGGTGGGGGCTCGGGCGACAGACCACGTGAAGCATTCTTCTTGTGGCTCGACTCTTTCTCACTTTTCTTCTTTCCACCTCCAAAGATCGAGGAGAGAAGGCCAGGCTCTTTTTCTTTCTTGTCACCTGACGCTTTTCTGTTGCTCTCCTTCTTCCTCTCCTCTTCGAGCTTGACGCTCTCACGGTCCAGAACAACGCTCTCTCGCCCACGATTCCCGCTCGCAGACTGCAGCAGATCGAGTCGAGTGTCGTCCGGCTTCTCCTGGGGCTTGCTGAGCTTGTTCTTGACTTTCTTGGCCGCTTCCTTTTCACGCTCTTCTTTCTCTTTCTCCTTCTTGTCGTTGCCGACCAGCCAGCCCCAGCTTGTCTTTCTTGGCCCATCTTCCTTCTTGTCCTTGGACTTCTTGTCTTTCTTCTCGTCTGGAAGGTTGGGGATAATCGAAAGGTTATCGACCCGTGTGCTGTGGTTGCCGGGGATGGCAGAAGGATGTTGCGTCAGGTCATCAAGAGACTGCTGTGGCTTAATGGGTGAGCTTTGAGCTGCTTGAGCATGCTTGTTCTGTCTGCTTCCGGGCGACTGTCGTTGCTGTTGGGGCGGAGCCTGAGCCGGGGCACGTGGCCCGTTGGGTTGCTGCTGCGGATGTTGTTGATATTGTTGAGGCCTGTGCTGCTGTTGTTGTTGCTGCTGCTGCTGCGGGGGCGGCTGTCGAGATGTCGTACGCTCAGGGAGCTGATACTGCTGTCTACGCTCCGGCTCCGGAGGAGGTGTTTCGATGATTTGTGGGACAGGCGAGGCTAGCGTGGGTGCAGGTGCATTGTAGCCGGGCAAGTGAGCACTGGTCCGACCGTTGGATGCTATCCTCGAATGGAAGGCTCTAGGCTTCTGGCTCCTGCGCTCCTCTTGCTCGGGTTCAGCTGATCCAGGCCTTCCTTGAGGTTCAGCGGAGCCAGGCCGTTGCTGCTCCTCCTCAGCGGGCGACTGTCTTCTTGGTCGTGAGAAGTTTGAAGGCTCGAAGGCACCAGTGATTGGCTCTGACTGTACTCTGTTGATGCCCGGCATCTTCGGTAGTTCAGGGACATCTGGGCGGTCGGGCGAAGTGGCTGGAGATTCATCGGTATCTGTCTCGGCGTTGCGACTGACGAGCCGTCTCGAGAGTGGTACAGATCGACCTGCACTCCTCAGACTGCCTCGTCTGTATGTGGTACGCGTCGATCGTTTTAGTGTGCCCATGCCTCCTCCCATACCACCAGGAATAATCGGCGCGTCTCCATCCATCGATTCTGGCGTCGGACTCCGGGACATGCTCAGGCGTCTGACGATTGCTGCAGGATCCTCTACAATGTGCTCCAACTCTTGCAGATTCGACAGCCCACCGTTTGGCTGGTTGCCTGACCGTTTCCTCTCCAGACGCTCGGCACCATCCTTGTAGCCCGAGCCGGTGTCGATCTGACGCGAGAGCATCGACTTCTTCCTGCGCAAGCCTCCCCCGGAATCCTGTCGTCCCATGGCTCCATCCGGGGAAAGCGAGGAGCTCAGATCGCCGGAGCGGCGTCTTATGGTGTGGACCTTCTCTTCAATGAACGTCTTGAACTCCTTGGGGGCCAGCTCGGGGTGCAAGCGAGCGGGTACCCAGAAAAGCTGCTGGCTGTCATCGTCAGACAACGCGGGCGGGGAGACGGGGCCGGAGCTGTAGGACTGGAACGACGGCAGGTCAGGGTCGGCGTTGTGGACGTCCATGGACATTCGGCGGATGGCCTGCAGGTTGCTGAGCTCCTGGGCGAGGCCGGCCGGGCTCGACTCGTAGTCGAGGTCGTTGAGGGGGAACTGCTGCGAGGCGGTGTCGGACGAGGTGCGTGACAGCGGCGGCGAGAGCTGGCCGCTGGGGCGCGTGCTGGCGGCGGGGCCATTGGAGCCATTGGAGCCATTGGAGCCATTGGAGCCATTGGGGCTCGTGGACAGCTGGGGCGTGCCGTCGAGCTGCGCCTGCGGACGTAGGGGAGACTTTGCGGGCGGGGCCATGTCGGGGAAGGGATTGAAGGGGGTGTGGATGCTTTCGCTCAGGGAGTCGGGCAGGAAGCTGAGGGGCCGCGAGCTGCGCTTGGGCGACTCGGTGTCGCTGTCGTTGCCGTACAGGTCGCCTATGGCCTCGGTGACGTGGTGGTTGTCATCGCTGATGGAGATGTGCGGGACATGGCCGCGGCGCATCTGGTACTTTCGCTCGAGCTCGCGTGCTCGGTCGGCGGCCTGCGAGGTGGGCGGAGGGGAGGTCAGCCAGAGGTCCCACGTCCAAGAGTGCGCCCGGGGGCCGGGGCGACGCAGACGCAGCGGCAAGGGGGGTGTGAGGCCGCGAGCCCGCGACAGCAGCAGCGCCGACGTTTGTTTCACCGCCCGGCACGCTGCATGCCCACTGGCTGCGCGGCATACGTGAGGGCGCTCGTCCGTGAACTCACCATTTTGGCTGCGAAGAATGCGGAGATGCGCTCCGACTGCCACGGGGGGGTGCCTGAGGGGAGCTGCGGGCGCACAGCGAGGGCATCAGCGAGCGAGCGACGGGGCGAGGGCCGTGGGCCGTGGGCGTGCTAGGCGGCGTGCAGGTATGTGAGGAGCAGTCTAATAGGGGGCACCATAGCTGGCGGTGCAGACAGACGATGCGTGAGCGTGAGCGTGAGCGTGAGCGTGAGCGCGAGCGCAGCAATGTGGTGGCCCTGCCAGCCCTCATGTTGAAGGGTCCCAGCGCCCTCTACCTAAGCCAGAATGGTGGCCACCCCGGAGCGCCTAACCGCTCTCACGCTCGACTACACAGCACCCACCGGCCGGTGCCTTCATCTTCGCTACACGCTGCTGTTTCGTTGCAGGAGCCATGCCTGAATCGCGACACAAAGTTTCACTCACGTGCCCCATGCAGTCTGGGTCTGAGCATCACAATGCAATTTTCACTCTGTTTCTCGGCTACGTGCTGTGCTGCCTCTTCACGCGCTGCCTGCAACTGATGCATGGCTTTAGCGCTCCACCTATCCGCCATCAATGTCAGTAGCCGTAGCGCTGGCGTACCCCTGCCGCTGGACTATTCGCTTGTGCTTTTCAGGAGCATGTTGTACAAGCATCACATCACTGTCGTGTTTGTTCTCGTTGATGACCATCGTCTTTGTTCTCGTTGATGAAGAAGAGTGTGGATTACTGATTATTCACTGCCGCTTCACTGGATGCTGCAAGTCTATACAACCAACGTGATCATATGCAGAGTCGTCAACAATCATCATGAGGACGCGCTGTTTCTCTTCCAGATGAACACAGCCGACGCAGCAACGCACGTAGCAGCGCCCAGCGCCAGATACAGGTTCATGTTATCGTAGCCACCCTCATCTTCGTTCTTCGGGAACGCAGTCGACGGATGTGTCGCACACTCGGCCAGCTACTCTCGGTCAGCTCCCAGACATCACGTGGGGTGCACGTCGTGACTTACATGAACGAACAGCTCCGATATGCTGCTCCACGTCGCACTGACATGCAGGGGCGGCGGCATGCGCAATGCGCTCGTGTACTCATCAGGCTGCAGTTCGCATCGCTGCATTGTCTTGTCTTCGTCTGCCTTCAGCGCTGTGTACACCGCAGGCAGCGCGTCCAGGTGAGGATACCTCTTCCGTAGCTCGACGATATGTGCAAAGCTGTCCGGGTCAGACGAGTCGTATGTGTAGCATAGCAAATCACAAGCGTCCAGCTTGGCTTGATTTTCGAGGATTGCAGGCTCCAGCTCGCCGAGTTCCTCGAGGATGAGGTAGCACTGTTTGCCGCCTTTGAGCTCGACGCTGTTGACAGCTGACCGAGGTTTGATGGTGGGATGGTATGTTTGTGTAAACGGTCGTTGCAGGAATGACGACAGCAGTGCACTTTTGCCGCTGCCACTCGAACCAAGGACATAGCATAAGAAGACATTGCGCTCTACTCGTGCAGGCCTATTCCGCCTCTTCCTTGCCTTTGTCTGCTTCAACGCACTTGTTGTGCCACTGCGGTCGTTGCTTTCAAATCCAAGATATGCTAGGTATTCAAGCGTTGTCTTCGGCTCTTCAAAGGTAGTCATGCTCCATTGCGCGAGCCAACCCTGCAATGTGATGTGGCCAGCCTCGTTGCGCACCGTGCATGATGGAAACGCCGAATCGATCCAAGATGTAGGGATGCCAGGTGTAGTTGCAAATAGATTCGCAAGTTCGCGGTCGTTCAAGCCGCCATCGTTGTCCTTGTCGAACTTCAGGAACAGATCGACGAAAAATCGATACCCAGCTGGACTGAGCTCCGCCGAAGAGAATTGGGCGACCTCGAACTTGGGCCGTAGGTATGCATCCTGCAGACTCAGACTATCGGTGTAGTGGAACTTCCGTAATATGATCCAGATGGTTTCGTGGCGGCCCTTCTCCGCAAAGATCTTGTTGAGCAACAGAAAGCCCTTCTCGTCCATGCCGTTTTCGCCAGTTGCACCGGGCGCAAATCTCTCCATCGATTTTTTGATGTTGGCAAGATCGTCCTCGCCCAATGGCTTCTCGAAGCACTTGATTTGGAAGTCGTGGATTTCCTGATCATTCCAGTACCCATCCTTGTCGGTGTCGCAGAGGTGGAATACCCGTTGCAATGCAGAAACGGCTGCAGGTTTGAGCGCGTTCTCCTTCGAGTCGTAGAGCGGCGCTATTGGATGTGTGACGGCTTTCTGACAGAGGAAGAAGACCTCGTTGATGTTTGCATGCTCTTTTGCGCTTGTCCGTATGCACGAGTCGATCTCTTTGAACTCGTTCATGACTGGCAGCATCTCCTCTGCCACCACTTGCGATGTTGTCCCATTCGAAGCTAGATCCGCCTTATTTGCGCACAGCACCACTGGAACATTCACGCCCAGTGAGCGGAAATACGGCATCCAGAACAGCGCGACCCTCTCATAGCTGTAGTGATCCGAGTAGACGAGGAGGATGACGTTCGATTTGCGCAGCTCTTTTCGCAGAGCATGGCGTTCGTGGGGCAGGGCGGATGTGTCGACGATGGTGGTGGTGACATTGTCCGGGGTGCCGAGCGTAGGCGGCAGCGTTACCTGGGGGAGCACAGGTTGGATTTTGGCGGTGACGAAGACATCCTTGACGAGCGAGGTGATGATGGAGCTCTTGCCGACTCCCTCGTCACCGCAGACACAGATCCGGACTGGGGTACCGCATTAGTCAATGGTCGCAAGCAAGCAACCAGCATCAACAAACATGGCCGTTCTGTTCGGGCAAGGGGCTCCACATACCGGTGGCCATATCGCAGCATGTTCACAGCTCACTGCATATCTGATGACGTTGGAGGAACGCGAGAGAGAAAAACGAAACGGGTGTGGTCCCAATAATGGAGGTTTGGCAGATGCAGGCACGCTGTGGCACTGTGCTCGGTGAAGCTGCGGGCACTGATTCGACCAACAGCTGACGCACCGAGCGCTCGTCCACGTGTCTTGGCCGATCACAGCCTTAAGCTCCCCGCATTGCGCCAGGCGCCTGGAACGGTGAATGGAGAGGACAAGCTTCGCCGCTGCTAGGACGCAGCCTTGCCGCAGATGCGATCGACATGTTGGCTACTTCGACGCATGAGTGAGCAGAGCAGCGCAGGAAGTCGCGCACGGTCGACGCGCCCAAGAATCCAACGCAAGCCACATCCAAATGCGATGCTAGGCCGTTCCTTCTCCGCATTCTCCACGCTTCGGTCGCCTGCGCCGCGACTCAATCGTCCGTTCGGTCCTGGCAGCGCACACGGGGCCTCATATCCCGACGTATACATAATCGCCCCACCCGCCCGGCCATGCCTGTGTTTGCGCGCGCTGCATAGTGATTGACGAGCACCGGTAGTACCTTGCACCGCAGCAGCCATGTTGTAAGTAGTCGGCCCAGGCCCGCCCACCAATCGCAGCACCACCGCTATCATGCCACCACCTGCACGCTCGAGGCTTGACTGACCGCCCGTCCCAGCGTGCTGCCTCCACCACCGCGGTACCCTGTTGGCGGCTATCCCGGCGCGCCGCCAGGCCAGCTTATCGAGACCAACAACAGCATCGCCCGCCCGACGGGGCCCGAGTATCAATTGGTCGTGGGCGAGGGTATGTGAAGGCGGCGCAGGTGCCCGAGGCACGCTGGACCCGAAGCTGACGCTCGCCATGACAGGCACCTACGTGCTCCGCGACGACCTCCATCTAGCCACCCCGCCGCCGCACCCGTCCGAGGCTCCTGTCCACAATCCCAACCCGCTTGCGACGAACGTGACCCCGCCCACCCAGGGCACCAAGCTGTCCCTCGTTGCCCTTGCGCCGCGCCAGCCGTCCTCGACACTGCTGCAGAGGCTCGACACGAAGAACAGCACACGGTCGCAGGTCCCGCCGATCGCCGAACACGAATCGAACAGCCACACAAGTGAGACGGACTCGCAGGGTGCCAATGGCTTCACTTCAGCGCCGCTGGATGGTCTGCGGACACCGGTGTTCGGCGCCGACAATGCGGCCCTGACTGTGGTGAACGGAAAGGTCTCGAAGGACCCCAGCAAGAGGAACAAGCCAAAGAACAACATCGTTAAGAGCAACTCGTCCTTCGTGTCCAGAGTGATCCCGCACGAGGCGTTGACAAAGCGCCTCCAAGAACACAATGTCAACGGTCTCTACGCTTTCGCCAACATCAATCGCGCACTGCAATGGCTGGACCTGACATCACCGACCAAAGAGGAGCATCTGACCAAGATTCTGTTCACAAAGGCACATGCGCTATGTCACGACATCAACCAGGTCACCAAGGGGCCAAACCACCTCGACATTGTCATGGGCTTCTCTACAGGTGACATCATCTGGTACGAGCCCATGTCGCAAAAGTACTCTCGGCTGAACAAGAACGGCATTATCAACCCAACTGCAGTGTCCGACATCCGGTGGATACCAAACAGTGAAACGTTGTTCATGGCGGCGCATATGGATGGCAGTCTCATCGTATACGATAAGGAGAAGGAGGATGTCGCCTTCGTTCCTGAAGATCAGACAGTTGACGAGGGAATGTCTGACATGGAGCGAAAGACCAGGCTGATAGTGAAAAAGTCTGTTCAGTCAAAGAACCAGAAGGCAAACCCAGTCTCTTACTGGCAGGTGTCCAGCTCGAAGATCAACGCATTTGAATTCTCGCCAGATCGACGTCATTTTGCTGTTGTCTCAGAGGACGGCTCGTTCAGGATCATCGACTTCCTAAGAGAAAAGCTGTTGCACCACTACATGAGCTACTACGGCGGCATGATGTGTGTTTGCTGGTCCCCAGATGGAAGATACATTGTTACTGGAGGGCAAGACGATCTTGTTTCGATATGGTCGCTCGAGGACCGTATGCTGGTAGCGCGCTGCCAAGGACACAACTCCTGGGTTACAGGCGTTCAGTTTGATCCGTGGAGATGCGACGAACGCAGTTACCGGATAGGGAGTGTTGGAGAGGACACCCGATTGTTGTTGTGGGACTTTAGCGTAGGAATGCTGCATCGACCGCGAGCTGCTTCGTTACGGCCACGGAACAGCATGGCATCGGCGAGCATCCAGCGTACACGAACGGAGAGCTCAGCCGGTCGTATGCGATCGAACTCTAATCTGACATCAGGAAGCGCACTCGATGACGAAGAGGTTGTTCATCCGGTCGAGCCCCGCGCACGCACCGCGATGCTGCCTCCGGTGTTGGTGAGTCGATGAACACGGACAACGTCACGAAGGACTAGTGCTAACGGCCTGCGCAGACCAAGTCAGTCGATGAACACCCTCTCACATGGTTGGCCTTTGAGGAAGATTGCATAATAACATCGTGCAAGAACGGTACGTCTTATTTTCGTCAACCGCCGCTCATCATCTTGACATCGTGAAATTTTCTCTCTCAACCTCGCAGGCACGTTTCTGTCCTAAAATTATGCGATAAGCTTGTTCGTCGCAGCCGTCGCGCTAGGGCAGGAACACCCGCCGCCGTGCAGGACCCGCTCGCCGAGGGCGCTGTGTTTCTGTTGGGAGCTGCAAAACTTCATACGAACTGATAAGGATCCTCGATGTGGATCGGAGACAGGACTGTGCTGACAAGAATGTTTCGCAGGGCACATCAGGACTTGGGATCGACCAAAGGAGGGCTCGACAAGCGACGACAGTTTGAGGGCGCGCTCGCAGACAGCTTCGAGCGGTGGCATTTCATAGACATACAACACGTGTAGGGAGCTGTTTCTTATTGGCGGACCTCTGGCGACGTTGGAGCGCTACGATGAGGCTCTGCGAGCACCTGCATGCGTTTTCGCATGGGTCATCGTTTAAAGTTCTCTCCGGGAAGGCCCGAGTTCTCACGTTCTGGAACCGCACGTCACCCACGACCAAGATTCACCGCGCCACATGCGTCGCGCATGCGTGTGGCATCCTCTCAAGCGTTTAGCTGTACAAAAGACCAGCATACGCAGGGGTAACGGCGCATGCAGCATGCGCACGCTGTATATCACTCTTATCTCTATCTCTCGCAATCACATGGCGTCACACATCGTCAAGACATGTTGCTCGACTGATCTCTCAATGACTGTGCGACACTCATCGCTGCGATGGTGCTCCTCGGCGAGAAGCCCGATTGCTGTGATATCTGATTGCGCCATCCTTTTGGGCACCGCAGTGGAAAAGGTATCCACAGCGGCTTTCTGCTGCCGTGCGTGATGTGAGGCTGGACTGATACCAGCGTGTCGCACGTCGATCAGTGCGGCTCCTTGCCCGAACAAGCGAGAGATTTTCCGTACCGCGGCCGTAGAGACGTTGAGCCTGTATCGCCAGTGTACAATAGGCGGAAACAGATGCAGATTGTGAAAGTGCATGTTTCACTACATTGAACAAAGGACCTTCATCACAAGGCATGTTCACCGCAACTCGAATCGCATGTGATTCAGAAATGGATGGTGTGATCTGGAACACCTCTTGACGTCTTGCTGTGCTGATACATGATAACGATACGGACATCACTGCGTGCGTGGCTGAATGAGCATGCACAAAGGAAGGCTGGGGCCAATTTCCTTGATTCGGGAAGTTCTCTTCTAGAAAGCAGCCGGGTAGCTCCACCTCTACCGGAGCATCGTGAAACTGCCTCAGGTGTTGAATGGTCTAGCAGAATGCTGTCTGCACAGGCAGTGTTGAGCATCGAATACTGACTCCTGAGTACCTCGATGCCCAGCGCGCCTCAGCTGTCGTGAGCGTCAAACTGCTCCAAGCCCAAATAACAGCTCGGCGAACCGCAGCATGGCGCGACGTCTCATGCTCAGAGGCCGCGCTGGCTTCCCTGTCTCACTCAGCAGCACGCAGCAGGCATGTGTCAGGTATCACGCCGTTCGCGGGAGGCTATCGGCCCACCTTCTTTTCGGTGGATCCGGCGCGCCAGAAAAATTCAAGATCTCAAGACAAGCACGACGCGCAGAGCGCAGATTGCAGACGGCGCTAGCGAAGACAATGATGCGAGCAACAGTACCCACTCTGGTAGTCTACCCTGCGCAGTGGATCGCGGCGCGCTGAGTGAGGACGCGCAGGGGTGGTGGTGAGGCCCATGCAGGCCGCCCTTGCCCGCTGCGGCGGCGAGCATCCCACGCTGGTTGCTGTATATGTAGAAGAAGGCAGCTTACACGCGGCTGGCGTTCAAATCTGGATCGATCGTCATCACGAGGCGTTGTTGCTTGGTTGTTTAGAAACCCGCCCGGCAGGACGCAAACGCTCAGCCACCACTCACTACTACAACCACCGATCTTGAGGTACCATACCAGTCATTCTTACGCCAGCCGCTCTCGTTGCGCCAAACATTTTACCTGCAGAAGTTGGAACAATCTTCTGTGTTTATTCATAGCATTCAGTCCTGACCAGGCGAGTGTTATGAGATTGGACTCAGTCGCTGGTGATTTTCCGCATCTTGTCCCTCGTTACATCATGCCCCGTCCCGGCGCCGGACTCTTTGGTGGGAGGGATCACGCACCCGCGCTGGAGATCAAGTACGTGCAATTGCGGTCGCACTGCGCAGAACAGCAAGGGAGGATCGGCTGCTGACGTTGCACAGGCCTGAATCGCCGTTCGTGGTGTTTTATGGCGAGCCGTCAGAATCGCACGATGCAGAGCTCAAGGGCAAGCTGGTTTTGAACAACCCCGAGTCAATCTCGGTGCGCAGCGTTCGCATTACGCTGACGGCGACGCGCAAAGTCTCGTACGGCAGCCCCCGCCCCTTGGAGTGACTGCAGAGCGCAGACTGATACCCTGCGATAGATGGCACTTGACCAACACCGTGAGCCCGCAGCCGATCACGCAAAAGACCAACTTCCTCGTCGACACGCTGACGCTCTTCCCTGTCTCTTGCTCAGACAAGGCAAGTTCGAAAGCGCACAAGATCAACGCCGGCTATCATGAGTGGGATTTTAAGTTCAAGATGCCGAGCAACCTCGACCAGAGTGTGGAGGGGCTGCCAACAAACTGGGTTGTGTACAACCTGAAGGCGACCGTGGATCGCGGTTACATGAGCAAGCAGCTCTCTGCCTCGTCGCATATTCGCGTCATTCGCACTCTGGGCCGCGACATGCTCGAATCTATGCCCATGGAACAGGTGAGTTTTGCAGCAGTGTTACATGGCTGGGCTCGACTGACGAGCGATACAGATCAACGAGGATATCTGGGCGAACAAGGTTGCCTACAAGATTACCGTTCCCCAAAAGAACTACATCATCGGCACACAAATCACCGCCGATTTCGTATTAATACCTCTCAGGAAGGGCGTCGAGATCACAACCATCAAGATGGAGTTGATCGAGTCTAGGCAACTATTCGCAGATTACGCTGGCAGGAGGATAAGCCACCAGACGGATATTCAGGTCGCCGTCAAGGAGGCAGACATGCCCGCCAACTCCGCACACCTTGTCCCCGCCGACGTCGAAGACGCAGACGCACTATTCGACGAGTCTCACCGTTTCTCGATGTCGCTGGATCTCCCGAAGTCCCTGAAGCACTGCAGGCAGTCTGTGGACACGGAGAACATTCGCTTATCGCACAAGCTGAGGCTTTACGTGAATCTCAAGAACCCCGAAGGACACACCAGTCAGCTGCTGGTGAAGAACCACGTGCACCTATTCATCTCGCCCAACCTCCCACCGAACGAAGACCAGAGTGTGGTTGTTGACAACAGCCTTCTGGCGCAGCAGGCGATTGCCGACGAGGTGAACCAAAATGCCCCGCCAACGTACGGCCTGCATCAGCTTGATGAGTTGTACAACGATATTGATCCTTCTGGTTTCATGACACCTGGCGGCTGGCGCAGCACAATGAACAGCGGCGCAAACACACCTTTCTTTGCGCAGAGCCGACGTGGTTCGGCAGAAGACTTGTCGTTAGACGCCGTTGCACACCAGCAAGATGGGCCAGGTGTTTCCACAATCGCCCTGCAGCACCGTCTCGCGAACCTCAACATGTCCGACAACCACCGCCACTCTCGCTTCCACCCCTCGCGCCAGGACTCGAACGGCGACCACTCGGGTCAGCAGTCCTCGAACCACTCCTCCGGCCAGAGCACGCCGCATCATCGAACACCGCAGAACGGTGTCGAGCCATCGTACTTTGACATCCCTACAAACGACTACGAATACGATATGTCCGCGCTTGCGCGAACACCGAGCTATAACACTGCCGTTCGTACACCAGCGGCATACACACCGATGGAAGTCTCGCTTCCAAGCTACGATGTCGCGACATCACGACCTGGTAGCCCCGTTCGAAGTCGCGGCAGCCGGGGCACAACACCGAGCCCCGCACGCAGTCTGGATACATTGAACGAGGAGACATTCAGGAACACACAGATCAACAGCCGGAGAGAGTCTCCAAGGCACAGCGGCGAAGTCGCCCAGCACTAATGGGCTCGAGGCGCAGTTGCGAAATTTTGCATAAAGAAGGCGTTCAGGTCAGGGGACCGTTGGCATTGTAGACGATTTAGAGCAAGCCGTATTTGGCATGATAAATAATGATGGGTTGGCTGGGAAGTGATATCCTTAGATTTCGGCGTTGAATAGGTGGAATTGGATAGGAATGGCATACTCTGCTCTCTGCAACTCACAATACGTTTGAGACAGTGTTTGGTGGTATTGTGATATTGAATATGTGACTGGCGATAGTTTTGCGTGTGTTGGGTTATTAGTTGGACAATTTGTGGTGACTGCAATTTTCCTCGTCCTTTGATGTAAACGGACATTTGTTGCAGGACAGGGGTGCCATGATAGCGCATAAACCTCACGTCAATTTCGAACTCAGTAAGCATGGAACGGATGAACGGGGGTATTCAGTGATTATTTACATACGCCTTAGTATTTGATCGATCTTCTGGCGGATGCAACGATATTGATATCATACTCGACATTTTGTTTTACTCGGGGGGATGGTCGCTCCGAGCGGCTCATTGTACTGGACCATGAAGTCGCGTGTGCTTCACGACGCGCTTTCCGCTCACGACGATTATGACGTCGATAAACATCGATCGCTTTGCGTCCGACAAGAGTATTTGTCGAGTACAACTATCTTCCCATCAATATCTCCATGACATCCGTCTGTACAGTGATCGAGATGCTTAGTACCAGCCATGCGGCGCCCATTGATCAGCGCCGCTGCGGTAAGGCGCCCTGCACGCTCAAGGAGGCTGACACGCCTACTGCAAGCTTAGTCTACCTTCGCAAATGACCGAGAACCGCACTGCCTGCCGGACAGGGCCATCCATCGACCCAAAGTCTATTTGCGGCCGCAAGCAAACAGATCACCTCGGATACATACCTGGCCATGCCCCACGGTTGGGATGACAGTGTCCCCTATGCACATGTTCTACAACCCAGCCGCGTAGCGCTGATTGCAAATGTCTACAGCATCGCATTCTCCTTGAGGCTGAATCCCTCATTCAACGCTGGCAATCAGCGTCCGCATCAAACACGGTACAGGCCACAGCGATAAGACCTGTACGACGTTGCCAGTCTAGCAACAATTTCGCTCAAACCGACGATATGTCACACTCGGCTACTCATCCGTCACAGCCTTCAGATACCCAGATGTCGTGGACGCCAGTTCCCAGAGATGATCCCTCCATATTGGGCGAAGAAGCCATTGAAATAGCACACACTCGCGACAGAGCATCACCTCGAGATGCAGAGGAACACGAAGGTCTGCTACAGGCCAACCTCGTTGCGTCGCACCATAACCCGATTTCGTCTACTTCGAGCCGAGTTTCTGTCGTCAAAACACAACCTCCAGCGAAGCTCAGTAAACGTGAGTCTCAATCACTAACAAAGAAATGTGGGCCCCTTAGCATTAAGCTGACTGTGGCATAGTCAACTTTGATGACAGCAGAAGTCAAGGGGTATCCGAATGGCTACCTTACACTCTAAGACGAGCTTACCTGGTGCTTTTAGCCTTATGCGCGCTTGCTCTTGCCATTGCCCTAGCCGTACTATGTTCCTACTCTACACACCATTATGGGTTAACGACAGACAATGGCTCCGTTGGCCAACAGATTGCAAGACGTTATGTGCCGACTGTTCTGGCTGTCCTGTTTACACTAGCCATCACCATGATAGCCGAAGATGTGAAGAGGACTGAAGCTTTTGCGCGGCTGGCCGGCCCAGAGTCTGTTGCTGCAAACCACACTTTGTTTTACATACCCACGGTTTGGTGGAAGAGTGTATTTACTGCGTTGTCTCCGAGACGCAGTGGAGGCCACCGACGCTGGCTACTCAGTATTTCATCTCTCGCGGCAGGAGTCAGCGTTCTCATCATTTCCACCTTTTCATCTTCCGTGTTCGTCACTCGAGATGTAGTCATCCGTACAGATAGCCAGCTCCAGCGATATACGCCTCAGCAAAACGGATCTATCGTTCTCCTCCCCAAGCGCGACACGTACACTCGCGCGATAAGTGGCTTCCTTTACAATGCTACAACCTCGTTGTGGGTATCAGATTCACACGTCGTACTACCATTCACCACACCTGGAACCATCCCTCCTGTCTTGGAGGACGGAACATGGAAGGCCAAGACGGAGGTGATGAAACTGGAGTCGACGTGTACCTCAATGAAGCTTATCGAAAAGACCGACATCAATATCACGTACACGTCTACTGGCACTTCTGGGTGCAATGGCACTTGCTCCATGCCATCCAGAGGTCTGAAGCTTGGATCCGAGGACGGCTGCGAGGTGCAGCTCCAGACTCCGATTGCATCATCGATTGAAGAATCGGGTGGTTCTGTCATAACAAATCCCATTGATGGCTACTTCACCGATACGCTGGCGTTGCAAGGTGGTATGATGTGGACAAACCTATCCTCGGCCTACGTTTCTTGGCAAGGTCTGATTCAAGAGCATGGACCGGATCCTCCGATTCACGCCGGTGGAGATGCTGTCATCGATCAGTGGAGACGGACCTTCATATATGGCTTTTCAGATCAATGTAAGAGCAGGGAGCTGCTCTTCGTATCACCGCCATGGTTTGCTGAAAGAATCATAGGCAAGCCACCATCCTGGCAGGAGGAATACTGGGCAAATTTCACGGCAAGATCCGAGCTCTGCACACCCAAGTACACTACAGCAGACATTCCAGTGACAGCAGTAATTGGAGGCGCCGCCCCACGTGTCGTCTTCGATGACAAGGAGTTTGACCAGAACGCCAGACCTGGCTCTGATAGTCTACTAGATATCGATCGTCTGAATGACTTGGCATTTGGCAATGCCTGGCTTAAGTACTTTCCGGCCCCGGCCGGAGACTCTGATGTTGAAGGATTCCAGGGTGTATCAATGCTCCTTGCGAAAGCTTTTTCTCTTAACATTGCAAATCTGCTGTCAAACAACACGCTGTCGTTCGAGGCAAGTAGATTGCGTTCTCGGTTCTTCGGCGAGCTGATCTCCTCATCTGTCCTGGAAGCAAACCCGATGGCCGCTGAGGAAGTCGAGGGCGAATATCTTGAGACGAAAAGCCGCATCATAGTCGTTCCAGGAGTCGCCATCGCGCTTGCGGTGTTGTTCTTGCTAGCGGCGTGGTACTCTTTGGCTATGGTTTGGTTTGCTTCAAACCATCGCAGACCTCTGAATCTCAAGTCAGATCCTGCTGCAATGACAGGAATTATACCGCTCATGGATATCACCTCCTCGGTCGCCACAGACCTCCGAATGTGGACGGACCATGAGCGAACGCAAATTCAATCGAAAGTAGGACATCTGCATTACACCCTGCACTCAGGGCGACTAAGCCAAACGAGCCCAGGAAACGACAAGGAGATCAGCGAGGCTGTCAGACTCCAGGCGAAAGGATCATCCTGGACACACATTCACAGCTCGAAGCGAAAGCATTCTTCGAGACCGGACTGGAGACCGCATCTGCTCCACAAGACGTGGCTTTCCGTACTGTTGCTTGCTCTTATAGCTGTGGCGATCACAATGCTGGTCCTGCGCAAATTTGCTGACGAAGAAGTTCTGTTCCAGACAGCATTCGTCCAGCAAGTCAACTTGAGCTTCTTCCACGCCACCTTCTCACCTCACTCGTTCATCGCCACCTTCGTCGCTGTCTTGATCGGGCTCTGTTGGGGCAGTATTGACAAAGCGATGCGTACCCTGCAGCCTTACCTGAGTATGTCGAAAGAGCCTTCTGAACCTTTTCGTGGCATCTCGGCCAGCTATGTGTCCTCCTACTGGATCTGGGCAACTATCAAGTCAGCCAGATCTAGGCACTGGCTGCTCTGCTTGGTGACAATTGGAACGACCTTGTCTCAAATATGTAGGTCAACCGAAGCCCTGTCCCTGCTCTGCTCGCTAATCAAGCAGTCGTCATCTCCATGGCCGCAATCTTCGAGCGCCATACGATCATTCACACGCAAGCCACAGATGATAGTGATATCGAGACCATTCGCTCGCTCATGACAAGACAGGAGCCTTTTGACTTCGCCATTAGTCTAGGTCAGCGCCCCTTCTACCTGACTGACAGCCTTCTCGGGACATCTGAAACGGACTGGCTGTACAATGCGCTAGACGACATCACTTTACAGACCCCGGCACTTCCCTGGACTAGAGATGATTGGGTATTTACCCCTGTCAATGTGACCAATTGGGACGACCGGAGCGTGTTATATGTGGCTTCTCAACCCCAAAGTGAACCTCGAAACGATGTAGCTTCTTTCGCTTCATCTTTCAATGTCTCGTTGACTACATCCGCGATCCGAGGTCGACTTGAATGTGAGGCGGTCACATTGTCGGCTACAGAGTGGCTGGACGATGTAGACACCGCTTACCCGAACCGATTTGACAAAGCTGCTGCCGGTCATGTACTTGCCATGGCTATATCCACAAATGACGGGTTTACTGCGCCTGTCTTCAGCGCGCCACGGAGGCTGGCTTGTTGTACCAACGGCACAGAGCAGAGCAAACAGTCAGTTGTAGCTTACTGGTCCAGCAACAATACGGTATACGACGAGCGCCCAGCCATCTCAGTGGATCCGAGCGAGCCAGAAGATACGAGAGTGTCGAGCGGATGGACAAAGGACTTCGCAGTTAAGTGGATCGTCGGCTCAGCGGCATCGACCACTGTACCCGGCAGTGAACCGAACTTCATCAGTAATACCATCGGCACTGCTAATGAATCGGTACTCTACTTTACTGATGAGCCGCAGATGTCGATCCTGAAGTGCAACCCCATCATCGAGCGGGTGAACGCAAGCATTACTTTCGCTCGCGACACGAGCCAGATCCTCAAGTACGAGCTTTTGGAGGATCCACAACCAGCTACTGGCGCCTGGGATTATGCATATGACGTGGTGTATGAAGATTCAGGAACCAATACGTCGCAAGGGAATGTCAGGTGAGTGCAACCCTTCCGAATTGGCCGACCGGTGTTGAATTGACATCTGAAAGCTACGGTGCCTTCTTCATGTCGCAGCTCCTGACCGCTCCACATATCGTCGAACCACAGATGCGGTCAAGCATGATGGTGGCCAACCATACGATCGAGAACCTTGCTGCGGAGCGCTTCGCTATCCGCGATACAGACAAGGGAACGAACATGGACTACATGTCATATGCCAATTTCGTGTTGGCCAACAAAGATCCAACAGCACTTCTAAATACCACTTTGCTGCAAAAGTACTCCGAGAAGACCTTCCAGACATTCTTCAAGCACTTTGTAACCAGCGCCAATTGGACATACGGTGGCGAAGCCTCCATGTCCAGAGCTGCGTACGAAGAGCTTTCGGGCTACCAACAGCAGAACGAAAAGTTCGACGGAGTTGTAACTGAACGCATAGAGGTACTCAGCATGAACAAGGTGGCTACTTGGCTTTCTTTGACTATCCTGTTCCTGCTCATGATCATCTTGGTCATTATCATCGTGGCGCTCCAGGTAGCATATCCCCGAACGTCCATGTTGCGCCAGGTGGAGTGTCTGGCAGATGTTCTGGCCATGGTGGCCGGTAGTGACGAGCTCGTCAGATGGGTGAATGATGTTGGAGTGGAAGGCATGGAGAGAGCTGGAATCAAGACGAGATTGGGATGGTTTAGAGATAAGCGAGGCATCGTGAGGTGGGGAGTCAAAGTCGTTGATGGATGTGTGGAATGGGTCGACAGGCCTGAAAAGCAATACAGAGATGAGTGATGGCAAGATCTCGAGGACTGGGGGAGGTATTTACGGGATGCAGTTGCCTCTGTTGTCGCTACTTAGAAGCTTTAGACATACCTACTCTACTACGTCCTAGCATTACCTTTGTTATTACAGAGGGTCCTAAAGATACGCAATGCATCGGAGATATTGCGGTTTCCCAGTACCGGCAAGAAACGGGAAAACCTTCATAATACTGCTTTCGTCATCTTCTTCATCGAACAACCTGCGACCGCGGCCATGGCTGACGTAAAAGACACATTAGCAGAGTGGCCGCTCACAACACCTCCTCAGATGTCATCTCTGATAAGAACGTGCCTGCATCGAGGTTGGTACAAGAAAATACTTTCGGTATGGATACTAGCACAAGGACAATCGTCGCTTAGATAAAGACGGTGAAGACGCGCGAGTAATGGGCTCGAGGAAGCTGTAGCGTGGAGATACCATATGAAGTCAGTCTGGTACAATCAAATAGTACCGCAAATGTTCACACTCAAATCGAGACGACTTTGTTCTCATGGGGAAGGTGTTACTTGCCACGTGCGCATGAAGAGAAAAAGTGGAATTTCAGCCCCACCTTCGCTCTTGCGCAGGAAGCTGCAAAAAGGCGCCTTCACATATACCGCCGTGGCATTTCGGACTCTGCGACCGGCGACTCAGATCTGTCCCAACATCCTTGTGACGAGACTTTCCAATCGAACAGCAATCAGCATGCCGATCCAGGACCACTTCCAAATCCCAAACTCACCGCAAGATTTGCCCGTTTCCAATGAGGAGAACGCTGAGCTGTTCATTGCCTTCATTAGCGGCACAGATCCGGTGACAAAGCAGTCATGGTGTCCTGATGTCCGCGCTGCTCTACCACGCCTTTACGAGACATTCTCAGGTGAGGATGCGCCGCAGCTTCTTTACGTCCACGTTGGGCAACGATCAGAGTAAGTTTTCAATACAGGATATGCACGTCCTTTGCTTACAGCATATGGTAGATGGAAGGATCTAGGGAATGTGTACAGGACTAAATGGGGAGTCAAGGCTGTTCCGCAATTGGTGCGGTACCAGCGTGTTGCCGGCGAGGTGCGGGCGACTGGACAGTTGGTGGAGAACGAAGTCAACGATGACACCAAGCTGCTCGACTTTGTGACAAGGTGAAGCGACAGCAGACGGTCTTTGCGGGCGGGAAACCATGCACCGGATCGCATATTGCGGATATTGCGGAGGTCGTGGGTGTAGAGAACTTGCGATCAGAAGGAGGAAAAGTCTCAGCATACACTCAAGAAGTACACACAGAATTTTCATCCAGGTGTAAAGGATTATGTGCAGTTCCCAGAGCTTTTTTTTTTTTTAAAAAATGCAACCTGTTCGTGATAGGGCCGCGATAGATTGAGATGGGAGAGTGGTGTTTTCGATGAGCTTTGAGCTTCCCCACAAACCGGCATACCGTATTGGGATAGTGCGATCTGTCTGTCAAGCCATGGATTCAGCCGAGGTCGCGGATGCTACACACCGGGGGCGGTTCTCCGCATCATAGCCAAGTTGTGCTCCCTTGCACTCCGCACATCTCTCCGGAAGAAGACCTCTACACTCCCTGAAGCCAGAGATTGCTGGCTTTTGAGATCATAATCAAGACAATTCCAATTGAGCTTCTGCTGAGCTTCTACGTAGCACAGCCCTGTATACACCCCGCAGCCGCTTGAGCCCAAGCAACACACGATGACGATCTCGACCGCCATCCGCATCGCGCCCTCGCGCGCAGCGCGCGCAGTCAATCTCCTCAGGACTGTTCAGTTCACACATCCTTCATCATGTCCCTGCCACGCCAACCCCAACTACCACAATCAGACACCGTCCACGATCCACCAAGCCCGCCGGCACCTCGCAACGCCGGTCGATTTCTCCCAGCAGAAAGAATATGCCTTTGAGATGGCAGCGTCGAGTATACGCTTCGGCCCTGGGTGTACAAAGGAAGTCGGAATGGACTTCAAGAACATGGGGTCGAAGCGCGTGATGGTTGTCACAGATCGGAACGTTCGCAAGCTGGACGCAATGAAGCAGGTTGTTGAAGGGCTGTCAAGGGAGGGGGTTACCTTCGAGATTTACGACAAGGTCAGAGTGGAGCCAAAAGACAGTAGCATCAAGGAGGCGATCGAGTTCGCAAAGCCTTGGAAGCCTGATGCGTTTCTGGCGGTGGGCGGTGGAAGTGTGATCGATACCGCGAAGTTGATGAATCTGTACACCACGTTTCCTGGTATGCCTCTGATCAGCATGTAATCACATCGAGCGTGCTAACGAACCTCAGAAGCTGACTTCCTCGACTTCGTCAATGCACCTCTAGGCAAGGGCCTACCTATCCCAGGGAAGCTCTTCCCTCTCGTCGCCGTACCTACAACAGCAGGAACAGGTTCTGAGACCACAGGTACCGCCATCTTCGACTTGGTCTCGAAGCGCGCGAAGACCGGTATTGCGCACCGAAATTTAAAGCCGACACTTGGCATAGTCGATCCCATCAACACCCGTACCATGCCCAGCGCAGTCCACGCCTCCTCAGGACTCGACGTACTATGCCACTCTCTCGAATCGTGGACAGCCATTCCTTACTACGAGCGCACGCCGAGACCCGCAAACCCAATCTTGCGCCCTGCGTATCAAGGCGCGAACCCCATCTCCGATATCTTCTCTCTGCAAGCCCTTCGCGATACGGTCAAGTATCTGCCTCGTGCAGTGAAAGATCCTGAAGACCACGAAGCTCAGAGCCAGATGCTGCTGGCAGCCACACTCGCTGGTGTAGGGTTCGGTAACGCTGGTGTACACTTGTGCCATGGCATGTCGTACCCCATATCAGGTCAGAATCCCGGGTACAAGCACGCCGGATACGAGGTCGACCACACAATCATTCCCCATGGTGTCTCAGTCGCCGTCACCGCACCGGCCGTGTTCAAGTTCACTGGTGCATCGAACCCTGAGAGACATTTGGCTGCAGCCGAAGCGTTCGGTGTCGACATCTCGAACGTGAAGAGGGAGAGTGCTGGTGAGGTACTGGGTGAAGCGCTGGCAGAGTTCTTGGTCAAGTTGGGTGACCAGCCACGAGGCTTGAAGGCGCTAGGATTCGGGAAAGAGCATGTTGATGGATTGGTGGAAGGCACAATTCCGCAGCAGAGAGTGCTGATGCTGGCACCCCACCTCGAGACTGAGCTTGATCAACAGAGGGAACAACTGAGAGGGTTGTTTGAAGAGGCACTTGAGTACTAGGTGACGTGGACCTGGGTATCACGACGAACAGACTGTACATAGTAACAAAGCCTGCAAAATCAAGATTGACGAGAAGTACAACCATGGACATAATCCGCTGTCAGTCGCGGTTTGACACGGGTTTCAAGTCTCTTTAAGTGTGCGATACTACCCTCCTGCGTCTGGAGAGCAAGACGTAACTCTGCGTGTGCGCCCCACATTTGGGTCCAAAAACCAGTGCGATCACCTTAGACACACGTACCATTTTCCATCAGACTAATCGCCCGTGCTTTTCTCTCCAACCCATTCCTTCGTCAGCCTCTTTGAGCAAATGATGGAACATGAAGACCTTCGATACGACGGCGGCTGACGCTACGCCTCATTCCACTTTGCGGCGAGGCTAGCTAATGAGACGCATCAAAAGGCAAAAGCACAGCAACGTGCAGCCTGAAAGATGCCTTCACATCACGTTCTTCTTAATCAGTCCATGATCTCACAGCCCTCAGGCTGACCCCACGTCTCCACGGGCCGGACCATCGCAAACGCGAATACTTCAGGTCATCCCAACGCTAACACTGCGCACTGCATAAGCGCCCAGTTCGACTACTGGCCAATCCAGGTGTGCCATAAGCCAGTTCACCTCAATCCTTCGTCCTCTGACGCGGGCGTGCTTCGTTACCATCCTATCAAGTCTCGCCCCCTGACGCTGGGGTCCAACTCCACCAATAAGCAGGCGCCCTTACGCGCCCAAAGTCATGAAAATGGCAGCGCGCGTGCAACAATTCAATCATGATGGAGAACATCGAGATTGCGCACATTGATCAGGCCTTAGACGCGCTGTGAAGCCCCTGAACTTCAGTGCTTTGAGCGTAGTTGACCGCCGGATGTGCCCCGCCGGGATCTCCAGCGCTCACCACCTGTTGGTTTGTGAAGGAACACTCCATTCGACAACCTGATCTTCAATTACTGGGCTGATTGCATTTTGATAGGTCAGTACCCTCGCCGCTAGGCTCAATTTGTGGCTGCGCAAGTCCCCGATTGCAGCATGAAGGAAACCGACCGGTCGGTACCGGCACAGCAATTACAATGCGCTACTGGCCGTGCTTGAGGCCTTACGGGAGGCCACGCCCAGTTTCTCCAACATCTTTTTGGCTTGCGGCGAGCAGTGAGGCTTCGAGGAGGCGGCTATTCCCATCTCTATACGTGTCAAGTGTCCAAACGAACACGACGAACAGACCACCTGCTCTTACGCCTAAGCGCCCCGCGTCTGCGGCATGGACCTCTTTCTCCACACTGCCAACGCGCCGCGGCTGAAGCCTTCAGGTCACCCGCATGTGGCTGCGCCGCATGGGTAAGCGTTCCTAGGGGTGTCCTGTGCAGACAGCCCCTCTGTTGACCTTGAACCTGTCACGCTCCGCTTTCCTCACTTCTTGTAGCCTTGTCGACTCGGAATGCTTTGACACGAGTGAATCTGTACGCTTGGGCACCTGCGCCCGCTACTCCTGACTTTTCCTTCATTCTCGTTTGATTTGCGATCGTCTTCCTCAAGATGAGTATTCATTTGCGCATCCCGTCCTTGCAGGAACGTCGCCCGAGCTTCCAGACCAGATCGCGCAACTTGATACGTTCGTCCTCTCCACCACGATCGCCAGCGTTGCAAAGAGACATCTGTGAGGCTATCGAATCAGATGGGCGACCATGCGGCAAACCACTGCCGTCCGAAGAGGACGATTGGTGTCCGCGTCATGCGCAAGATCTCAAGGACATGAATATGGCATGGGATAAGGTCCAGAAAGAGGCAGACAAGATAGAAGTTAGGAACCCACAATCAGCGAAACAGAAGATGCAGAAGCTTCAGCTCGCCATGAACTTGCGGCGGCGTCTGCGCGAAAGATTCCACACCCGAGGTGTCGATACTCCGGACTACACAAAGTGGATCTCGAAAGTCGAGACGGATACGCGACAACTAGCGGATGCCTTGCTGAGTAAGTCGTGTTTCATACAGTTCTGAGTACTTATGACCTTTAGGTTAGCACGAGTCGCTCATAAGCAGCTGGATAAGAGCTGACAGGCTACACAGTGTCCAACATGAAGGACCGTCGCCCAACGCCAGAGACGCCCAGGTCCGCGACGCCATACCCGGACGCGGAACAGTTTGAGAAGATCATGGTCCTCCAGTCACCGCTGAGCCCCAGGATACCAATGTCTTCAATCCAAAATCTGCCAGATGATGGCAGTATTCGCGTTCTCAAGCAATTTCAGACCGATATCTGCAATGAAGCCATCAGACGGCTCTATAGCATCGTGCCCGATCTAGACGACAGGCCTCGCCGAGCAGATTCTCCGAATGCTGACCAGTCGGACATCGGCGCAGAGATTGTCAGAGCTTGGTTCCGTATCATGATCCTCAACGACAGCGAAGCAGAGGTTCTGGAGCATGCAAGTAGGTCGCGTTGCATTAACGAGTTTCTGGCAGGCTGTCAGGCTAGTCAGCTTGAGATGTACTGCGATTATTTTGATAATGCGTGGCGACCTCAAGCTGTACAGTATCTTCGTGTTGCAATTTGCGCGCAAACACTGGCTGGTGGCGACATCAAGTCAATTCGGCTGCTTGGTGGCATCATCCCCGCATCCACTGAAGGGCTCCACATGACGAAACCTGCATGGGATATACTGTGAGCAAATTCACCAAATAATCCAGCGTTACACTGACATCAACGTAGCTATCGCTGGTTTCCTACACTCCTGACTCCTTGGACGGTTGCCAGCATCTGCTCCAACTTTGAGGACTACACCACCATTTGCAAGCTCCTGATGCTCGGCATGTACAATGAACATTGGTTCGACTCCACATCCATCTTGGCCGAGTGCACTACAGGAGTCTACCTTGGTTTTGTGCCAACAAGTAAAGGTGATTATACGTCAAGTCGGAGCCCTAAGATCAATGGCGACTCATACGTCCATATGGAAAGTCGCAACTATATCTGCGGACAGATGGCGATGGGCGACCCGTTTACACGCGACTTCCTCGAAGAAATGCGCAGACGATCCAATCGACTGTACCTGGTTGTATACGAGGGCACCAATGCAGAAGCTACCGTACACCCAACTGAGCCAGAGTTGTTCATCAACCGTCATCGCTCCGCAGCGACCCGTGAAGGTCTGTACGAGGCCCCGTGGACCACAACAACGACTCTTGAAGACATCAAAAACCAATTGCGTTTGAGAAAAACGTCGATGTATGATCCAATTGTAGTTGACTCTTGGCAATTCATCATCATCGATCGTGAAGTCGGTCAGCCGTTTGAGCTGCTTCATATCGTTCAAGATGCACTACTGATGCTTCAAGGAGATCCATCACCTCGCACTGTCGCAAAACGCGTCATACGCAGTGTCATACCAGCTTCTCTCCAAGAAATCTTCCTGGAAGAGATGGAGATTGAATGTCCCCAAGAGCTGCGCTTCCCTCCACCTCACGACGTTCAGTATGATGGCAACCGGTTCCGATGTCATGATCCGGACCAGAGCATGGTTGTTACTCACCAAAGAGAGACTGCCTCTGGGAAGCTCACTCGAAACGAGAATCGCTTAATCAGGCGTGTGGTTGATGACATGGAGCGCTGCGGCATAATCACCTTACTGCCTCAATGGGAAGAGCCACAGTCTCAGCCTGTGATCATGCAAGGCTCGGATGGAGCCCTCGATCTCTACTTTCCTTACGAGCACACTGAGATGACCTCCGATGGCCAACGTGTGCCTTCGCTACCGTTCCCACCGACAAACTCACTGTCAGACTTCGCCCATGCTTGGAAGCATCAAAATCCCAATGGCATCATGGCCAAAGGCTCGATCCAGACGCACTACTGTGCCTGGCCTATGCCCGCCATGAAAAGCTTGGGCAACACCGGCTCGAATTTCGCGACACCTGAGGGGCATGTCTACCACTGGAACGCAATGCGTGAGTGAGCTTTCCACATCATTGCTTGACCTGTCTGACCGCTCAAACAGCCTTCGATCGACCTTGGTCCGCGCACGCCTGGCAATACTACATCCAGCATCACATCAACAACAAGTTCCCCTTCGTCATGTTCTACCTGTCATCATTTGTCATTTGCGCATTAGATGAAGAGGATGCAGAGCGCAAGATGGAGATCCTGCTAGAAGAGACAGAGGACCGTGGCTGGCGAGTTACGATACCCAAGATCAGGAACTGGAAGTTCCATGTCCAAGACCTCAAGCTCGATGCATTATACAGCGGAATTAGACCTGCCGACGATCTATGAGTCGGTGGTCATACTTCCCTTTTGCCGTTTTAGCGTAGCATACAGCGCTTGCTTACAATTCGATACCCTTCGTCCATCACAACTCAGTGTTTTTTTTAGCTTCGTTGAATGGTCTTTCCAACCCACACCCCGTTTTCCGTGTCTACATGGCCTTCTTAGCGCTATCGATCGCGCTCGACATTGCGCCATAATGCGCTTGCCAATACTGTTGATGACAACGGCGTCTTAGTCGCGACTGTGCCTGTCGATACCAGATCCGTCCACGATGCTACTTAAGCACGCAAAGCTGAGTTATATTTAGCAACTTCGATGGGGCATACTCTCCGGGTTTAGCGGCGTTCGACACGCGGCAAACATGCCGCTGCCGTGGTGAGTAAGCAAGATTCATGAAGATTCGTCAAGTCCCGATTATGACTCGAAACCGAACAGCTTCCAAAGGTGTGCATGCGAACCTCTTCAATTGTCACCTTGTCCCTCCATCGTAGCCCGTCACCATGTCTGAGCTCGACTCAGCGAATCAGAAGTCCCGCCATGACTTTCCACCCGGAGATGACGACGTCAAGAGATACCAGGCGTCAAGCAAGCCTGATACTATCACTATCGTCCTCATAGCCGCGTACTGGTTGGTTTGGCTCGCCACCGTGACTTCGGACATCCTCATGAGAGTACGAGATCAGTTTTGGCCCAGTCAGCTGTTCATAAAGAGCCCTATCATCCGACGCATATACGCCAAACACATAGATAATTGGCCAGTAGGCGGCTTCTATATTGTGGGTCATGATGTCTCTGGAAAAGAAGTCTGTGGGTCACTTGCTGACAGTCGCAGCTCGAGCCATTCTTCGCCAAGTGGGATAAAACCATCGTCACCACTTTCATCATCAGTACGACTATTTGTACTATGCTTCATTTTACCCTAGAGTGCCGACTGCTGACCTTCAGGAACAATGTTTCTGAGTCCGTGGTCATGGTATGGATGGTGGTTTGCATGCTACTAGGGTCCTGGATCGGACTTACAAAGCATGAAGGCGGCATGATCGCGCTTCCGTTCTCTTGGCTGACTGCAAGAACGATGCAGCTCTTAGATTTGCATCTAAGGCACAGTCCGAAGAAAATCAGCATCGGCAAGAGCAAGACGGCACAGATCACGTCGATGTTGGAATTCTTTGCAGTGTATATAGGAACCATCGGCGTCGAATTTCATCTCATCGCGATCTTGTTGCTTATAGAAGGCGCAAGGCAGGGATGGGAATGGGTATACTGGCGGACTGAAGAGAATGAGCATGTTACGCATGATTGTTGAACCTTTGCTATTGGAGGAAAGCCATCTAGGCTGTATACGATGCTATAGAACGCCAGAGAATGCATCGACGAAGAGGAAATCTCAGTCATAGGCTCGTAGTCTGCTCAGTGAGCTTTGCCACACCCGCATCCGCCCTTCTTCAAGCCCAGTCTCTTGTTCCAGCTCCATGTTAGCTCTGGCTCCTTCGCCATCTTCGTCATCTCCTTGACATCACGATCGTTGAAGCCCTTGTCCAGGATGGCAAACTCAGCAGCTAATCTCGCATATCTGATCGCCTCATACTTCTTGCCGAAGCTGCTATACACCTCTGCAGCGTGCTTGTATGCTGTGGCCTGGTATGCCCACAAGCGCTCTTGATCGTACATGCTAATGACGGCCTCAGCCATCTCAGGTGTTGCGGGGGAGTTCGGTGTCCAGTCATTGAGCTTCTCAATAAGCTCGGTGATCTGGTGCAGCCTTGCATCAGACTCCACAATAAGACTTGGGTGTGCAGTGCACGCAGAGCAGTCGCACTTGAAACCCCAATTTCTCTCTAGTCGCCTAAGGCGATGTGCACTGTTCTTCTCGCTGTCGATGTATGAGATGGTGATCTCCTCGCCGGGCTGAATTGTGCGCATAGCATGCACATAGTGTGTCAGCGTATCCTCATCCCAAAAGTAGGCTGCATTTGGTCTGCAGTCGTGATTGAGCATGGCAATCTCGGGAAACAGAGCACCTTGCGAGATATCATCGACGACAACCTCGAAGTTGTTGGTATTAAATCTGTCGTCAACAGCATCGCCCTTGAAGTGGCCGAGAAGTTCCCAGTATAGCTTGCGAGATGCTTCTGGCAAAGACTCCACCCCGCGGTACATGAGGTCGAGGCGTTCGGATTCGGCCAGCTTGTATGCATCAGGGTCGGCGATCACAAGCGGCGTGGAGGCGAATATCTGGTCGCCGCGAAACAGTGTTTTGTTTGCAACAAGCCCGCGCCCTTTAACTGGGAACTCATGCTGCTCGAATGGCGGGTTTGCATGCTGATTGGAACGGTACAAGGATTTTGGGTTCCTAAAGGCTTGCTTCTGGAGCATGCCATATGCCAGTGGCTCCGTGGTGACAATGAAGATTCCGCGTCCGTTCGCGAAGCTTTGGTCGCTGAAAACGCAGTAAGGGTCAGGAGTCTCGTCATTTGAGAAGCACTCTGGCCAGAAAGTCCACGGAAATTCCGGATTTTGCGATGCTGTGAGGCGCGCTTCATCCAGCGAGGTTGTGATGTTGGATTTGAAGGTGACCTCGGAGGGTGCTGTACTGGCAAGGTGGCATTCACCGTCGCGCAGAATCGAGTCCGACGGACATGCATCCTGCAGCAGTGCTTGTTGGGGGATGTGGTCGAGCTTGTCATGATTCAGCGCTACTGCTGTGCTGAAAAGGCCAAAGCTGACGGCGCCTTTCATGTTGAAAACCATCACGACAAGGCTGTAGGCGATGAGTATGTAAAGAGGTACAAGGGAGGTCATGTCTGCTGCAGAAGGATCAAAGGTTCGGGGTCGTTAAGAAGGCAACATCTACGCGCGACGTAAGAATCTGGATTGCAGACGTGAAACACGAGATCGTAGTGCAGCGAGGGGTGAAACGCATCTGCGCGGGCAGCCGTCTCTTGTCTACAGAATAGGCGAGGAGCCTGGAGCTTAGATTAGAAACATGCCTGGTAAGTGTATCAGGCAGACAGATAGAGAACGATGCCCTCTCGGCGCAAGCTCTCGGGAATGCACAATGGCCGTTGCCAAGCTCGTTGTGTGGGAAACCCAGCCCACGCCTCAAGCGCGTCTATTTTGTCAGCAGTTCCTTCGAATTATTGCCTGCTTAGAGCTTCGCAGTGATGACGGGCAGTTGTTGTGTAGCTTTCGGAGCGGCAACGCGATGAGTGGTGTGGCAGATGTGAGGTGTAAGAGGTGTGAAGATCAAACGTGCAGTGCCTGGCATCATTCGGCCGCCGAACCTGGATCCTGCGGCGACCCCAAACACCCAGACCGCTTCAGCAATTCCAACCGACAAAACTCGAAACGCAAACAAATTGTTTGTAGTTCTTCATGTTTCTTTTTTGGGCACCCAAATTCATAGAAGATGTGATAAGATGGGTTATGTAGAAATTGAGGCCGCTTGCATTTATTCAGAATAAGACTTGCGCATTGCAGAACGCTACACATGCAGAATACGACTAGCGACCAATTTAAGAAACAACAGCGTTGTATGGACCTTTGTAGTTCAGAACGTTGTTGCACTGGCTTGCAGCAGTGCTTGCAGAGATAGCACCTGAGCCAGCATTGCAGTTGCCACTCGAAGGCTTGCTGCCGCAGATGCCCCGGGACGCTGACGTGATTGACTGCTGACTCTGAAGGACGTCTGGCGCTTCTACAATGGTGGCAGCCATACCACCAACAAGGTGCAAATCGATGTGGCAGTGGAAAAACCACACTCCAGGGTTGTTAGCCTGGAAGCGGAGGACAATGTATCCGTTGGCTGGGACCACGAAGCCATCGCGCTTCAAAGGCACAGAAGGTAATGAACTTTCGTCTCCATTCCAGGTACCGGATCCACGAGCGACGGCCTGGAAAACGTGACCGTGCAGATGCATCGGATGCGGGTAAGGGGTGGGGTTCTGGAGATGGATCTGAACGACTTGACCAGACTTGACAACCCATGGATTGACACCTGGGCCATATGTGGCGGGATCCATGGCAGCGTCCCCCGTTGACAATGCAGTGAAGAGCGAAGGCACCTTGGCAGGCACCCAAGGCTGCGGGCCTAGACCAATACGAGTGCCGATACCTGAGTAATAGGTCTGATTCGTGCTGAGCTCAATCTTGGTGTCGACAGGAGAGAGCAACTTCTGACCATCTAGGGGCTTAAGGTTGAAGTCGTCGAAAGTAGCCGCTGGTACCCAGCTCAGTGTCAGGAGGTTGGTGATGATGCTGAGCAGGCTACCTAGAAGACTTTGCACGATGTTACCGATGATTGTAATCTGATTCGCCGGGGGAATGGTCTGCGTGAACATGTCCGTGGACAGCTTGACAATGTAGTTCGCGTTTGCTGAGGAGCCCAATGAAGCCGATTTTCCTTGCACAACGACACCATAACTCTGGCCCGCACAGATGACAATGGTATCGGCATTTGCTGGCTGAACTTGCACACCATCTACCTCTACCACGCTGAGCGTGTAGCCCTCGATATGGAACTGACCACATGCCAAGCCACCAATGTTGACGATGCGAAGGAGGTATCGTTTTCCAGGAGCGATCTGTATGTTCTGTGCCTGCTTCTTGTCATTCCAAAGAATCGAGTCGGGAGAAGCAAAACTGCCGTCGGTGTTGCTAGGGCTCGCATAGTCGTTGATGATGTCGGACATTTGTCTGTGATACCTAAGCAAAGATTTAGCAGCGACATGGGAACGTGGCATAGCTCGAAGCAGCGTACCAGTCGGACATGCTATAGGTCATCTGGTCGTCAATTTTCAGACTTGATTCCCAAGCCTTGTCGTGGATGACCATCTTGCCGCGGAGGCCGTCAGGATATTGCCCCTTGTTGTGCGAGTGGTACCAATGCGTGCCTGCTGGGTTGGCGATGAAAGTGTACGTGTACGAGTCCCCCGGTTGGATAGCGCATTGGGTGAGGGAGACGGGGCCATCAGATTGGGCTGTGCCTTGCTGGAACATGCCATGGAAATGAAGCGATGTAGCTTGATTCCCGAGAGAGTTTTTGGCATTGACAATAATGGTGTCGCCTACATCTGCTTCGATCATGGGCACACTGGGAGTTGTAAGGACGTGTTGGAGCATTCGATCTGAACAACTTACGGCCATTGACCATTGATACCAATGACTTGTCTGGAGTAGCCATCTGGCGCTGCCTGTATGACTTAGCATTTGACTATGCTGCCAGTACGGCATGTGCTTACTGTGACCCAGCCAATGTCAAAGTTGTAAGTCACTGTCTTCGAAGAACCCAGTGTGGCGAACACTGCTAGCGTAAACACCAAGAAATTGAACATTGTGCTTTATAGTGATGATCGTTTGCTGGATCCAAGGGAAAGGGCCCTGCAAGGTATGATATACTGCTGAGTACCGGAGCAGAAGGAAGTCCAGCTGCCGGCTAGCCGGACGCCTCCTAGCCGTACTGTCTGCCATGATGGACTCTGACAGACAAGCTTTCGAGATTTCGGATCTCCATTGCTTAACTGCTGTCGATCCATGCCTGAATAGAGTGCCTTCGCGAGAATAGGCTAGGATCTAGCTACAAGGGGTAATTCGCCTTGAGCCTCAACTGTAACCTGCATGCCGTGGCGTGGAGACGAATGGGTCCGACGATGTGCAGTTGGTGCAAAATGCACTGGAATTGACGGTACCTAAATTTGACTATAATGATCTACACCCGAAGGTTGATGGTCCGAACCGTGGCGCTACAGCTGTCCGTTCGAACATGAACATGATTCAGGGACTCGTAGCTCATGCTTGGTGGCACGCAATTACCGTAAAGTGGAAATTGTCGCATGCTTCGTGTGACCGCGGCTCAATTTTTCAATTTGAGCCTCAGATAACGGAGGACAAGGCTGGTTTCGAAGCTGTGCCTGGCAGGAAGGAATTAGCGCGGGGTACAGGGGAAGTGGGACGAATGCAGATCATCGCCACTCGGAGACTTGTGGCTGCCAACACCAGGCCTGAACTTCGACAAATCAATATCGGACTTCGCGTGGAGAGCCGACATGTCGTCAACGGCGCATTGCAGTTGAGCCACGACCAGCAGAACAGCGCGCTGGTTCGCACAACGGTGCCTTGCATGCATCTCGGAGTTTTCTGACCCGGCGCCTCGCGAGCCCGCCTGCTGGATGTTATCCGTTCTGCCCCACAGCTCGTTAAGTGGCACGCCTCCAAGCCTACTCGACGACGGGCATAAGCATCGCAACGTCGCCGCCCTACCGAAGCCCGCTCTTCTTCTTCGGCCGTATGTACGTCGCTGCTTCCAATGACCCAAGTTGTGCTTGAAGTCATCTGCAGCGACCTCTACTATCCCAGTCAAGTCATCGACTCCTTGCGTTTACTAGTCATTTCTGTCGACTGTAGCAGCTGCCATGAGAGCTGCGCAGTAGTTTCTCCGCAGCTAAGCGGTCATTGATAACTGGGTACGTCTCTGAGATATCAAGGCAAGAGAAAGGGCTGGAGGGTTGTCGTAGCAAGCGAATGCTTGTGCGTAGGTTACGACGCTTGCGCTCCCTCTCCCTTCCTCTTACCAACGACAAAGACGTTGCAATCCCGACAAAAGCGAGTATGGACTGGATCCGACATCAGGCCAGGAAAACGTGAAAGCTCTTTGCTGAGGGACGGCCAAGGTAAATCTGATGTGGCAGTCCAGTGCACATGAGCGGCGTCCTACATAGCACACGTGACAGGAGTGTCAAACAAGCACACGCGAATTCGTACAGAGAGGTCGTTTGGGACGCATGAAGTCCAAGAACCCATGGGGTTTTGCGTGAACGAGAACGAGGAGGTTAGGACTCTAGTAAGGCTAGGAGAGCGGATGTCGGCGGATCTGACAGCCCGCCCACATCGCTGCTACCCACATCAACATCAACATCAACACCAACGTTGACGCTAAGGTCAGGGTAAAATCAACGACGCGGCAATGCTGTGAGTAGACCTTTAGGTGGGAATGGCTCATTAGGAACTCTACGTTGTTTGAGCTCGTTTCGCTCGTCCAGGCGGTCATCAGGCCCAGAGCGAGGCACTGAAGTTCCCCGATTCTTCCGACCGTTCAGGCATCCAAGGCAGTGCAATCCAGCCTCAGGACACGTCAATATAAGCAAGCCAAAGCCACGCCTGAAACTGCCAACCACGCGAGTCTTACCTCTCCGCGACTGGTCCATTGCTGTATGCAGAGTGTACATGTGTGCCTTATTGGCCTTTAGCTGACAACCTTGAAATCCGGTGAAGCTAAGCCCACGATGCACGGCCGTAACAGTCTCGCCGGTCGAATTCCGCTCCGATACAACATTCCCATCCAGCAGCGGTTCCCACCCTTCGACGTTCGCTGACGACCAAACCTTTTGGGAGTTGCTTCGCCGCTCCACCATGACGCATCGACGTTGAATGCGAACGGGCCAATGGGTGGTCGGCCTGGGCGCCACACAGTCTCTTCGTGGAAGCTGCTAGACCCGATTCAGTCCATCATGCGAAGAGTCGGGGGAAGCGCTCTCCCGCCAAACAGCCAAGTCGTCCGACAAGATGTGCGAGCGTGCGAATTGCATCGCGTTTTGAGCTCTTTCGGGATAGTATAGGTACTATCAGCCTGTACGAAGTCCCCACAATGTGGTCGCAGTGCTTCAAAATTAGCATCGCGGACAGTGCTTTGACTGCACTGCCAAACAATATCTCGTAGATATAAGACATCTCGATTTCCTTGCGCAGTTTTTTGCTCATCACGAACACCATCAATAAGCCTCATATACAGAATCGAGTCGCACCTACCATCCAACGGTCAATATCAATACCCTTACCGATCGTCCTAGGCAGCCTTCAACATGACCGTCCCACCTCCTAACCCGGACACATGTACCGAGATTGGCCAGATCGTCGACTGGAATGGTAGGCCTGTTGAGTGTACCATCGAAGGTACTCTCTACGGTTACTACCCATCGCTCGGCGCCAACGGCTTCTTTGCTGCTTTCTTTGCGCTCTGTTTCATCGTTCAGCTCATCCAAGGCATTCGCTACAAGACATGGACGTACATGATTGCCCTTTGCCTGGGCTGTCTCGGTGAGGCCGTCGGCTACGGCGGTAGAATCATAATGTAAGCAGCCTTCACCCTCCATCCTCAACGCAGCAAAAATAGTGACTGACTGTATCACATAGGTACAACGACCCCTTTGCGGACGCCGGCTTCATGAGTCAAATCTGTTGCCTGATCATTAGTCCCGCATTCGTCGCTGCCGGTATCTACATCACACTCAAGCACGTCGTCATAACCTTCGGGGAGTCTTGGTCTCGTCTGCGACCTGCGTGGTACACTTACATCTTTATTTGTGGTGATTTGATCTCGCTTATACTCCAGGGCGCTGGGGGAGGCCTCGCATCAGCCGGTGACCCAGGCTCCACCGCCCAGGATGTCGGTACGGACCTAATGATTGCCGGTGTCATCTTCCAAGTCGTCATCCTTGCAATTTTTGGATACTTCCTCGTGGAATACGCTATTCGCACACACCGTCGCCGCGAACAGCTCTCAGCTGAGTCGGTGAGGCTATTCAACTCGGCACCTTTCCGCTGCTTCATGTTGGCTGTTGGTGTTGCATACTTGGGCATCTTCATTCGATGCGTTTACCGCATTCCCGAGCTTACTGGTGGCTGGAGAAGCGAATTGATGCGCAATGAGATCGAGTTCATCGTACTCGAGGGTGTGATGATCGTCCTCAGTGTCGGATTCCTTACCGTCTTCCATCCTGGATACTGCTTCCCTGCGCTCGGCAACACGATCGGCAAGAGCAAGAAGGCTTCTCGTGGTAAGAGCCTCGACGAGAGCTCAGACATGGAGATGGTCGCTGGTCGTTGAAGACCAAGCAACAGAGCCTGGGGTTCATTCGTGCATGTGCATTTCTGTAGACGGATCTTAGATTGGTGGGCTCAGATGATGCAAAGGCTAGGTAAGATCTTTCGATGCCTAGTGGGGGGGGGGGTGGGGGGGGTTGATTAGCTTTTAGCGAACGTTATACCAGATTATGCCGATAGTGAAAGGAACCCTCCGCCCTTGTCTTCGTCCAGTGACGTCTGACCAACGTGGAATTTTGGTAGCGATCAATATGATTCATTTTTCCGATGCATTGAGCTGCTCGACGGCAGCTCTTACCTGCAGCGAGCATGATCGAGCACTACCAATGTACTGCCTCTCGCAGGCACCAAATTATTCCTCCAAATAAGTGCATGCACCCGAACTCGATTTGATCCTGTTCATTGTCTTGCACAAAGATCACCTATCTTTACCACGCAGTCGATACAAGCTGTCGCCAGAAATCTAAAGGTCAAACCGCATGTGTGCGATGCGTGTGCTGCCAAAAAGAAAACTGTAGATCGGACTGCGAATCTACTCAGGAAGGTATATGGACGTCGATTCAAAGAGAAGGCGCTCATTGTTAAATCTATGCAGGGATACCCACCTGATCTCCTGAGAAAGTACAGGGCCTTCATGGTCATATCGTTTTCTGCCTGTACTAGATGAAGCCACTGAGCAGCTAAAAGCCAGAAGATGGCAGCTTCTAGAACGTCAAGACGAGGCATCTGGGAGATAGATGTCCGCCGACTGAGGGCTACATCAAGGTCTGTTTGCTGTGATGACATAGCTAACTCTGGACTCGAGAGAGCGCAGACAATGGCAACAACAATTATACGCGAGGACCTCCTCCTCACGCTCCAGTGCCCTCAATGAGAAACCCAAAGGCTAATACTGCATCCCAGGTCGAATAACTGCATGTCTAAGCAGAAAGCCTACATAACGGTCGTATCCTTTGCGCGCTGACCAGAATCAGCAGCGTGAGCCTAAAAGTATGTCGCGCCCCTGACTGCCAAAAGTACCAGTAAAAGACAACGCATGTCTTATGAGTTGACCTACTGTTTCTATAGCAGACTAGCTATCGACTCGTGCTCCGTCAAAGTTTTACCTCAGTTCCCCGCCTGCGCTCGCGATTGCTGACACTACCATTTCCTGCCAAAACCTCAAGCTTCATCGCAATGGAGGACGACAAAGACACTGTATATCAACAATTAATCTCACTCGTGACTTAAGAAATCCGTATCGTCGTCAGATGTGTCAGCATTGGCTTACATGTTCAAGCGACGCTCGCAGAGTCCTCTCCAATCTTTACAGCACACAACATCTGGCCATCTGTGCAGTCCGCTCCCCGCACATGCTACGGTGAACACCAACTCCTTGTTTAAGTCTGCAGATTCTATATAGACCCCCAAATTGACTCACCTTTTCCGGTTGAAAGATTGAAAGGAAACCAACAATCCAAGCGGAAGACCAGTTTCAGGTGGTCGCTGCTAGAAGAGTTGGTGTTCCAAAGCACCATGACAGCCTGTGCCAAACCGAATGGGTGGGTGTCTCTTTGCATCACCTCGCAAAGCGTGCAAGACAAGGATGATTGCCGTGATGCTGTTTGGAAGTGGATGATCGAGTGGCGCCGAGCCAGCGCGAATCCTGACCCCTCGATGGCGGTCTTTATGCCGAAAGGTTCTGCGTTCGCTCAGCTAAGAGCACTTCAATCGGCAACAACAAACGACGAAGCGGGCCAACGTTGAATGCCGCGCACATTTCGGTCAAATACCCATCGCTGCCACCCAGATGTACCGTTAGCGGTCGAGACCATTTGAAAATGACTTATGACTTTAGACAGCAACCTGATGTACCGCTGGGTTAGCCTCTGCCATGATGGCTGAAAACCTCGAACAGCGCCGCCGGCATCTTGGCTAGCAGCCAAAGCAGTAGGTAAAGCCGATGCACAAACAATCTGAGCTGACAGAGATCACATCTGTATTCACTGGAACGCTCAACAGCGGAGTCAGCAGCACATAAAGGGTGAACAGAGATGTTGCACATACCGTTTTCTTACAACCCTGCATGATCTGGATCCACGGATGAATGTTAGACTTCAGCGACGAGAACAACAACCAAAAGCAGCTACGATTCATCCTCTCGTTCGATCAATGTCGATCGACGAGTGAAGGTCAAAGCTCTAGAGCAGAGTTAGTCTCAAGAAACGTTTTCAGGCTTTCAGGCGATGTTGTTGCGATTGACCGTCCGCTATTGGACTTTCCACGCCAAAAACCTCAAACAGCAAGCATCAAACCCAGCACCTCTGCGACAGAAAAGCTGACGATTACCAGCGACCTGATCTCCGCACTATCCGCACTTACCTGTGTTTCTCGAGGTTTTTCCATACCAGTCTTGACAGAGACGTCCAGGACAACAGACCTCCTGGGTTATCCTCGAGCCTCATCGCGCGCGATGCATCGGTGTTGCGCGGCGGGACCGGAGGTTGAGACCGCAGACGAACGGAGCCCTGCGGTCCGACCAGTCCCCTTACTGCCAAAAGACTGTATTTGAAGATCGCAATAGCCTGTGAAGGTTGAATGACGTCAGGACTCGACGCATTGTAACTCGAGGCCGGGTCAGAGGGTTTGAATCTGCTGACAACTCCTCAAAACCTGGTCCGGCTTTTATTATTGAGCAGCGCTGCAAAGCGCTCGAGGATGGCTCGTGTTGTATACCTGTGCTCGCCTATTCAGGCGAGGTCGAGCATCACCAACCTTAGCGACTCAACATGCAAAGCTACTTCAGACTATCTAGAGGTCTGTGGAAAGAGACAGGATGACCAGGGTCCGATGGCTGCAGTTGTCTCGAGTGTCAAATCGGTTAAGCCACGCTATGAAAGCTCCACGGAGCATTTGCCACACCACAACATCAGAGAGCGGAGTGCGGAGTTCTACAGGACATCTGCCTCAGACCTTGAATGTTTCTGGAGACGCACAGTACTTGCCAGAATGCTCCTGGGTGATCCCACTTTGAACTAGAGCACGGCGCTGATTCTGTTCGAAGGCTAGCAGTAGGGTGCCTGGGGCTTTGTGGGGAAGTATTCTCGTAGGTTCCAGCTTCTGACAAGCTTCCAGTCCTTCTGCTCTTATGTTGACAGGCGCATCCACCCACGCTACGTGTATTCTAACAAAACCCGTGAAGAAAGCTGACAAAGCTTCCTATTGGCTAGGACGAGTTCTCCGAGAAGCCAGCTTCGTCGGTTTTTCTTACCGAGCAATCTCTCAAAAATCTCTACCGAGATCTGACAATCTCGTCAATCCACTATCTCATAAGTTACATAACCTGCCATATACGAATTTTCGAGATCGCAAAAGATGGGGTCGGCCTTCTGTTGACCACCAAGCGCCGAGCACAAACCGCCCAGATCGCCTCCAAGCTCATTACAACCTATGACGACTCTATCGCCGATCCACATATGCGGGGATAACCGCCCTCAGAGACCACAACGAAACCGATGGATACTCCAGAGAGATGGCAAGCTATTGCCCCAGCTTCAGATGAGCCAGGTGAGCAGCGTTCAGCACCAGGAAACAGGAAAAGGCGACAAGCAGTTGCGGTTGCGTGCGTGCAATGTCGTAGCGGCAAGGCTAAAGTAAGTTGAAGAGTCGATTTGGGTGCAAGGGATCGGTAAGTGCTTATACGTCGCCAGTGTGATGGCATACGGCCAAGATGCACACGCTGTAAAGACAACGATCTAGCCTGCCAATACGATGTAGCGGAGGGCGTCTCTCGTGCTGAGCGCATGAAGCTCCTGAAGCGGGAAAGTATGTCCAGCAGAGTTGAGGAGCTGGAACGTGTCGTGAACGTTCTACGTTCCGGAAGCGACATTGAAGCTTCAACTTTGCTCGCGCGACTTCGGCTTGGAGAGCGCATGGACATGATTGCAAAGTCCCTGCCACCGACCACTTCATCGATGCTTGTGGGTAATCCACCAAGGTACGCAGAGGTCTAATCTCCTATACCTACTTAGGTGGCGCAGCTTAATGACCATGCTCCTTAGCTTACAGGCTCAGGATTCCACAGGTACTTCAGCCAGCGGCGTAAGTCAAGACTCGGCGTACGCACTGAGTGATACTGTTGGGAATCCAACGTCGCGACACGATTCTAACGAGTCCCATGCTTCGTCTTCGGAGCATCGACCCAGTTGGACCACAATACCAAGCTCGACTGCAACTTCTTCACAGTCCGCTGGTAATAGAAGACGTTCCCTTGTTCCTAGCAGTAATATGGTTGATGGCCGCCAATTTCTTTCACTCTTGTTCGACCGACAAGATTATCTCCTCGCTATCAGCAGTGAAGACGAAAACGGTACGGACGAACACGAATTCGACAAAACACTCGACCCAAGATTGCTCTTCGAGGGCGGAAAATTACCCATGGGGTCGCCAATGGACACTTCTGCAAGCCGCATGCCGTCACCCGAAAAAGCAGAGAAATTGGAGAAAGGGGAGACCGTCAGGTCCATACACGCCACCCATCTTCGCAGCCGCCAGCCAATTGTCAACACAATACGTATACATCCCAACCTTAATCTGCGTAATTTATTCGGCAACCTTCCTTTCTCTAGCAGTGTGAGAGCCAATAATTATCCAGAAGAGGTGCAAGAGACGCAGGTGAACAATTTGTTCTTACCGACCTGGGCAATGATGACTGTTAGTACGAGGCCAGATCCGGGCTCGATTAAGCTCGTCTTCCAGACTATACTCCGCGAGGCCACCGCTATGTTGGACTCTGGTACCCCTGTGGAATTCGTCGTTGAAACCCACCCCAACGTTGCAGCTCTGTTCAATGAAGAGGAATTCAATCATGCTGGGATACTTTCAAAGTGGGCAGCTGGAATGGTGCACAGTGTGATGCTCAAAGGTGCGTCTAGTCCACTCTCACTGGCTAGCAACATGGGCCGCAGCTTATCCTACCCCGAATCGGTCTAATTGTACCACAGGAAACGATTTCACCTGCTTCGCATATATGCATGTATTCTGGTATCTCATGCGCTGGATGATATCTCCTTCTCCAGAGACATATGAGATGATTCCAGAGTGGCTGCGACCGACGTAAGACAACCTCGACCGAATCCTGACATCATCCGCTCACAGTCGACGATGCAGACCAAATCAGTTGTTCATGCCGCATATCAACATGCTAGATTACGTCCCGTGGCCCGCTTTTCGCGAGCTTGCCGTTCAGATCCCGGCCATGCAAGAGCGCATGGAATGGCTAATGGATATGAGCAGCACTCTGCGGTGCGACTGGTCTTTCCCAATTGGCGAACCTATCCAGAGATCCGAGGAGACAGGTCTCCCAGATCTCTGCCCATCTGCAAAGGTATGTCACTTCCCATTGACGTTTGTGCGGAGTCGTAATGTCGCACTGAAATTCGCGAGATTTCGTCACAATCTTATCGGCTGTCGCCATATCAACAACGCTGATGCTCTGCAGAAATCCCTGCGTGACCTGTCAAACTGGTCTGTCGGGCCCTCTTTCAGGGGCTACGTGAGCAACGCGGATTCATACGTTCGGATTCGAGTGGAGGAATTTTGAGCGCGTGGCACTATCTCAATGTGACGAAAATGATGCCTCCAACGTGGTTCCTCGGTACGAGGAGAAAAGAGACTCGCAAAATTCATACTCCAAAGGCGATCCAGGTACGTGTTCAGGTAGCCTGGAGATGTCACGTCTGTTTGAGGAAGAGGGCTCCCTGCACGCGACCACGACATGCGCATTTGGGGGCGAGCTCGGAGCCGAGTCAATTTTGGGCTGTCGACAAGATCACATACCAGCAAAAGCTACATGGGGAAACAGGCGTGAACAAGCATTTGAAACCGGCATTTGGAACACCTAGACAAAATTCCCCATGTGGGCTGCCTAGACCTACGCGACTTCAATGGCATATCAAGTACAGGATCAATTAGACATGCACTGCAAGGATAAGAGCTTTGTGCACGCAGAACACTCATTATGACAAAATGTCTCGCATTCGTTCTTTCCAGACATCACACCATCGATGGTTTGCGCAAAGCGAACAAAGCGGAGGCCTCGGCACACGCAAGCTCCGCGCGATGCACATCCTCAGCATGACGACCTCCGCGGATCGCACGTCTCGACGCGACATCGAGAAAGCGCAACGACCCTTCACAGCCCACTGACCTGCCCGACCCTAGCGCACGGAGACCACTCCTTCAGTATCTGTGGTTTGTGGTTGGGGGAATGAAATCCGTTCGTCGCTAACTGTTCTACAATTGGTCAGGGCATTTCCCCCCGAACCCGTCAGGGCCCACTGGAGCCCTGAACAGTGCAAGTATCGGCGATGGTCGGTGCTGCGCCGATGAGGCTCGATTCGAATTTTTGCTGCCGTCAGCGTAACAAAAAGCTTATCTTCCAGGACTGAAGTGGCGAACATCGTGACGGCTGTTTACCTGCTGATACTGTGTCGTGGTACAGTACCTGTCGATCCAAATCATCACTTCGATCAGAAAGCGCGATCGTTGATACTTTGGTGGCATACTGTCGTTCGTAGAAGATATATATGATCTTTACAAGCTAGCTGCCGGCTCATTCCCATTCGTGCGATAAGGTTGAATAGCGTTTGTTAAATCTAACATACCTGCATCGATGTCACAATCTGACGAGTGAGATTTGAATTGAACAGAATCGAATTTGAGTATGTACAGGAAAGTCTACAGTGGCTTTTCTACGTCCTTCACCATACCAGCATCTATTACGCCCCAAGGAAGGTCGCCCTCTGTGCGACGCGGTTAAGCTTCTTGATGTCACGGCGGACAACAGAAGCATCGTCCGTACGGCGGGAGTTGCCCTGAAGACACTGGCTGTACCAGTCGTTCTGCTTTTTGCAGGTCCAGCCCTGAGCGCAGGTTGTGGGACCAGTGTAGCCAACACCACCGCAGCGGCCATAAGCTTCAGCGACGGACGCCGCAGGAGATGACTCAGCGGGGGCAGTTGCGGGGCTGGACTCAACGGGTGTGGCAGTGGCGGACTCAGCCGGCGAGGCAGGGGCGGACTCGACAGGGGTAGATGGGGTCGCAGACTCAGCAGGCGAGGGAACGCCCGGAGCTGATGTAGGAACGACAGGCGAGCCAGTGCTGATAGGAGCTGCGGAAGACACGATGGGAGAGCCGGTGCTGCTGTGGATAGCGGCAGCGCTGGTAGCCTCAGCAGCAGCAGAGGTGGCAGGAGTGGAAGGTGCGGTTGCGTTGCTGCCACCAAGAGCAAGGATCTTGGCAGCGGCAGCTTCAGCAGCGACCATAATAATAGCCTGGGTGTTGCCGGTAGGCAGGTCAGGGTGGATGGAAGCGTCAACAATGAAGAGGTTGTCAGTGCCGTAGACCTTGGTGTTGGTGTCGACAACAACACCGGCATCGCCCTTGGTCCCGATCTTTGCGGTTCCAACGTAGTGGCTGCCGGTCTTGAATGTCTTGATCAGATCAGCAGCTGTGACGTTGGTAACGCCAGTAGGAGCAATGATGCTGAGGCTGGAGTTGGAGCTGCTGGTCATCTGGAGAAGACGGTCCATCATCATGGTGATGGCCTCGGTGTCCTCCTCAGAGGTCATGTGAGGGTTGGTGATGAACTCGGTGGCACCCTCAGCAGTGATACCGAGCTCACCGACGGACTGAGCACCGTGGGTGAGGTAGACCTTCATCTGGATGGTGTTGTCCTTGGGTCCGTTGCAGGTGCCTTGGAAGAACATTTCATTGCCCTTTGAGGTCTTTACGGATGACCACCAGTTAAGGCGCTGGCCGGACTGAGCCAGGATACCAGAGCCTTTGGCAAAGAGGTCAATGTTGGTTTGGTCAGGCTTGGTGAGAACAGTCTCGGGGGTAGAAGACATGTTGGTACTGGTTTTGAACTGGACAGTGAAGATGGGGTGGTCCTTGATCTCAGCTCCAACGGGAAGGTTGATCCAGTCGGCCTCATCGGGAAGAGTGACACCGCTGCTGCCTGACTGGACAATCTTGAGCTGCTCGGCAGGGCCGATACCAGAGTTGAAGAGGATGCGGGGAGTCGACATGGACCCAGCGGCGAGGATGACGCTACCGCCGGCGTTGACATTGTAAATGACACGCTGCTTGTCGGCAGTCTCAATCTCAAGACCAGAGACAGATGAACCATCACGGACGGCACGAATGACCTTGGTGTTCATCATGAGCTTAAAGTTGTCAAGCTTCTGGGCAAGGGGAAGGTAGGTCCTGACGGGTCCGGAGCGGAGACCGTTGGCGACGTTCCAGGGAGGATGACCGAAGACATCAGTCTTGGAGTTGGGGTCCTTGATGAAGTCGGTCTCGGCCCAGCCCTGAGCAGCGAAAAACTTGGAAAGGACCTCGTAAGACTCGTCGTTGTAGCGCTTGCCGTCCTCACTGCCGTAGGTCTGTCCAGGGTTGCGCTCCCAGACACGATCCGCAGCAGCAGCAACGTCAGCAGACTTCCAGCCTGTAGGCCACTTGTCATCCCAGTCACGTTCCTGAGGCCTGACGAACATCATGGCGTTGACGCTGGTACCGCCACCAAGCAGACAGCCAGCCATATCGGCAGTGTCGTCGCAGTAAGCAGGTGTGCCAACATCGCTGAGGTAATAACCGTAACCGGGAACGTCGTACATTGAGACAGTGTCGTTCCAGGACAGGTTCTTGGTGTAGCCAGTGAATCCGTATGAGGGACCACCGCGCTCGATTAGCAGGACGGAAGCGCCGCTCTCAGCGATCCTCTCGGCAGCAATGATACCAGCGGGACCTGCGCCGGCGACGATGTAGTCGTATGTGGCGTTAGCAACAGAAGCCGTGGAATTACCAGAGACAGGTGTGGTCGAATTGCCCCCTCCAATAGGCGTGGTTGAGTTGCCAGATCCAGAGCCGGAGCCGGAGCTTCCCTCCACAGCCATGGCTGCCCAGGTGTCGTACTTAGCGCTGGTAGCGTTGGACATGGGCAGACCGAATGCGCCGAAACCAGCAGAGTGGTAGGTCAGGGTGGAGCCAGCAGTGGCGGGATCAGTAAGAGGGTCGTCAGAGAGAGCCCAACCAACGATGTTGGTGCTGGGAGAGTCGTAGATAACAAGACCGGTGGCGACATCGTCGCTGATACAGTTCTTGCATAGGAAAGTGTACGAGAAAGCCGTGTCGTTGACATATGTACCATCAGGGATAGGGTTCATGGCGAAGTCACCCTTGGCGACTGCTGGATTTGTGTACCCAGTCGCCGTCCTGAAAGAAGAGACAACCTCACCGTCATTGGGCCATGCAACGACGAGCAAGTTGCCAGTCATAGACTGACCCATGCTGAAACCAGCCCAGCCGCCTCCATTGGTGATAGGGGCTTGGATTTGGGCAATGAAGTCCGTGGTAGGGTTTTCGGGGAGAGCAATACCGAAGGTGTAGCCGGTCAACGAATCAGTGTATCCACGGAAGTCGATGCCCGTCTTGGCGTCGGTGTAGGAAGATGATGTTTGCGCAACAGCTTGGAGCGCGAAGAGCGCTGTAGAAACGATGAAGGAGCGTGCCATTTCGACGATGTTGGTGTTTTTCGAAGGAAGGAAGGAGGGTGATATGTAGGCACGGCCTACAAAAAGAATGGCAAAGCCGTCAAGGCTGTAAAGAATGAATGAACAAATGAATGAGTGAAAGTGCAAGCAAGTTGGTGAGCATTTCGAGGCGGTGCGAGCAGCTGTTATGTATGGCAACTCATTCTTCGCCAGAGCGGGCCCAACCAATCCTCAATCTATCAGATCCAGGATTGAATCCTTCCGCAAGCCATGATTCAGCAAACAAGCTCATCATGCAGCCTCGCGAAGATGGTAGCCCGGCTTCTAGACAATGCAATCCAGGAACGCGGTTCTTCAACGGCGCTAAAGATGTCAAAACCGTTCAACGGAGCCGAGCCCAGCGCCGGGAGTTGATTAAGAACCACGCAAGCGGCTGAAACTTCTGTGGAAACCGGAAATGCTTGGCCCCATAACGCTCAATATGGGTTCTGTGATTCGCGATCGGGACTTTATCGGTTCGGCAAAGTGTGTTTCGCATGTCAGTGCGCATCCTTGTCGTTTGACCCGTTTCGTTTGAAACGCACGGCCGACTCACATACCGTAGGAGACGTTCACCCTGGCAATCTCGTGAGTTGTCAACGCAATGATGAGAAACGTCCATGACCTCGCTGGGTTCTGTTCTACTGAAGCTGTTTGGCACCTGGGATGGAGAGTGTTCGAGGCACTTCATGAAACAGCATGACAGATGGACGTCATGCGTTGCTAGAGAAGACGACACCATCGAGGGGTGCATATAAGAGATAGATGAACGGCGAGACGGGAAAAACGGAAACGGATAAACCATGCGGATACGCAGCAGGTGGATAATGTCAGAGCCGGTCGCCCAGGCTGGCATTCGACGACAGCGCAGCGCAATGCGCGCGGCTACAGCAATCCTCCTGGTGGTGAATATTGACAGCGGGTCGAAAGAGATGAACGAGAGGAGAAGCAATGCGAACGGGCAGCTCGCAGTTGCACATCGGCGGACCTTGCATGCAACTATAGCAGTGCTGCCAACAATGAAAGTGGGCTCTGAAGAAACTTGGATGTCCTGGGCTGTCTCTTGAGTCAGCGATGGAAGAGATGAAGCCAAGAGATGGGGATGATGGATGGTGAACCAGGCCGCCAGAAGGCCTTGTGAATGACGAGCTCGCTTCACTCGCCCCTGGCCCATGCGCACGCTAGAGTACCACGTCCACAATTTCTGTGGCATACTGTACCTGACGACTTTCCACGCCCATTGGGGGCCCATTGGGAGCTGGAGCTTCGCAAAGATTTTTGTGAAGAATTCGGTTACATGACGGATACAAAGCTAGTCGAATGAACGAGTCGAAAACTTCGGTTGCGAGCTGCCAGGCGAGAAGCCAAAAGGTGGGGAAACTGCCAACCTCGGCCCGTCGCGATGACCTGCCTGAAGCTCGCCTTCAAGGTGAAGTGGGCACCACGCTCAGATGAGCTACATGCATTTCCTCTGACCATATCATTCAACGGGAAGATCTGAGACTACCCGACGATGGCACCCAAGAACGATGTCCCGGCGTATGTGCTTGGTGTTGGCATCACCAAGTTTATCAAGCCGCGCCAACAGCGTGCCTACCCAGAGATGGGATACGAAGCTGGGGTGAAGGCGATGCTGGATGCCCAGATCAACTACGACGACGTGGAAACCGGGGTAGCGTGCTACTGTTATGGAGATACCACAAGCGGACAAAGGATCTTCTACCAGTTTGGCATGAGCACGTATGTTTGGTTGGTGGGCAACCTGATATTTGCTGACAACGAGTAGTATCCCGATTTACAATACAAACAATGCGTGTGCTACCGGTTCCACTGGTCTGCATCTTGCTCGCACCCTGATCAAAAACGGCGCCATCGATTGTGCACTTGTGATTGGCTTCGAGCAGATGCAACCCGGCTCCATCAAGTCAAATTGGAGCGATCGTCCTTCGCCCATGGGTCTTTCAATGCGAATGATGGCTGATACACGAGGTGTTGACAAGACGCCACCAAACGCCCAATATTTCGCCAACGCCGGGAAAGAGTACATGGAGAAGTACGGTGCCGAAGCGCGCGATTTTGCCGAGATCGCCAGGATTTCGCATCTGCACAGCCAGAAGAACCCGTACGCACAATTTCGAGATGTATACACCTTGGACCAGATTGAGAAGTCGCCCATGATCCACTACCCACTTACCAAGCTGCAATGCAGCCCTACGAGCGATGGCGCAGGGGCAGCAGTCATTGTCAGCCAGAAGTTTTTGGATGCACGACCACATCTAAAAAGCCAGGCTATTTTGATGGCGGGCCAAAGCCTGCTCACAGACTCTCCCCAACTCTACTCGAAATCTTCGATGGATCTTGTAGGCTACGACATGACCAAGCGTGCTGCGCAAGCAGCGTTCAAGGAAGCTGGAGTCAGTCCAAAGGACGTCAAGGTCACCGAATTGCACGACTGTTTCTCCGCAAATGAGCTGATCCTCCTCGAAGGTCTGGGCTTCAGCGAGCCTGGGAAAGCGCACATGATGGTGCGCAATGGCGACATCACTTACGGCGGCAAAGGACCTATCGTGAATCCTTCTGGCGGCCTCATCAGCAAAGGACATCCTCTTGGCGCGACTGGCCTTGCGCAGTGTGCAGAGCTGACATGGCAGCTCCGTGGCTGGGCGAACAATCGACTGGCTGACTCTCCGGACATCGCGCTACAGCACAATCTTGGTTTGGGTGGCGCTGTGGTTATCACGATATACAAGCGTGCTGACGGACAGAAGGCCGTCAAAATGAGCGACGAAGATGTCAAGAAGGTTTGTCAATTCGACTACAATCCAGCCGTAGAAGCTCGGTATGTGACGAAGGAAGATGGAGACAAGGTCAGGTCCAAGACTGTGCGCAACGAGTACGCCCTAGGCGACACCCTTGAGAAGATACAGAGCCGATTGTAGGTATACATGGTTGTTTCTGAAGTCCGCTTTTTGTTCTAATCTCAATTTTGCTAATGTGATCCGCATCTTGAGTGTCGTTTCAACAATTCACCGTCCATCTCCTCATGAATTCCGCGCTCATACCTCTCACCGCCTTGCCGATAGCATGCCTTCCATCCCAAATCGGATACACGATGACTGCGAACATAGCTGCAAAGTGCCAAATAATCGCCACGCTAACCCAACCATCAAAGAAGCTTCTCGTAAAGATGTAATCCCTGTACAACGGCATTGGCCACAGAACAATCGTAGTAAGGATATTGACCACAAAATAAACACTCGCAATCTTAAACCACCGCCTGACATGCCTAAGCGTGTCCTCGTCAAACGGATGCACGACCTCCTCGATCGGGGTTTGCGCATTGGATACGCGGTGAATCGGCCTGCTTTGCTCGCTTTTTTCATCGACTGCCGTACCCGTGCTCTTGTCAGAGAGTTCATCGCTGGAGAGGCTCACGGGCGGCGTACTTTCGCCCGTGCGCGTCTTGTCTTCGATGAGATCGATGCGCAGAAACTCGCGCCAGTCGAATCTGCTCGGCCAGATGAGCGAAATGACGACGGAGTATAGTGCGGGAGAGAAGAAGGATACGCATGCGCCATACAAGCCGGGAAGTTGGATCTGTGTGGTGTTGATGTTGATTGCGCCGCCCCAATACCATGATAGGCTGAGCCATGTTGCTATGCCTGATGCGAGGCCCAGCACAGGAGCCAGCAGCGCAGCGAGCTTTGTTTGGCGAGACCAGAGGAGTGTGAGGATGAGTGGAATGATGCCGGGACAGGCGATGATGGGCCGGAAGTAGGTGGACCAGTTGTTTGTTGCGCCGGCGTATTCGAGCATGATTGCGAAGCCGGCCATGAAGCAGCCGTGCAGGGCGACACCCCAGTGGCTGACGGAGAGGATTTTGCGATCGGAAGCCCTGGGGTGGATGTATGTGCGGAAGAAATCGAGCGAGATGATGCTGCTGACTGCGATCACGGAGGAAGAGACGGTACTAGTGATAGCCATGAATACAAGTACCAGAAGTCCGGTTGTGGCACCGTGACCCAGGAGAGAGCGTAAAACGTAAGGCATCACCATGCCGGAGTTGACTTGCGTCAGTGTGAGGGTGTTGGGATAGTCGAACCAGATTGGTGTGTGCTCGATTGCACGGGCGCTAAGGCCAATGATCGTTCCGGTGCACCAGGGCACCGCCAAGATGACAATCGAGACCAGCATGTAACTCGGGACGGTCGACTTGACGTCTGAGGCGAAGGACTTCTGCCAGAAGGCTGTGTCCATGAGGACGAGCGCGAGATTGCCAAACTTCAGGACCAGACCAAACAAAACAGCTGCAAGATCATCAGCGCAAGCCAATTGGTGGGAAAGGGACGCACGAACAGCTTTTGGACTTCAAGGTCAGGAGCGAGCCCTTGTAGTTGCCTGGGATGTAGTCATCCGCTGCTTTGACCTTCTCATAAAGACCAGAGACACCACCAATGTGTTCGTTGGTAAGGACTGCAAGCGAGAAGTAGATCAACAAGATGAGTGCTACGAGGGTGTGAAGAAAGTCGGTGAGGAAAGTAGCTTTCAAGCCACCCATAACGGTATAAATCACGACTGCTTCGTTGTCAGCACTGACACTCGATTCACCCTGTTACGACCCACCTCCCGCAGGAATAAGAACACAAGCAGCGACAACGTGCATCCCCGTCATGCCAGTGACTAGCTGCGCACCGGCAAGGATCATGCTACCACAGCCGAAAATGTTGTTGATGAGGTTGAGCAAGATGAACAGCCAATGCACATACTTGCCATACCTGATCTTCATGATTTCGAGCGAGGTATGCGCATACGGTACTCTTAGCTTCGCCACAATGCCGAGGACAGCCATCAGTGCGATTTGGAAGGAGAGGCCACTTGCCCACCAGATGGGAAGGGCGATACCCCATTTGTAGGTGTATGCCGCTGCGAAGACACTTTCGTTAATCCACATCCTGGAGAAAGTCAGTCAAAGCTCATGCAATGCGCTGATATTTAGCTAACCAGCTGGAAAACACAGCGGAGGCTGTCAGCCCCGTACCGACGGATCGATTGGCGACCATAAACATCTCGGACTCATCGCTGTCTTCTGAAAGGTATCTCTTCTGAATCTGTACCGCAGCGACGATGATCAGACAGAAGAGTACTGAAAGACCGATAATGATGCCGTAGCCTTCGGCTTGGGTCAACAGCTGGACGGCCATCTGGACTGATCAAGACGAAAGCTGTTGCGTTCAATATGGAAATGAACAAGAGTGAGAAGAAGCGACTAGAGTCGACCAAGAAGCGATAAGCAAGTCTTGGATACTTAGCATTTTGCAAACGTTCGACACCAAGGTGCCAAAGTACCGCGCCGTTGACGTGCAGACCCACGCACATGGTATCATTCAGTAGTCACCGAAGATCGCTGTTATCAACACGTGGAAAAGGGTTCGCTAAACGGTATTTATGTCTCCGATAGGATCGTCCCGCGGCATTTAGATTGCCGTGAGAGCCCAACAGTTGTGATTGTAGTATTCATTGCGGACTAGCGCCATTGCGCTATGCTTGCGGGTCAGCACGTCAGAGTGCAGCCTATCAGCATAGCGTTCGCCTCGAAAATCATCGAAAATCAGAGGGCTGACAGGAACCGGGGAATTAGTCGTTGAGAGACGTCCGGTACTCGGTGTCTACTGTTCTGCAGGCTCGCAGGTAAACACCTCCAGCGCCTAGGAGATCGGTGCGAAGAAATTGAACCGTCGCAGAGGATCATACTCTTTCTTCAGCCTTCGAAGCTTCTCCAACCTCCACGGCTCTCGCCCATATATCTCTTCGAGACTCTCATCTCCGCGAGCATAATTTACGTATGCCACTAGCTTCGAGCGGTCGCCACCTAACAAAGCGTCCCGTATTCTGCCATTGAAGTCGTCCGCAAGAGTGTCGAGACTCGCGTTCGGGGAGTACGATATCAGAGGTGATATCAGAAACTCTCCAGCTCGGTCTGGATACGCAGTGCTGTTGGGATCGATCTCCTTGACGCGATTCGTAGGGTAGCCTTCAGTGAACATGACAGAGTCGCGGAACTCGGGTGGAACGCTTCCAAAGATGTCGAAAGCCTTGCGCATTGCAGCAACATCATACTCTCGGACTCCGATGGGAATCAACTTCCTTGTAAAGCCTTTCACGCAGGCCGCGCCCTCTTTGTTGGCGAAAAGATGTGCGTTTGCGCTGGCAAGATCGGTAACGCTTGAATCGACAACCACCGGCGAGAGCGCATAGAGCGGGTCTGTGAGCTCGGTAGGGATTGAAGCGCCTTGAAAGTAGAGCCAAGCGATGATGATGGGCTGGACCGATTAGTAAGAGGTCGAGCTGCTCCGGACAGGATTGTAGTTACTGACATGTTCTGCATCAATCTCGGGATTGAATGCGAAGACGAAGTAGTTGGTGAAGCCAACTGGTTTATCTGGATATTTGACCCAATCGTTCGCAATGGCGTAAAGAGCCTCCAGCTTGTCATGAGTGAGAACGAAACCACTCGCCGCCCACTGGTGTTGCCCAGGTTCGACATCGTAGATGCGTAGCTTAGCCTGGGTTACGATGCCGAAATTGTGACCAGCTCCTCGAATCGCCCAGAACAAGTCAGGATTATCTGCTTGCGAGACATTGACGACGGTGCCGTTCGCAATCACGAGGCGAGCGGAGAGCAGCTGATCGGTGGCTTTGCCATAGCGACCTTGATTGTAACCGTGTCCGCCACCCAAAATGGGCGCAATGAAACCAACACAGTCGCAGCCTGTCGTCGCTGTCTGCTTGCCACGAGCCCAAAGATATGCGACAAGGTCTCCGTTCAGAACGCCACCTTCGATCACGACCGCCTGGCCATTGTCCACAATGGAGATGTTGTCCATCTGACCGAGATGAATACCGATACCTTCCTTCACGCCTTCGACCAATGCAGTTGTTCCATGGCCGCCGGATATGGCGAGAAATGGTTTGCGCTTTCGATTTGCATGTAAAACCTGATCATACTCAGCGCGTCGTCATCTCAACTTTCACTTACACAGACGGACCGTCTGTTGCACATCCGCTTCTGTTGCAACCTGAACTACTAGGCTGTAAGTTGGGGAGTTAGCCGAGCTCCAACGCAGACTTGCATCTGCGAATGCTCTCGAGCCTGGAAGCAGCAGACGCGCTCGATCACTGAGAGATGCTGCAAACTTGTCGTGGCCGGATCGTAGGCTCAATAGAATTGGAGCGAGCACGACAAGCGTAATCGAAAGCCATCTGGTGCTGGGAAAGGTCATCTTGCTGAGTACGTATAGCCTGGTAGTCATGGATCGAGAGCAGAGCTAGGTTTGGACACTCAGCTGAGCTTTACGTTGTTGTTGCCCCTCATGAACCCAGGCGCTTCAGATGCGTTACGCAGACGCATATTGTATCCTGCATATGCAACACGGAGCGGCGATGGAGAGGCCGCTGCCGAAGGAATCCGGGAGGGAGTCTGAGTAAGCGAGCGGAGACGATGTCGATCTCGTCAGCAGTCGCTCTGCAGCATTCTGACTTAATTTCAGCATGATCTGCGCCGTCGTGAAAGATGGGCGTGAGGATTCGGACGCTCTTGCGGTAGTGAATTCCGGCTTCAGAAGATTGGTCAGTGGAAAGCGCACTGCATGCCAATGCTGACATATGGTGGTGGAAATTAATCAGGCGTACATGCTGACAGGCTTTAAGCCCGGGGCTGCCGTGACTGGGTTCAAGGAATGTAGAGAGACATGTCAATAGTGTGTCTAAAGATGAGGTGTACACTGACGGGTGGAAGCACGTTACTAGCGGGTCTCTAGCGCGATGGATGACGTTGTGCTTCTCTTCTCTGAGCGGTAACGGCATCGATCAAGGGTTACGGTACATGTGAACATGTACACAGTGGTTGCAGATGAAGTCGATAATTCATCACGGGTATCTTAATCGACAAAATGCTATTCCTCCAGATGCTTTTTCAATCCGTCTTTACCGACCTGCAAGGCTCGTTGTATCTCCTCTTCCTCCTCTCTTAGCCTGCCTTTACCGTAAGCCAGATCCCGCTCTTGCTTACGCCTCTCCGCCTGCACTCTCCTCTCCCGCTCGGCCAAAGCCTTCTCTCTTCGCTCCCGCTCGTTCTGTCTCTTCGCACGCTCGGCATCCTCTTCAGCCGACGCTGCAGCGCCCTCAGGCGCGGCTGGCAGGGTGGAGATGTACGTCTCGATGAGCGGTTCGCGGGTCGACGCGGGAAGTGAGATGTACTTGAGATCTGTGAGGATGGCGGATGGGAGTGTGTCGACTGTCGTCGAGCGATTGAGAGCGGCGAGTGGCTGTGCGCGCAGTAAAGCCGATAAGTCTGACTTCAGGTCTGACTGACGCATACCAACCCGCTTGATATGGTCGCGGTACAGCTTCTCTTTGTCTTTGTCGGAAAGCTTCATGTCCTTGAGTTCGGGTTCCTTCTTGAATTTGCGTTTGAACTCCGGCCAGTACAGTTTCGGTGTTGCGTAGCGGTCGAGGAAGGCCAGGTATGGTATCCTAGGGTCTCGCTTCTGCTGCTTTGCCTTCTCTTCTTTCAGGTATTGCATCTTGTGTCGCGCCCATTCGTCGAAGCATTCTCTCCGTGCCTTCATGTTGGGCAAGGCCTTGTAACGTTCGTCGTCGTAGAGCACGCCGTCGTCGAGGATCTTGTCCCATGGTGTATATGGACTTATCCTTGTATCATCAAGCAGCTCCTTAAACAGCGCTTTGCAATCCTCTTCCGTCAACGCCGGCCCCTCATCCTCATACTCGTCCGCATATTCCTCTTCGTAGCCACCACCCATTTCCATCTCGTCCATCTGTGCTAATTGCCACGCTAGGTCGTCGTCTTCTGCTGCTTGTGCCTGACCACCACCTAGTTCTTCTGTTCGTTGCCGCTTCGACGCACTTTGTTCACCTTCACCCTCGTCGTCCGTGACTTCGACCTCCTCGTATTCCTCATCGTTCTCCATGCCCTCCTCGCCATCGACTTCGACAATTTCCACCTCCTCTTCGCCTGCAGCCAGTTCCGCCTCGATATCAGCCATTGCAGTGTCTTCTTCGTCCTCGACGTCGCTGGGCTCTCCGCGCTCGCGACGCTCTTTCTTCTCACGCTGCTTGCGGTCGTACTCGACAACCGCCTTCATTACGTGTGGTGGAAACTTCCAGAAGCTCTCGTTCGTCTCTTTGTTCCAGACGAATCGCCTTCCAAACTTCGTTCTCACGAGTACCCATGGCGCGCAGTTTGGAATGTCGCTGCGATGCTTCGGCCTGTCGTCCTTTTCGCGTCGTCTCTCTGAAAAGTTGTTGTGTCCTCCTCGAAAGCCACCACGATGCGTGCCCCGTTGTTGTCCTGCATTTTGGAAAGCTTGTCTTGGCGCACCACCAAAAATGAGGTCCTGCATCTGCCGCTGAGGATCAAATGCCGGTTGCGCGGGCTGAGCATTGTAGGCGTTGTTGTGCGGCGGAGGGACATATGCGGATGTTGCGATTGGAGGAGTCGTTTGGAATGGAGAGACTACGGGGACCGGCCGTGTGTACGTCGATTTCTTCGTTTCTCTGTTGAAGTAGTATGTGTGCCCTGCGAATGTCAGCATCCATCGATGACGCACCGGAAGCTATAGCTACCTGAAGGTGCCTTGTGCTCCGTCCAGCCTGCTGGGAGGGCTGGCGCAGGCGCAGGTGGCCGCACAGGCAGGTCGGACATTCTGTGAAGCTGTGAAGCAGTAAAGGTCGCGACGGGCGACTGAGCACCTGCGCGTTGCTCTGATTGAGAGACGATGCAAAGTCGGTGGTCGCGGAGCGGAAAAGTGGTCGGTGCCAAGGCTCGTGAACCGCCGACGACGAGAGAGCTCCAGGCACGAAGCTCATGCGCGTCAACACCAACCCACCACCCCAGCTTCCCCGCCGATTCTCCCACGTCGCCCTTGCACACAGCCTCCGACGACCCCGTAAAACCATCAGATAGGCCGCAGCCATGTCGAGGAGATACGATTCAAGGGTCAGTGCCCCGCCACAGCCGCCGGCGTTATGGCAGCTAACAGCACATGCAGACGACCATCTTCTCGCCCGAGGGGCGTCTGTACCAGGTCGAGTATGCGCTCGAGGCCATCTCGCACGCCGGAACCGCGCTGGGCATATTAGCCAAAGACGGCATCGTGCTCGCCGCCGAGAGGAAGGTCACCAGCAAGCTTCTGGAGCAGGACACATCCGCCGAGAAGCTCTACATCCTCAACGAGTGCGTAGCCTGTTCACGCGGACCATGCATATGCTGACACGGCAACAGCAACATGATCTGCGCCGTAGCAGGCATGACCGCCGACGCCAACATCCTGATCAACTACGCCCGTCAAGCCGCCCAGCGCTACCTCCTCACCTATAACGAAGACATCCCCTGCGAGCAGCTCGTGCGCCGCCTGTGCGATCTGAAGCAAGGCTACACGCAGCACGGAGGTCTGCGACCGTTTGGTGTCTCTTTCATCTACGCCGGCTGGGACCCGCAGCGCGAGTTCCAGCTGTACCAGAGCAACCCCAGTGGCAACTACGGTGGCTGGAAGGCAACGAGTGTGGGCGCCAACAACGCCTCCGCCCAGAGCCTGTTGAAGCAGGACTACAAGGAGGAGTGTGACCTCAAGGAGGCCTGTGGGCTTGCCGTCAAGGTGCTCAGCAAGACCATGGACTCCACCAAGCTCAGCAGCGAGAAGAGTACGCAGTCAGCGCAGCCTTTCGCAAGCACCAGTGCTAACACGTTACAGTTGAGTTCGCAACAGTAGGGAAGACCAAGACAGGAAAGATCTACCACCACCTGTGGGGCGCTGACGAGATCGATGCTCTGCTCAAGGAGCACGGCCTGGCGAAGCCCGTGGACACCGAAATGTCCGAGCAATGAGAATCACGACTACTAGACGATACATTTTGGCGCAAAGAATGAGCCTCGATATGAAGCATGAGGCTTGTAGTATACCAAAACAGGTGAGAGCCAGTGGCTTCTCGTAGCCAAATCCACCTTTTGATGAACACGTCACTATCTGTTGCTGCCATCAGGCTGTCGCTCTCTCCATTCTGGGGATAGCTGGGTCTGTCACATGTGTTGCTGCTTCTCTTCTCCGCCTTAATCGCGCCTTCTCCGTAGTCTGATCTCGTACACAGCTTCACAGCAGAATCACCCTCCATCCCCTCTCACCTCGCCTCCGACCCGACCGAAGCATCCACTTACTCCGCTGCATTGCTTATGCGTATCGTTAAGAGTTGATAACGTCCATAACTTACAAGCATGGCTACTCCCTACAGTCAATCGAACAGCAACGGCGCGCTCAGCACTGAACCATCACGCACGCTCCTGCAGCAGCTTTTAGAGGAAGTCAACGGAGCATCGTCCATTCGAACAGCACGCAATGCAAGCCCTCTGCCAAGCCCGACAAGTACCTACTCGTCATCTTCTTCCCAGAATCACTCACCTTCTGTTTGGGTAGGAGGCTCGATCCTGGCCCAGAATGCCCGCGATAAGCTTCGAGCGGCCGACGAAGCCCGCCCACGAAGAGTAGTAGCCAATGCTATTGACGCCGCGCCCGACCTGAATACACCAAGGTTGTGCTTGGATACGTCTAGGCTCGATCTCCACAACACAACCATGCGCGAAGAGCATGGCGGAGGCGCCCACATCGTGTTCCGACGAATGTTGGATCCTGTCGGATACCCACACCAGTACATGCAACACATGTTGAAAGGGAGCCCGACGTCAGTAAATGCTGGGCTCTCCCCAGGGAAACAAAGTCATGGCAACGATTTGTTGCACCTACAAGCGCCTCCGCCGGGTAACGCCATACCGCCCCCTCTATCCCCACTTATCTTCAGCGATGTCTACTTCGACGATTCGTCCTCTTTGTCGCCGCAGACGGAGACCACGATATCACCAACCGATGCGCCCACCTCAGCTGCGACAGTCTACACCGCTGAGGAGCTGCAAACGTCCTCCGGTGACGATGGTTTGGGTCCAATCTTTCTCAGCAGATTCCTTTGTCGCAGCTGACAACCACGTAGCTCTCAAACGGACCCATCTCATTCACGACTCCCAAACTCACGCATCGGCTCAAAAGAGGCGCACAATGACCATGCCTGATCTTCAAAGTGAAGGATACTTTGAGATGGCAGTCGATGCCCCACATTGTTTCATTGGTGTTGGCGGTGATAATCGATGCCTGCTTCGAAATGAGACCTTCACCGAGCGCGCGCCCACACCTCGCATGTGGCCTGAAATACGCACGAATGATAGATTGCCCGAGCTGTCGTCATTTAGACCAACCGACGCAGATCCACAAGGTCAACCAAACATAGGGCCTTCTTCACACAAGGTTGCTCGCTTTTTCACTAGTCCCGCTGAGCCGGCAAGTCCTGCGGTGCCCGATGACCCCGCCTGGATGCGACCGATGCACCTCGTTGATACTGGCGGCACGTCCATATATACCAACGTTCACGACGACGGGCCAATCCTTCATGCTCTATGTCTGTGGTGTTTCAGGACGCAAGGCAGCTTCCGTAAAGTGCACAAGTACGGCTGCGAGTCGTGCGGGCGCAAAGAAGTACTTGACAGTCACTATTGGGAAGACGATAAGTGGCCTGAGGACTCCTCAAATGAGTCAGACGATTCAGATCACTCAAGTTCACAGGGGCCCTGGGTTCAACTGGGTTTTGACAATCCGCAAAGGTAGTGGAAATCTCTATAGTGTATTTGTCGTGTATTGATCATTCTCCTTTCCTTCTAACCCCCTTTAGAATCAAGTTACTTCTTACTCTCGCTATTTAGAGGCTTATGCTAATGGCCATCGCTGATGCTTCGGCTATCCGGCGATGAGGCTTCGGTCGAAATTTGGATCAGGGCCATTACACGCAACACAGCAGGGTACGGAAGAAAAGCCTAAGCCTGAGCCCGAGCCCTCTTCCCGCAATCTCGAAAGGTTCGCGGCACAAGATTACTGACAATGCAATTGCCATGTTCATGGCGCAGCAACTGACAGCGGTAATGCAAGCAAGAAAGGTCCCATTCGAAAGCTGAAATCTCTTGCACTCTACGCAGTCTGGCTTACGAACATTTGATTACCAGTCATGCGGAAACAAATCTTTCGCCAGAGGACCCTGATGCCGCACCTCACCGTTAATTCACCGGCAAAGACACGAAACCATCGCCCGATCATGCTATGTATGCCACTCGAAATTCGGCTATGCATATATTCCTACCTCCTTCCGGACTGCAGCCCAGTGTCGACGAGCCGAGCATTACAAGCCACGTGCAAGCAGCTCGACAACGAAGTGGGCCATGAAGCCCGAAAGGCTTTCATACGAAGCATGATTTCCATCCAGGAGTCTTCCTTCAACTCAACGGTTACATTCTTCTGCGCCTCTCGTTTCCATGTCGAAGCCATCGTTCCCCTTCGCGCCGATTTCCTGCGCATCACAACACCGCAACCGCGCCCTCTCGCGGCCTCGCTCTTCGAACGAGCGCTTCTAGCCTTGCTCCAAGCCCTGCCAACGAACACGAGATCACTCACACTCACCCTGCAACCACACCCCGACGCCTCCACTCGCACTTTTCGAGACTATTTTCTCGAGACTTGGACCCTCATTGAAGGCTACCTCGCTCAAAACACCGACGACATATGCGCAGGCCACACTGACCTATCGACGGTAAAAGTCATGGCCGGTGCACCGGTGGTCCTATCTCCCATGATCTGGTACCAGACGCGTACCTTGGGACGGACTTGGACGCTGAGCTGGGCGCTCACATGGACACGGCTTGAAGCGCTACAGTTTAGCTCGGACGGAGAACAAGACAAGGTGCTGGTACAGGGCTTGGGCATGTTCGATACAAGAACGAGGTGGGCTGTGTTTGTATTCTTAAAGGGCCTTGTGAAGTGCGGATTGAGGAATGTTGGTATGGATTTCAGGCTGGCGTGATCGCGACAAGAGAATGCGATGAAAAGGCGGGCGATGACAGTCATATCGAACGTTGTAATGTCAGTCATATCCATGCAATAGCACGGCACGGTCTTGGCTTTTCACTAAATCCACAAACAAGCGGTCGCAAGCTCACAAAATGCACTTTTTCTCGCTTTCAGTGCCACCATCTAGCTTTCACTCCCCGTCCGGTCGTACTCTGCAAAACCCTCCTCTTACTCATGTTCACCTTACCACCATAGCCGTCGTTCCCAGAATACCCGTATATCCGCATCATCACTTGTCTTTCTTTTTGAACAGAATGGATACCGCCACGCCCACCTCTTTCTATCGTCGAGCCGCCGACAATGTCATGTTTTTCGGCAGTATCCTGACCCTCATCTTCGACATCCTCATCGTCGTCACTACGCTCATCTTGGAGGTTACGAGATACGTCAGATCCGCTGAAGAGTGGGTCATATTGGCTTTCTGCTCAATGTCCACTGGTCTACTTTTCTCGATTGGCATTACATTGGCTCTCAGGGCCGAAGGCCAACAGTACGTTCTCCAGTAGCCCCAGCGTCGTCCTCAGAGAAGGCATAGTCTGGGAGTGGTGCAGATGCTCAAACATGGGCGACGTTGTCGTTCAGAAGAAGGATGAATTCAAAAGCTGAGGAAAACTCGTACTTCGACCTGGAAGCAGGCGCCAAAGTTGCGTATGCATATGCATATCGAGTAAATTTGCACTATTTGATGCTTGAATACCTCGTTGGATCTGCGTGCATAATCATAGAGTGAAGTACGGTATTCGCAGATGGTCTGGTTCAAATTGCTCTTCATATCCAAGGACCTGTATCTCATTGCTATTGACATGTGTTTTGCGTGCTTTTCAGGCGGCGAAACACGCACAGTCTTCTACTTCCAACACGAAGTAGTGCGGTGTTCAGCATCTGAGACTCATGTCTGTCTCAGCGGTTCGATAAATGTCTCTGCGCCGAGACTTCCGCGTGCTATGGAGCTGTGTGAGCCTAACGTGCAGATTGTGCGTACTGCAGCAATCGTCTTGAATACGAGCAATTTCCTCTTAAGCCACTTCAGGTATTACATAATACGCCTGGAATGTCTTGATCTATACAGCAATGCTTCATGAATACGGTTTTTCTTGCAGGCGAATCCTTGCCTCCACGGTCTGCATTGCCCTGATGTTCAAGGATGAACAGACCAGCCAGCAGGTCGTCACGAATTGAAAGGCCGTTGATGAGAAACTCTGGGGGATGAGCCTTGAGATCAGTCGGTCCCAATCAGGAATGAGCTAAAATCGCGGTCTGAAAGGAAGAAGGGTGACAAGTTGAGCTGTCAAACGAATGAGATGATATTCGAAAGCGGGAATTCAAACGTCTCGGGGTCCAGAGACTGATTAATCAAAAAAAATATATCCTCTGCCCTCGCACCTTATCAAGCAATCGTGCCTCTCTCGTCCCCAAAAACCTCCGTCCACAACTCATGGTTCTCAAAAGTCTTACTAGGGTATCTGACCTTACCCCACTCGTTCTTCTCTCCCATACGGGCGTTGATCGCAACGCTGGAAACGCCTTTTCTCACCGTGTACGCGTTGACATCAGCAGCAGCTCCAGGGATCCTGCGGTCTGTCGTTGCCGTAAGAACATTCATAACCGTGCGAATGCCCAGGAGATCCTGAATATTATCCCCCAGCTTGGGGAACGCTTTGTTAAGACCCCACGTAATCGCCCCAGACACCTTTTGAACTGCACCGAGGATTCTACCCGCGGGCGCAAACTCGATGACACTGCCGTAGATATCGCCGCTGCCCGTGCTATTCGGCCTAGGATTGGCGATTCTCGCGCTGATCTCAGCGATTCTGTCGTCAAGGTCGAGAATGATGGGCGTGCTGCCGTCGTTCACGTCTCGAACGCCCTCCATAATCCACCGCAGCACGTTGTCTGCGAGCACTTCGTTCGGCCAGACGGTCCGACTAAGCAGATCTGGCAGCCACCCCAGTGCTTCTTCGATGTAGTTTGTTGGGTGCTGCCGGATGAAGCGGAAGGTCTGGCGCCCGAGATCGTAGTGCACGCCGGGGAACCAGACTTGCTCGACAATTGTGTTTGGTGCTTTTTTGCTGGGAAAGGCGAGACAGGGTTGGAAGGCCCATAGCCTGTCGTGCAGGGCGGGAGCATGGCGGACATGCTGTACGACTGTCGAGACGTACTGATCGAAGAACTCGAAGGGGGCCCAATCGACGCCTATGCCTGCATTGAGCCGGGGGATGCCAAGCGATCCGACTGTGTCGATGACGCTCATGCAGCGAACAGGCTGTTTGACCTGCCAGACTTTGTCTGCGTTGTGGCGCCTTCTCTTGCTCTGTTCGCTTTGAGGCGCATCGATAGGCAGGCTGGAGCGATAGGTACGGAACACTTCATAGCATAGACGATCAACCTGCTCTGAAGAAAGATTGTCCTTCTGGCGACGTATGATGCCGCAATTATTGATCATACCTGCCACGCAACGCACCGTGAACGCCCCACGGCTGAATCCGAACAGCCAGATCTCATGGTCGTCCGTGTAGTTTTCGACTATGAAGCGGTAGACAGACACGCATTCGTCGCCGATGTCAGATGCCGTCGCACCGTTCCAGATGTACTCGAGAAACGTGCCGTCAAGGCCTACACCTTCCTGGTAGCCCGCAACGACGTTGGTAGCGCGCGGTGTGATTGTGTGCACCGCCGCGGGCTTCTTGATGGTATCGTCGTATCGGACATCTCCCACCATGTCCGCTAGCATTCGGATGTTGCTTGGAGGTGCGCCGGTCACCTTGGTTTCGCGGCCGCACTACCCCAGGTAAGTTGTAAGGTCAGACCGACCGAAGCGCAAGGTATTGTGCTTACCCAGGTGCCATCGCAAAACACAAGGAGGCGTTTGGACGGTTTCTTCAGTGTCGAACCTGGCATAGTATCTTTGTTTATGAAGATGTGATGAATTGAGAAATGCTTGGGGAGGGTTTAAATGCAAAGATGAAACAGCAAATGTCAAGTAAAGGTTATCCTTATCTCTTGGCTCACTGGCTGTGCAGGAAGGCCTATCTGCCTGCTCTTGCCATTTGCTTTTGGACGTGGTGACGGAGCTGAGGTCTGTTTACCCGATCAGGTGCGATTGCCTCGTGTACCTGCGCACATGCACACGCCGCTAGTTTTGTGTCACACACCCTTGCGGATTTTGCCGAAAGCTTCAATGCGGGGAACACGGGGCTGAAAGATGGACGCAGTGATGGATTGAAAGGTTCACGACGTATCCTAGCGCTGGTGACGTCATGCTGCCATTTCGTGGAGGCTGGCGAGCTGCGCACGGTGCCCGGAGGACTCAATAGTCCTGCAAACGGCTGCGAAGACGGTGGAGAGGTTCCCAAATTCTCGATTTCTGCAAACCATGGTCCCTGAGGCTGAGTTCGCGTGCCTTGCCAGGGGCATCCATGCCATTGCCTAGGCTGGGCAAGATGTCCACCCTCCATTGTGTGGCTGCCCAGCTCTTGTCTTTCTCAGACCGCTACCGTTGCTGACTTCACATGCCAGAGAACTGTGCTCTGAGGCAGCAGCTCTCGGATGCTGACAAAGGCCAAGACGAATGCTTAGCTCTGTTCAGCTGGCTCTCACCGCAAACGTCGAAGTGCTCGGTTCCCAACAATACTGTTGTAGGCGGCCGTCAAGCAGCGACGTAGCTGGTGTACACCGCCATGCTCTATGCTCGCTTGTCGCGGTGTATCGATGTGGTCGTTGCTGTCATAACGACAGGTTGGACATGGTGAGGTCCTCAGTGTCCTAGCACCTCATCCAACACATCCCACATCTCCTTCTGCACATCCTTCCTCTTATCACCCTGTGCGCCTTTGCTAACCGGCTCACTGCCCTTCCCATCCTCTTGAGTCCCAACATCAGCCTCCACGGCCTTCCCAAACCCATCCAGCACACCCCTGACCTTCTCCCTCATTCCCTTGACGCCCTCAATCTCCCTCTTCTTCCGCGCAACCTGCTCCTCCATGATCCTGATCAGCGTCTCCCTCGCCTGATGCGGGCGATACTCGTTGATCAAGCCATGCATATTGCACACCAGATTTAGGATATGTTTCAACACCTCATTCTTCCCTGGATTCGTCGGACTCACTGCTATGATACCGAGCAGCTTGATGTACTCGATTATCAGGCTGCGGTTGAACCGATTCAAATATACCTGGCGGTCGATGTTGGCGGTCGCAGAGCGTGGGTCGGACGTTGACCCGGAGGAAGAGGGGTAGAGCTGTGTATAGTTCCAGTCGGGGAGGACAAAGTCTGGCGGTGCTCCGAGCTTCTCGGCGATATAAGACATGTCCTGCGAGAACTTGTTGGTGCCCGAGCTCTTTGTTGTTTCGCCGAAGACGTGGAAGGGCTCTTCGTCGGCGGGCGGTTGGGGCGGGATGAGGTAGCGCAGTTCGGTTGGGAGAGCGAGGATTTGCTCTGATGACAGTTTAGAGCCGGTGCTCGCGTCGTTGTTGACGGCGGGGGCGCCATGGCTGGCTGCGTTTTCGAGGTCTTGTAGGCGCTTTAGGTTCTCGGTTGTGAAGTGCTTGAAGAAGGGCGGCGGATCGGGAAACGGTTGGAGGGGAATGGGTTCTTCTTCGTCGGCCATGGCGGGCAACTGCAAGGAAGTATGGGTCTCAGGATAGTGAAGCGTGTGGAGGTTTTCACTTTGCTTTGTCGCGTCCGAGATTCAACGGCCTGGACGCGTTTGAGGCTGAACCCTGGCCCGGCTTCGTCACTCCGCACAGACCTCGTCCAGCCTTATCCAAGTCTACCTGCAGCCTTGCGCCAGCCTCACCTGTACATTCACATGCGTGTACGCGATGCACCACTAATCAAAGGTTCCGTGCTCAATGTGCATTCCAGAAAAATGCAGTCTTACGTGCATCACCCGAGTAAAGTGCGAGTCAAGTGCACATCAGCAACCTTCGATGACAAATCCAATCATGTCGCCGGTCAAGCTAAACGCATACATACATCATAGGGACGTATAAAGTCTAGTATTTTAGTTTTATTACGCCAGCCTACCTTTACTGCCAAACAATCGAATACAGTTCATCCAAAAGATACCAAAACAATGTCTACCCAGAAAGCCGTCGTTCATGTCAAGAAGGGCGTCTCAGAGCTCCGCTCAGACGTGCCCCTCCCCAAGGTCCAGGACAACTTCATGATCGTCAAGACTAAAGCCGTAGCCCTCAATCCCACAGACTGGAAGAGCCTCGAGAGCTCGCCCTCGAAGGGTGCCATTGTTGGATGTGACTACGCCGGCGTCGTCGAGGAAGTCGGCAACGGCGTCAAGGACGTCAAAGTTGGCGACAGAGTAGCCGGTTTCGCACGCGGAGGAGACCCAGCAGACCACTCCAACGGCGCCTTCGCCGAGCACATCAAAGCCAAAGCAGGCATCCACGCCAAAATCTCCGAGAACATCTCCTGGGAAGACGCATCCACGCTCGGTGTGGGCATCACCACCGTCGGCCAGGGCCTGTACCAGAGCCTCGGTCTGCCTCTTCCACCGGCCAAGGTCTCTGAGCCCACACCCGTACTCATCTACGGCGCGTCGACAGCGACAGGAACGCTGGCCGTCCAGTTTGCTAAGTTGTCCGGCGCAGTGGTCTTCGCGACCGCATCACCGCACAATTTCGACCTAGTGAAAAAGCTCGGCGCGGACCATGTGTTTGACTACAACGACCCCGAGTGCGGCTCCAAGATTCGCAAGGCGAGCGACGACAAGCTGAAGCTGGTGTTTGACTGCATTGCCGAGCACGGCAGTGAGAAGATCTGCTGCGACGCCATCAGCTCGTCTGGTGGCGATTACTCGGCTTTGCTGCCAGGCCCGCTGCAGAACTTCCCAAGACAGGATGTGAAGCATCGCTGGACCTTGGGTTATACGGCTCTGGGCGAAAAGTTCAGCGACAATTACCCCGCCAAGCCCGAGGATTATGAGTTCGGTGTCAAGTTCTGGAAGGCGGCTGAGGGCCTGTTCAACAGCGGAAAGGTCAAGGCGCACCCAACGCTGGTCAGGGATGGCCTCGAAGGCGTGCCGCAGGGACTGATTGATCTGAAGGACGGAAAGGTGTCGGGAAAGAAGCTAGTGTACAGGGTTGTCTAGTTAGGCATGTAGCTCTAAAATAACTCTCTCGTTCTCTCGTTGCAAGTTCCACCACAAGTCCGGTGACGGCGTCGACGTTCAAGCCCACCAAGAGGTGACCCGTTGTTCGGTGCTGTATTAGCACTGATGGCTGGCGACCCAGAGCTTACGGTCGTGCTCCTTTAAGAGATACTGTCGTTATGCCAATCATCTTTCTGTCCTCGATTAGCGACTTATCAACCGCAGATACCGCACCAAGTGGGTTGCTGAATCTTCGCAAGCAACGCGGGGCTAGGTGAATGTAAACATTTCCATGCTAGTCCCCACGAGCGAGCCGAAATTCTGACGCGATTGAAGTGACCGTGTTAGTTGAGCCTGACGAACACACAGCCGTTGATGATGTGATTCATGACCACGACACATGTGACAGAACTTTTCAGCCTCCTCTTGAGTCCTGATGTCGACGCTTCGCACCAGACTGGAGAACTTCGAGCGAACCGATATATATGACAGATACGTACTGGTCGCCATGACACTGAAGGGCTCAAGGAACCTGTGAATGGTGAGGAAAACCTGGTAAGATCGTGGAGGTACGTTGTCGCCCACTCTAAAGTCGCCATTGTCTATCGTGTAGCATCACAATACGCTCCTTGCGAGGTCAGCAAAAGTTACTATCGTCTGAAAATCTGAAAATGACAGCTTGAGCAACCCGGCATCATATCTCACGAGGGGAGAATGCGAAAAACTCACACTGAGAACCCGACTCCTCGAGGAATTCTTTGTAGTCTTTGCCTATCGGAAAGAGCCGAATTCGTGAAAATAACGGTGCGGGCAAAGTCTTCCCTCGGGACGAGAGCAGAAAGTGCATCCGGCCAGGTCTTCCGTGTCGACACATCTCGCCTATGACATGTTCCGAAAGGAGCAAAGATTCCTTCAATATTCTTCCCACGAGAGGAGCTCAACAGAAGCGGAGATGTGCTAACAGATGTGGCTGTCGAAGGTCAAGCTTGATGCGTACATCGAAATGCAGTCAGAAATTGTACTCGCATGGTGGACAAAGCCGTTTTCACAGACCGCTTCGATGTTGAAGTGATCGTAAATCCGGAAATGAGGTGAGAAAGAAAGGTTCGGGACTTCGAGATGACCTCGTCGACAGAAGGTGCCACAGACAATGTATGGGGGCGATTCGCACGGGCCTGCCGCCTCCGAGGAAGCAGCTACGTCATCTCGGCGGCGTGTAAGCTGCATACTTTGTGATTGAGACTATCGCCAGTGTTGAGACAGCCCCAGATGGAGTCGCCGAATTTTTAGGCAATGGGGAAACATCTGGCTCGCCGCCACTGACTCGTGACCTGGACTTGCGGAAGGGTGATTACCGAGTATCCTGGTCACAACATCTCACCTTTGGGACATTGATAATACTCTGCATACTCATAGCCCATACTGCGACGCAACGGGCCCTCTTCCTGTACGGTGTCTAACTCCTGTCGGTGGCTATGGAGTCGAAAGGAGTTTGCAGCTGAGCTTCGTGGATGGTGGCAGACGCTTGCCCCATTGCAGCTAAATGACGCATAGCCACGGCGCACATAGCAGGCGGGACCTCAAGATAAACAGGTGCCAGCACGCGACTTCGTTCTCAAATCTCCTGTCAGAGATCAAGAGCGTCATGTCTCGACCGACCATGAAAGCCTGGCAATACGACGGCGTACCCGTGGAGAAGAACCTCAGGATCAACGATGCCGCCACCCAGCCCGTTATCAGCGACCTCGAGGTCCTAGTCGAGGTCCACGCGATGGCCCTCAATCCCGTCGACTACAAAGTCACTGAAAGCGCGCCCCTGACAGCATTCGGATTGAAGTGCATACCCGGCGCAGACTTCTGCGGCAAAGTCGCCAAAACCGGAATCAAGGTCGACTCCTTCCAGATCGGAGAGTGGGTGTTCGGCGCAAAGGTCGGCGCTATCTCGAACGGGACCCTGGGACAGTATGTCAGCGTCTCGCAGGACATGTTAACGAGCCTGCCGATTGGTGTTGAGGTCGAAGATGCGGCGAGTGTGGGCATAGTTGGTCTTACGCAGTATCAGGCTATCAAGCCTAACGTCAAGGCTGGCGATAAGGTCTTCATCAACGGTGGCTCTGGTGGTACTGGTGTCTACGGTATCCAGATCGCGAAAGCTCTCGGGTGTCACGTCACAACGACATGCTCGACAGGAAACGTCAAGCTTTGCGAAAGCCTCGGCGCAGACGAGGTCATCGACTACAAGAACATCAATATCCTTGAGGCTCTCACCAGGAAGGGACCAGTCTTCCAGCTCGCTGTTGATAATGTGGGGTCGCCTGCCGACCTGTACAAGCAGTCAGCCTCCTATCTTGTCCCGAATGGCAAGTTCGTCCAAGTTGGTGCAAGTCCCAGTCTCGGTGGCTTTGCCCAAATCACCAGCAACTTGCTCGTCCCAGGCTTCTTGGGCGGCGGCAAGAGGTCGTATCAAATGCTTATGACAAAGGCGGTGCCTGATGACTTGAAGCAACTCGGCGTACTGATGAAGGAAGGAAAGGTCAAGGCAGTGTTGGACGAGGTTTTCGACTGGGAGGACGCACCCCAGGCTTTCGAGAAGCTGAAAACGGGACGATCGAAGGGCAAACTTGTGATCCGCGTCAAGCAGGACTCAGGAAAGGGCAGCGCATTCTGAAATGCCATCTCTTTTCGTCGTGACCATCAGTGTAGAAGTCTTCTCCCCTTACCAAAACTTTCAAACACTTCTTAGCGGTTACAGCTGGCCTAGGAGCGTTCAGCGAGCTTGGGCCAGAGATTCTGCAGCGTACAGAGTACAAGAAAGGAGTTCCTACGTCCAGCTTCAGGTTCAGCTCAGAGACTTGTGCGCCGTGAATCATGCTGCAAACACATCTCACCCAAGTAGGATCTACCGACTCTACTCACCAGATACTACGCGCTTTCTCGTCCATATAATGCTCGCCTATCATCAGAAACAACTCCGATGACAAGACGACGCGTCGCGTCTGGTATAAGGGGATTTGCATGCCCATCCGCATCGCTGTCAGTAGAAGAGGGCCAGTGCGCTTTGTTGGCATGACGGTTTCCACGGTGTCAATATCGACACTGGTGTGAACTTTGAGTTCTTATTGCAAGCAATCGCGGAGCTCTTTCGTCTGTTGGCTTTTTGTGAAGCGGGGAAGCCAACAAGAGAACCTCCGGCTTCGTGTCAGGCAAGCACTCATGGGCTTGAGTAGATCTGTAGCTATAGATCTGTAGCTAAGAGCATTCTCCACAGAGACAGCACACGACAGCCCCGCCCTCGGCCCGTCCGCATGAAGCATGAGAGCCCCAAGATTGCCTTTACCCAATGACAAGGCGTGTACCCTCAAAGTTTCGAAACCCCCTTGTCTGAAGCAGTGGGCGTTGCCAAAGAGGCTGGCGGGCATTATGATGACGATGATGCAGTGCTTTCGGAGGATTGCTGGTCGGCCCTTCCAGCCTCAGACGCGGAATGTGGCACAGCCAGCCAAATGCCTTCGGCGAGCCGCTCGTGCTACAGCTCAGGCATCGTCGACTGAATACGATCGTCATTATGGTCGGTTCGAATGTTGGGGCATGCCTGAAATGGGCTGAGATCAGCCACTTTCAGAGGCGCTCGCCGCAAGGGAAGCCACGAAAAAGTCGGCGTTTCGCAATCTATCCCAGAGCATTTCGAGGATGTAAAACGGCAAGGGCACCGCAAGTGGCTAGCGCACTGCTGTATTGAGACTGGTGGAGCACTCTAAATATGCATGAGGCGCCCGGCGCACCAATGGCAAACCCCGCCTTGATCGCTCCTTCCCTCTGAGGTCGGTCCCTGATTAGCGCACCCTCGCGGCGCGAAGCCTTGGGGAAAGAGGGAGCGCAGTGCTGTGTATCGTTCCTCACCACCACTCGTGCGCTCTGTGTCGCTGGCCTGCAGACACGTAGACGCTGGCCTTCTGTGTTTCCTTCCTTGTCGCTCTCTAGCTCACTACGAACCTGCAACCGTTCGTTGCGCGACTTCCCCTCTTGAATCCGTGCGACGTTCAACGCGCCTGCCGCTCCTGCTAAAGTTTGCCATTGTCCACCGCGCAGTCGCTTTCACTGCGCGACTACAATAAGAAAACACTGCGTCAGCAGTGCGATCATTGCTTTTCATATCGCCAGCGACTTGCTTCGGCGAGAGGTCTTCCGCGGTCGGATCGCCCACTTCAGACACTCCACGCCCCAGAACATGCACATCGCTCTTAGCTAGCATACCGAACCCCAATTCTTCCGGAAGGATCCAGCGTGCCCAGCACCGACTTCCATACGTCGCCCAGCTGTCAAAAAGCGGTGACCCTGTCACTCTCTCAATCAACTCGCTAGTGGTCAACAGCCGGTCTGTCACCACCACCGCGAATCCGCTCCTTGAACCACCAATCTCTACTGCCTTCCGGCGTATGTCAATGTCACTGTAGTGTCTCACGTCACTCTTTACACCAGCTGGACTGCAGAATACACTACCGTTGATCGGCCAAATACGTATACCCTTAATACTCGACACTATCAACCATGGGCTGCTGCGGAGACCGCGAGAAGGGCCTCGTGAATGTGGCCGCCGACCAGAAGTGGGACTACATTGTATGTTGTGTCGACGGAGCACTGAAAGGCTGGACTGACCGCTATAGAACCTCTCAGACTTCAGGTCGACTTCATGCTTAACGCCATTTTCCTATGCCTGGCTGTGGATTCTCGTCCTCGTCTCCTGCGCCGTCTACGCCGCCGACGCCTTCACCGCCGTCAACTTGCTCGCCTTCAACAAGTGGTCTAGTCAGGTACAACCTAAGGTGCCTTTCGAAGTTGCCAAGTGGATCTTCGCCATCACCATTATTATCTCCTATGTCTTCTTGGTCTACCGAGGCATTAGGGCATTCCGTGTCATGCGATCTGGCAGTGTCACAGAATGCTACCTCGAGCCAATGGCCGCTATCTGGCAGAGTATGAGACTCACTAGCAGTGGTCGAGGATGGCGCCGCTTCTTGGTCTTCGCCGAGCTCACGAAGAGTAAGAAGGGCGCCAACTACATTGCTCTCTTTGTCTACTTCCAGTTCAAGAGCGCGCTGATCATCATTATCGCCCAAGGTCCACGCATTGCGATCAATGCTATGACTTTGTATGCTGTGATGCAGGCCCAGCTCCTTCCCGTCGGCGAACATGCGTCTGAAGACCGTTCAGGGTTCGAGCAATTCTTCATGAACATCAAGGCAATGATCGAGACTGGCAACAAGCAGGAGACTGTTGTATACTTCACTATGCTGTTCTCCCTCATTATTTGGGTCATTGCAGCGTTGGGCATCATCATCTCATGCATCCTCTACATCTTCTTCCTCTGGCACTATATCCCACGTTCGGACGGCAGCTTGACCAACTACTGTCGCCGCAAGGTCGAGACGCGTCTGGCTCGTATCGTCGGAAAGAAGATGAAGAAGGCAATCGAGAAGGAGGACCAGAAGCGAAAGGCAGAGGAGCAAAAGGCAATGAAGAAGGGCACATTTAACTCGACGGGCTCAAAACCTACTCTACCCAGCCTCGTTGGCAAGGAAGACGATGGTGCATCCATCTATGGAATCCAGCGATCTGATACCTTCAGCACTGTTGCAACCCTGCCGCCTTACTCATCGAATGCTCCTTCACGCACGAACACTGTGGCTACGAACAACTCCACTGGTGTTGCAAGGAAGCCAACTTTGCCAACGCTGAACGAGAGACCTGGTCCAAGCCGCTCGGACACGAATTACTCAACTACCAGCTACGGTTCAAACGCGCCACTTCTCAACCAGGCGGGTGACATGGGCGTGGCTGCGTCTGCGCCTCCTGTACCTCACCTTGACCAGAACGCGTATTTCTACCGGGATACTCCCCTTGCAGCGCCGACTCGAACATTTACACCAGCGTCGCAAGGCAGAGCATCACCACGACCCATCCTTCCACCAGTCGACACCAACTACTCGAACAGTCGCTACTCACCCACGCACGACTTTGTCTCGCCTCTTGACGAGACTTTTTCAGCACAGCCGACGCAACCATATACTGCTTTCTCGCCATATGACAACCGCGGGCCTGCGACAGGCCCCGCCTACGAATTGTCTCCCGTTGACAACACACCCCAAGGAAACGGCTCCCAACACTACTACTACTCCAACTCGAACGGCTCGGATGACTACCGACCTCCTCAAATCCCTGGTGCCCTTCGGGCTGGCTCACCTGCCATGTCGCAAACGTCGAACATCCCTCCTCGCTCGGGCACCGCCCCTCCTCCTCGAGCAGGCACTGCACCTCCACGACCGGGCGTGCCAGCAAGCCTGCAGTCAGCGATCCTGCGCCGCGAGGCTTCACAGCCTTTGCCATATAGGCAAATGAATGGCTCTGCGCCGCCCGTGCAGCAGCGCAGTGCTACGGCGCCGATCCAACAACCTGGATGGAACGCGCCTGCGCAAAGAAGCTACACTCCTTCAAATCTAGGTAGTGAGCGAAGCTACACACCAGCGCAGAGGAGCTACACACCTGCGGACCGCAGCTACACTCCTGCGAGCACCGGTTACCCACCGTCAAACCAGAGAGGTCACGACGATTGCTACGGCTACTAAGCCTGCTGACTAGCCTCTCGCTCTTCTCGCTCTGTTTATTGCATTTGCATTCATCGGCGTTTTCTTCTTTCCTGTTCGATACAGACCCTTCGATGCTTCAGATGATCAGGCTTGATGAATTCTACATTCTGTTCATAGTTTCGAGATACCCCCACGACGATGCACTTGCCGCTGGTCTCGGACGTCCAATCACTTCTGCTATACCTGTTTGGAGGATTTGATGATGTGTGATGGGAGCTCGGATTGCAGAGGTGTCTGCAGAGGATTGGATGTGTATGTGTATAGTGTACATAGCAAAGATGGACGAATGTAAGGTGGCCAAGTTCAAGCTTTATGTTCATGTGAGCTCGCGAATGTTGCGTGTATTTACGCAAGCGAAATGGCTGGCTGACGTCCTCACGCGTGCCATTGCGCAAGGTTTGCTCCATGTGGTCGCACAGCCTGAACCTAGAATATGTTTCTCTTATGCAATTGCGACAGCATCATCACCACTGCATGCCAATCGTCGTCAGCACTACACAGTCGTCTTAGTAAACTTCGCCCTCGTTGAGGTTTGCAGAGGCTCGCACCGCCAGAATCGCTTCAATACGCCTCCCGTCGTCACAGAGACGCCTTTGGGCATTCCAAACTCGAAGATGCGAACGCGATCTCCCTCTGAAACCTCTCACGTGTGATCGACAGGCACATCCAGATTCCAGCTTCGGGAGTTCGCCGATCCCGTTGCTGACAGGTGCAGCGCGTGTTTCGCACTCGCCGCACCACCGCAGCCTGAGGCGCTCGCGCAAGCGACAATGTATTTCAAAAATCTTTGTTTTTGGGTGTGTGAGTGTGGGAGTGCGGATGCACTGCAGATGGGAAGATTTTGGCTTCCAGGGACTGCAACGTGGACACGTGAAAGGCCAAGGGAATCGGTTGGAACGTGGGCTTTGAGCTATTCACAAAGCAGCACAATTTGCAGCGAGGCAGGTGTACACATGCTCGATTGCAAGGAACCATTGACAGCAAGGACCTCGGACTCTTGGTTCAATCGATATCTTGGAAAGGAACAACATTGCAGCCAAGTTTGCAATTGACAAACCCAGTCGCAAGAAACACGGTCCTACTGTACCTATAGCAGGCCCTTGCAAAGCCTGCGTAGTCCGGCTATAACAATAGCAATAAGCTTATCGACATGCTGCAGCATCCTGCATATGCACGATAAATGAGCATGCTGCGAACATCGGGTAGGCAAACCCACGAATCTTCAGCAGCAGGTGTGTGGTGCTGCTTTACCAAACAAGCGAAGTGGCGCGCACACGACTTGACCGACCCTGAGATTCAACGGACTTCGTGAGTTGAATGATACCTAGGCCCTGTTGAGATCACCTCACTGGCACTTTGCGAGACTGCTGCGCGCTGACAGATGTCTGCCACAAGCATGTACGCTTCCTTGACAAACCCGTTGATGTTCTTGTGCGTTTGTCACTGATCCGGCGCGGGGCGAGAGACGTATCGCTTCCCAAGCGCATGTCCTCGATTCGAGTTGAGTCATGAATGCAGCTCTTGTGAAGAAAAGAAAGAGCTAAAGAAAATTGGAAGAAAATCTTGCTAAACAGTTGAGGTGCTGATTGGGCAAAGACAAGAAAATCTGACGAGTGAGAGAAAACCACCTACATCATTCACGATTGCCGTTGTCAGGCCGAGATTCTGGACGCATGATCTGCGAACGACAGCCCACCACGTTGCATTGGCGTCCGCGCCGCTACGGCTGAATCCCCACGATTCCGCAGATTGCAGCTTGTTCCTGCGTCTGACTGGAAGGAAGAAGGTTGCAGATTTTCCTTGCTGCATGCTCGGCGCGCGACACGTTGCGATAAGGTCTTATCGTGCCATGCTGGCGGCAGGATTGGGGCTCCACGAACATTGCCTCGCCGTTCGGCACTTTTCGCTGATCGCTGAGTGGAGAAGAAACTGCGCAACTACAGATGGCTGCAGGTGGAGAGATGGAGAGCCGGACTGCGTCGCACGCGATGCTTGCGTCACTCTGTTGTGGTGATTGCGTGGTCCAACAGGCGAGGGCATACTACGCTTGTACGACATCCGAAAAGAGGGTGACATTAGACATTTATGCTGGGACCGACGAGTCGAGTTGTCGCGCTGCTCTGCTCGTGGCAGGTTGTGAGCGTTGTGCTGCTCCTTCACAACTCAGATGGTCACTGGAGCCATCGCTGTTGGGAAATGAGGTGTACACGACTCGGTGGAGCATCGAGCGTCGAGGCGGCTGTTTGTGAAGACGTTCTGGAAGAGTCAGTCTCCACTTGTATCCTCGGCGACAAGACCAGGATCGAAGGACACGCATGCGTCTTTCTCCAATCACGGGGCGTCTAGTCCTCTGTCGCGAAGATCGCAATTGCGCGGCCGTTATTTTGGTTGTTGATGGTGTTGAGCTTGACAAAGCCGTGGAGAACGCCTACAGCAAGCCTCTTTGCTTCGTTGACAGGTTGCGTGCGACAGCTCACATCTTTGGCGCCTTTGTCCCAGCAGCTGGGCAATGGTCGGTCAACACGTGCAGCATGTTGTGTGCGCAAATGCAGGAGTGAAACGTCCGAGCGCCGAGCCGTCGCTAAGTCAGGTACACCAATAAGCGTGGTGTGTGCCCGGCTCCACAACTCAGGCACCGCTCCCAATTGGCCGACAAGTTTGACAACGGTCATTGTCCGCGCACTCGCTTTTCCTTGTTGGGTAGGGGTGAAAGACACAGGAGATGAGCTCCCGTCGAGGCCCCAGGCGGTGCGCTGGGCCCACCAACCCAACAAGCAGGGGCTCCGGCTGAACTACCTCCTGCGCGTCGCCGCTCTTCTTCTCTTCTTCTCCACCTTCACCGAGTATATCATACCGTATCATCCCTCTTTTAACAACAGCCAATTTCGCGCGTTCACTCCTTCACGCCGGTATTGCTGTTCGCTCCCAGTCACTCATTCACCAACCAGACATACTCATATAACCGCCGTTGAACGACGTAACGATCCCTCTGCCGCACATATCCAACTGCATCAGCAAACAACCAGCAAAACAACATACCAAAATGCGTTACTCCTCTGCCTTGGTGCTGAGCACCCTTGCTGTCGGCCAGGCCGCCGCTGCCAACCACCACAACCGTCACGCCAGCTTTCACGCCAGGCGTCAGGCGTGAGTGGATCTCTCGTATTACGTGCAGGAGACCAACACTAACGAACTACAGTGATGCTAAGCGCTCTGCTGCCAACGATGTCAACTGGAAGGCCGTTGCCTATGACTTGAACGACGTCGACTGGGACAAGGTCAACTGGAGCTCCGTCTTCAACTCGCCCGCTCCTACCCCGGCCGCTCAAGTCACTCCTACCGTCGCCGCCCCTGTCAAGGAGAAGACCTCCGCTAAGGCTGAGCCCACCAGCTCCGCTGCTGCTGTCAAGGTCCAAGAGATCCAGACTTCTGCTGCTCCTTCCAAGACTGCTGCTGCCTCCAGCGCTGCTCCTGCCACCACATCCTCTTCCTCGTCCAACGATCTCGGCGACCTGATTGGTGACGTCGTTTCTGACCTTCTCGAGGGTGTTGAGACCATCGTCAAGTCCCTTGGCATTGTTTCGATCGGCAAGAACGACAAGTCTAACAACGGCGGTATCTGGATTGGTGACGACTCTGACTGGAAGGCCGAGTTCACCAACGACGCCAACGAGGATGCTGTCATCTTTTGCTGGAAGGCCGATGGCTTCTCTGGCATGTCCCTGAACGTCAACCAGCCCGAGATCTCTGTCGGGCTCAAGTCTGGCCAGAAGACCGTTGTCTCTTTTGCTGCCAACGTCCCCGCTGCCTGCGCTCCTGCCTTCAGCTCCACCAAGCTTGCCAACTTCGGTGGTCTGGACCAGACCTGGTGGGAGGTCACCTTCGGCCAGTACGGTGCTTTCGATGTCTCCCGTAATGTCAACATGAAGGGCCGCACCATCTCCTCCAAGGGCTCTAAGTGTGTCTCTGATATGGACGTGTGCGTCTTCAAGTGCAAGGAGAAGAACGGTGTCACCCCCGACTCCTGCGAGAGCGGGTCTGACTACGACCTGTTCGATTGCGGTGCCTCCTCCGGCGGTGGCGGTGGCTACGACACCGTCATGGCCGGTACTGGCGGCGGTTGCGCCATGGGCTCCTCGAGCGAGACCGTCAAGGTTTCCTTCTCTTAAGCGCTGCGTTGTCCTTCTCAGGTCGGCGTTGTGTCTTTTGGGTTTCTTCATGCACATCTTTTCCTCATATTCCCCGTCCATCCATATCAGCTCTGGATATTCCTGGTCCATCTTGGCAATCTTCTGATATTGTCGCTTCTCGCAGGATACCCTTACGACCTATGGTCATCCGATGTCGTACAATGTGGACGAGGTTCTCCCACCGGACTCTTAGTGGCCAATGTATGTTCTGTATAACTGTCTATTGTTAGTAAATATGAAAAGTTCAAAAAGCTCAACGCTGTCCACTGTACCCGCTCGTGACTTGTGACTGTCTAACCGTCTCGTATGAGGTCCTGTCGCCATCATCTTGGTGGGTCTTCGGGTGGTCATGCTGTTGAGACCGCCTTTTGTGGTGTCTTGCCTGCATCTCGGGTGGTCGCAATAGCGATGAGGAGGGAGTGGATGCGGCACGTCGATTTACTGGTAAGTGGTAACGGAGGCAAGATATGGTCGTCAACAAATGTCGATAGGCATGTCGTAGCCTAACAAGCGCGTTGAACATGTTATGGCTTCGTCGATTGAAGCAACATGAGTGACTGCTGTGCGGCAAGGTAGTAGTCCATAAGACTGAGCACTACGGCAGGACGTGGCAGAATATATATACGGCGCAATATGTCGGAGTGGACGGCATGTCAGAGCCTGAAAAGTGTGGTAGTGCAATCCCCGCGGTGTTTGAGTCCGTGATGTAGGGTGCGGTGGCGGACATCGTGAGAGCACTTGGCATTGAGCCAATGCAACGTTGTTGTCGGGTGCATCGGTACAAAGTTAACGGTGGCGAATGGACGTGAGATGGAACCAGAGATGAGCAGCGAGCTGTTGAGAGAGGTGGCATGGAGAAAGGCGGACGCGCAGTTAATGAACGAGACAAAGTCAACACAGACCGGAGATGCGGGGTGCTGCAGTGTCGAAGCGCCACAGACACCGAACTACAAGTGACGGCAGCCAGTTAGCAGAGGCGCACTGGTGGGCGCGCTGCAGCTGTGAGCCATGGTCATGGAAGGCGCGATGGTGAGGGGGCTGACTGAAGCTTCGTTTTCTAGGTGCACTACCGCCCAAGAACACCCTGCATATACGGGCATGCATGGCACAGCACGTCACAACACGGAATGCAGTACATCATACGCTTGTTCATGTTCGTTCATTCAAAAATATCTTCGTAACTAGACTCGAGATAACCCCATATACATCTAAGCCGTTGATGATGTAACGGTGGCAGGAGTGCTACTCGTACATGGCAAGCCCAAAGGCAGCCCAAGGGAATTCAGGTCAACTTTTCTGCGTCGCCATCTTAAATTCATCATTCTACAACTCATCGTGGCCGGGCTCCTCGTCGTCACCAGCGCCACCAGCCGAGCCGTAAAGCTTGGAGGTGATGGGGTAAGCGACGTCGGACAGCTTCTGGAACTGCTCATCGAAATCCTCGGCCTGGGCCTCAGCGGAGTTCTCATCGAGCCAGTCCTGGGTCTCCTTCACAGCCTCGAGAAGAGACTCCTTGTCGTCGTCCTCGATCTTGCCACCGAGACCCTCCTGGTCGTTGACCTGGTTCTTAAGGCTGTAGGCGTAGTTCTCGAGCTTGTTGCGGGACTCAATGCGCTCACGATTGGCCTTATCCTCCTCGGCGTACTTCTCGGCCTCCTCAACCATGCGCTCAATGTCTTCCGTGGAGAGACGGCCCTTGTCGTTGGTGATGGTGATGCTCTCACCCTTGCCGGTGCCCTTATCGACGGCGGAGACCTTGAGAATACCGTTGGCATCGAGCTCGAAAGTGACTTCAATCTGGGGAACACCGCGGGGAGCGGGACTGCGAGTCTTGTTAGCAATGATTTCCAAGCGACAGGGAGGGATGCGGCTTACGGAATGTTGGTGAGCTCGAATTTGCCAAGGTTGTTACTGTTAAGAGTTAGCGACACGGGCTTTGTGGCGAGCACTCGATTGGTGACAGTGAAGAACATTTCGGTCTTTGGCCTGGTAGTTGCACGGTTCGCAGTATAGTCCACATTCATCGGCGACCACAGACTTGTGACGATCTGTGTCAATGTGTCCAATGAGACGGGCGTTGGTACCAAAACTCTTGTCACAAGGGGTGCAGTGAAACCGCTTGAGGCGAACGCCCCGCTGTCGCTTCGCAAGACTGTTGGGAGTTTGCCTCTTATAGTTGGCACAGGTCCTGAAGGTGCAGCTGCACCGACCAAAGACCGTCATGTTCAAAATAATAACAATGGGAAAAAAGAAAAGAGTACTCACTTGTCCTTAGTCATGGATCGCTCGCCTTCGAAGACCTGGATGAGGACGACGGGCTGGTTGTCGGCGGCGGTCGAAAAGATCTGGCTCTTCTTGGTAGGGATAGTGGTACCACGCTTGATGAGGTGGGTCATGACACCGCCGGTGGTCTCGATACCAAGGGTAAGCGGGTTGACATCCATGAGGATGATATCCTCAGTGCTGGCGTCACCAGCGAGAACGCCACCCTGAACGGCGGCGCCGAAAGCGACAGCCTCATCGGGGTTGACGTCCTTGCGAGCCTTCTTTCCGAAGTACTCTTCAAGCATCTGCTGAACCTTGGGGATACGGGTGGAACCGCCAACGAGGACGATGTCATCGATATCGCTCTTCTTCATCTTGGCGTCCTTGAGAACCTGCTCAACAGGCTTGAGGGTCTTCTTGAAGAGGTCGTTGTTCAGCTCCTCGAACTTGGCGCGGGTGAGGGTCTCGGAGAAGTCTTTGCCCTTGTGGAAAGACTCGATTTCGATCTTGGTGGTCTTCTGGGAGGAGAGAGTGCGCTTGGCCTTCTCAACCTCACGCTTGAGCTTACCCATAGTCTTAGCGTCCTTGGTGATGTCGACATCGTTCTCCTTGTTGTACTTCTTGGCGAAGTAGTTGATGACACGGTTGTCGAAATCTTCACCACCGAGGTGAGTGTCACCGGCGGTAGACTGGACCTCGAAAACGCCCTCTTCGATAGTGAGGATGGAAACGTCGAAAGTACCACCACCAAGATCGTAGACGAGAACCTGGCGTTCCTTTTGGTCGGTCTTGTCAAGGCCGTAGGCGAGAGCGGCGGCGGTGGGTTCGTTGACGACACGGAGAACGTTGAGACCGGCGATGGTTCCGGCGTCCTTCGTGGCAGCGCGCTGAGCGTCGTTGAAGTAGGCCGGGACGGTAACGACGGCGTTCTTGACGGGCTCGCCGAGGTAGCTCTCAGCAACCTCCTTCATCTTGCCAAGAACCATAGCCGAGATCTCTTCGGGTGTGAATGTGGTCTCCTCCTTGTGGACCTCGACGCTGACGCGGGGCTGTCCACCCTTGTTGATGACCTTGAAGGGAAAGTGCTTGATGTCGTTCTGGACAGACTTGTCGTTGTACTTCTGACCGATGAGACGCTTCTGCACAGGGTGTTAGTGATTTGTTTTTTGACGCTGCCAGGACGTGCAACTTACAATGTCGAAAACAGTGCGGTGAGGGTTGCTGGCGAACTGGTTCTTGGCGGCGTCACCAACAAGGCGCTCGTCATCGGTGAAAGCGACCCAGGACGGTGTGATACGGTTACCTGTGAGGTATACTTGTCAGGAGCTGTTCAGTGGCAGAAGGTGGTGGATGACTTACCCTGGTCGTTGACCATGATCTCGACCTTTCCGTTCTTCATGATACCAACACAAGAGTAGGTTGTTCCAAGATCGATACCAATGACAGGGCCGGAGACAGCGTTGCTATCCTCTGCGAGGGGCTCCTGGTCCTCAGCGCGAGCTGTCTTCGCGAGCATCAAGCCAGCGACAAGGACCATAAGAAGGTAGAAAGCAATGCTCCATGTGGAGCGCTTGCTGGCGCTCCGTGAGCTGCGCGACATTTCTAATGTGCGGGATGTATGTATGAGCCTCTGTGTGGCTTCAATGGACGCAGGCGTGCGCGGGGTGCGAGACTGGTGAAGCCCGCTGCGTAGTGTGGTGGAGTGAAGACGACTCCGGGTATCTAACAAAGAAAGAAAGACAAGCCAGTGGAAGTTGACTGTCGAAGTGGGATGGAGGAAGAAGAAGGTAGAGCTGGCGGTGGGCAAGCGTTATATGTGGACCGGGTCTCTACAACTCTCGAAGTGAACAGCTGGTATTAACGAGCTTCGCGAGCCTGACCGCTTCCGTTTTTGGCATTAGCGTCGCCACCTCGGCTTTGTTCAACTGTGTCAACCTGGAGTTGCCCGCACATCAGCCTTAATTTCACCAGATCTCATGCTTCATTGGTACAGGACACGTGTAGTTTCACTCTATGCTCGAAAGTTCTACTGGGTTCGCAGTCCGTGGTACTGCAAGCACGTGTTGTCTGCGTCACCGATAGCCGCAAGGCTCGAACATTCGACTCAAGTACAAAGCAATAGCTGTCCTTTGGCGTGGTCAGATTCTCCACAATGCCGGATACTGCATGCAAGATAGTCTTCTATCAGCAGCACATCGTGTGAACGGCCCGCGCTAGTGATCAGCCTCTCCCGCCGGGATGTCAATGTGGCCTTTCTGAAACCCTGTCGCTGGTATGCGAAAGATTGCCATTTGTCCATCTAGAGCCGTTCCGCCAATCAACTTGAGCCTCCAATGGATACTCCATCTCGCAACCAGCAACGTCTCCTCATATACTTAAGGCAGCCGTCGTGATCACAGATGACTATGACTCTGAAGGTTGTCAAAATATAAAGGTGGGTTTCAAATGCATCGACTGCGCTTCGCCGTTATGCTTGGCGGACGGCGGTGAGCTCGGGGATGGTCGTTTGGCACTCGCAATCTCATCGTGCCGGTATGCAGGTAAACTCTGTTCAGGTGATAAGGGGATGTTGTACATCTTCTTCGTATCTGTGGAAGAGCTTTGAAGTTTCTCGACGTCCATTCTCGTTCTGAAAATCCACGTCCAGCAATGACGATCATCCTTGGAGAATGTCCAGGCTTGTCGTTCTTCTGTAGCGTTCCATCGTCACCGCCATGTCACATTGCACAGCAACCGTCCACGCCTCAGCAATGCTTGTCCCTGCGCTTGACCTTCTTGTATCGTCGTCAGCATACTGAAAGCGGAATCTCTTGTCGGTATAGATCACGGCACTAAAAATTGGCATCGTGAGAACCTTTCGCTGGCTTACTCCCGCATTAGCAGCGCACCTTCATGGGCACTGCTTGCATTCCGGGCAGCCGTTGAGGTGCACAGTCACTAATCAGCTGAAATTCTACGGTAAATCGAAGTAAACTTCTCAGTGTGTGTACATAGTCCACGCTGGAGCAATGATGATAAACTTAGAAACGTAGCTGGATGCCTTTTGGGTTTTTCTGAGTGATGATAATAGTCCAGAGGCAACACTTTCATGCAATGCCCGTCTGAAACAGCGGATCTCACTCACTTTATAGCAAGTAAACCTTGCCTTCAACACCAACAGATTACCGCACTGGGAATCTCCAGTTTCGAAGTCGATCACGGCACTAGAAGATTGGCATTTTTGACGCCTCTGAGTCGCCCCAGCTTCGTTTCGGCCCACTCATGAACCAAGTGCTGTGCATCACAGCAATTTTGCTTGCAGCGCAAGAAAGGGTCCGAATCGGCACAACAGCTCTTGGTATACTCGATTTGGGACGAATTTGGAAAGTATCGATCGCTGCACTAAAGTCTTGGAAAACGATGCTGGGCAAAGTTGTCTGCGAGACTTCAGACCTCAGGTTTCTGCGACGTGCTCTTTCTGCAGTCACTACGGATGCAGTTGCCAAAGATCCTCTCAAGGAAAGCTATTCTCATCTCACAGTGCAAGAATGACGTTGAAAGGCGCACAACGCAAACCCTGCCTGCAGCGACCATTCATCATTCAGTGTATGCTGGCACCGCAGATCCATCCGATGTTCCTTGAGCGTTCAAATAATCTTTTCACTTGGAATTGGTTGTCGTGAATGAGGCCGCTCGCACCGGATCGGCTCGCTGACAAACACCTGCCGAGATTGAGCAGCCTGCCGGCTCGTGCTTGCCGGCACTCCCCGCTGCCCATGCAAGACCAGCGGTCGACCTCAACACCTCATACGTATGCACCAAGTGAGCTGCTTAGAGATACCGCTATGGGACAGACGAAGACGCGTCTCGAAGCACAATGCGCAGCTTGGGCAGCTAGGTTGTGGATGGCAGAGCGGTGTGCAGGTGTCGTGAACAGAATCTACGTCAGTGCATTGACCGAGCATACTGAGGGATCATGAGTGAGCGAAGTTTGGTATACTTCCTTATTAAAGCCGAGCATCTTGCGGCTACTCGACCCAAAGCTCAGGTACGCGACTGCAGGTCAGCAGGTGTAAGCCGCCGTGCACCCGTTCGATATCCGTATCCACTGCTCCAGGACATCACGGTCGATACACAGACTTCTTCTACTGCATTCCGCTGATGCCCGCGGAGTACCGGCCGCATTGTCGCACGTTGATGGTGGGATTTGCCTCGGTGGTGCCTTACAAATCAACGACTACGAATTAATTCTTTGAGAGTGACGTCTGCGGGGCTGTTGCCGACTACGCTACGCTTCCGTCACTCACGGTACTTTCGAGAAGTAAGGAGTAGATATAAATGGCTCGAAGCCTGCGCATCCTTCATTTCAATATCGATCGAAGTTCAATCTTCCCGTCACTTCTACAACATCCTTCCCCCGAAAGCCTCTTTAATCATCAAAATGGGTGCCGAAGCGGACACCGATAAGCCCCACTCTCACCATGCTATCCCAAAGGATATTCCAACTGATGGCCATCTGAGAAACGTTGCAGCTCCTGGAGTGCGTGGATACCCCAAAAAGACCCCAGAAACAATACTGACGAATGCAGATATCATATTTCACACCCCTTCAGGACCCTCCAGCTGGTACCGCCCTTGGCATGACCGATGGCAGCTCAAAGATTCCCAAGCTTTTCCAACCCTTGAAGATCCGTGGTCTTCTGATGCAGAACCGTATTGCTCTCTCGCCTCTTTGCCAATACTCGGCTCAGGACGGTCATGCCACGGACTGGCATCTTACTCATTTGGGCGGTATCCTGCAGCGTGGCCCTGGTCTTACCATGGTCGAAGCTACAGCTGTTCAGTTCAACGGCCGTATCACTCCTGAGGATGTCGGTCTGTGGAAAGACTCCCAGAAGGAGCCTCTTCGCAGGATTGTGGAGTTCGCTCATGGCCAGAGCCAGAAGATTGGTATTCAGCTTGCACACGCTGGTCGTAAGGCTAGTACAGTCGCGCCGTGGTTGAGCATGGGCGACATCGCAGGAAAGGACTCGAACGGCTGGCCCGATAACGTCCACGCACCTTCCGCTATCGCATTCAACGACAAACACTGCCAGCCTAAGGAGATGACCTTGGACGACATCGAGCAGCTGAAGAAGGACTTCAAAGCCTCCATTCAGCGTGCTGTTGAGATTGGCTTCGACTGCATCGAGATCCACAACGCTCATGGCTACCTCCTCCACTCTTTCTTGTCGCCCGCATCCAACAAGCGTAACGACAAGTACGGTGGCTCTTTCGAGAACCGCACTCGCTTGACTCTCGAGATTGTCGACCTGGCACGTGCCACCATCCCTAAGGACATGCCACTTCTGCTCCGCATTAGCGCTACTGACTGGCTCGAGGAGGCCGGTATTGAGGGATGGACTGTCGAGCAGACTGTCAAGCTCTCTGAACAGCTTGCGGAGCGTGGTGTCGACCTCCTTGATGTCTCATCTGGTGGTCTCCACGAGAAGCAGCACATCCACGGCGGCCCCGGCTACCAGGAGCCCTTCGCCAAAGCTGTGAAGGATAAGGTCGGCGACAAGATGCTCGTCGGTACCGTCGGTTCGATCACCAACGGCAAGCAGGCCAATGGCTACCTTGAGGACGACAACCTCGATGTTGCTTTTGTTGGCCGCATGTTCCAGAAGAACCCCGGCCTCGTCTGGCAGTTCGCTGATGACCTTGGCGTAGAGGGACGTTGGGCCAACCAGATCCGCTGGGGCTTCGGCGGAAGGGGCAAGTAGTGAGTGCTGCAAGCTTCCTAAAATGTTCCCTTTGTCACGATATCATGTTATAGACTTGTGCGTCACACAAGAGTGAAGACGTAAACTTGCATAAGAATTAGGAGTGTTCCCATGATATAGACTACCCGCTTGCGAATTGTCGCCGATTTCCTCTCGCCGCGAGGGATCTCGAGCTGTTCCAACGTGGAGCTAACCATCGCACAGAGATCAGGTCGTGAACAAAAAAGCATTCGCCAATGAGGCTGCATTCGTAGAGCACAATCAGAAATAGATACTTTACATCTGAGTACTTAAGATCACACTCTGAGCGCAGCGACATTAGCCACCAAGGTTAATATCAATATATATAAAACGTATGGTAACCTGGAGATCACGTTCACTTCTGCAGATGTTACTGGCGGTGCAAAGTCTTTGGGGTCGTGACACTGGAAGCCGATGATTGGTAGCCGCAGGAACATCACGACGTCATGTATCTAGATGCTCCACTCCCACCAAGCATCAAGCCTGTTTCCCCACAGAATGGCCTGCGCCAACCGTCGTGGCTGTCACTGCGAGAGGCTTGTCGAGGCTTGCGCATTGCTGATTTTCATTTCTCCTCCATGCATCAGACCTGCCGAGCAGCTCGTTTTGTTCTCAGCGCTCGATCACAATTGTGATCTGTCTGTTGGTTTCAAGTATTACCATACACTTAAGCCTAGAGATGGGACTTCTCGGAGGCTCCGGAGGGGCTGTGGACCCCGAGGCTCGCGACAAGTACCTGCTTCAAGGTTCGTTTGCATCTGTCATACATTGCTTGTGGGTTTGCTAAATAAATAAAACACAGTGACTGCAGGTCCGTCGTATGACCCAAAGGAACACACTCAAGTGTCCGTCAATAGCTCTGAAGTTCAAAAAGTCGAAAACGACCTCGCGACTTCTTACCTCCGCGTCCGGATAAAAGACTACCATGGCCTACCCAAAGATGCACCTAAGAACTGTCCCTACTTCAATCATCCCTTGCACAACTCGGATCGCTACTCAATTGCGTGGTCCTTCGTCCCCAAACGTGGCATCTGCGGCACCGAACTGGTTATGGGTTTCGATTTCAGTCATCCTGTGCGCGACCGCTTACCACCAGGAACCAAAACAGCTGTCAAGATTGCGACAACGGTGCTAGATCCAGGACTATACGCAGACCCATTCAGCGACGAACCTTACCTTTACGGGCCCATGCTGAGCAGCTGCTTCACCCTGCGCGTCGGCGGAAAAAGCGACGAAGCAAGCGTAGACGAGCAGCTGCAGCAGCTCGACAGCGAAAACGATGGCGTAGTCGAGGAAGGTGCGGCTCTGTCAGGCGAATCTGTGCGCTCTGGCCAGAGCATGCCCTCAGCTTGGAAAGCGAGGCGGAAGTTCTTTCTTGATCAGAAGGAGCTAGAAAAGTTCACGTTTGAGAAGGGTAGGCTGTATCATGCGGACTTTTTCAATCCGCATCTTGACTTCTCGAACTTTTCACTGAGGTTACCGGGCTTCTCGATTAGCGTTGCGAAGTATGTGGATGAGAAGACGCATCATTTGAGATTTGTTTTGAAGAGCAGGGAAAGCGGGGAAGTGGTGTTTGTGGTATTTTTTAGACTGTTATTTGGGAAGGAACTTGAAGATACCCTGAATGGCACGAAAGAGCAGACCGAGACAAACGGCAGAGACGCCCAGGCAGTAGACAGGAGCCTCGGTCCAGATGCAGATCCACAAACGCACGAGTCCAGGCGAAAGGACACGCAGCGAGAGATTCTGGGAGGAAGTCGAGCGCCACCCTTCCGAGAACCATCCGGGTTTAAGGCACCTACATCGTACATCAGAGACGAATCGAGTGACTTAGCGCTCGTCACTGCAGCGAACACGCTTGCGCAGTCAATATCTGCTGCATTTGGTGCGATGGGGTTTGGCAACACTCCTGACCCGGAGAACGACAGTGACGAGAACACCGCTCCTAGAATCCACACGAGACCTATGGACGAGCTCGACAATATAACTATTGAAGAGCAACTGCGGGATCGATATGCAAGTAGTAACCAATAAGGGTAGTTGAGCGGGGGCAGACGGACAGCGATCGTATTATAACGACTTCTGATTTTGTCTGACAATCTCATCCCCCGAATTCTGGAGCAAACGAGGTCAATGACCTGAGTTCCTTTCATTCCCTCTCAGGGTAATATTGCCGCTGCGACTCGAAGCCATAAGAGAGTCAACACCACACGTTTCACTCCCGACCTCTTCCCACCCGCAGGCACAAAGCTATCGGCGCGCCTTACTGCACTGATTACTTACTGGCCACTGGTTCCGCGGCCCGGAGCGATCGCCTGATTCCCGCATGAGCATGAGGTTTGGCAACAGAGATGGGCTTTATTCAGTCAAGACATCCCCTCGTATCACGTCGAATCTTTGCGGCACAGTCGATAAGGGGGATTATTGATCGCAGATGGGCTTTACACAGTATCAGACCCTGCAGAACTAGGTCGGCTGGACATTAGGCGCGCTGGCGATCGTGACGGTTTCGGCACGGCAGGGATGTTTTGTCGGCGCGTCGCAACGCGCACGTCAGGATTGGATGATTCACATGTGGTCTTCTTGACTTTAATACGTCCATCAATGCACGCACAATCGCGCCTGCTCGAATCTGACAATCTTCCAAGCTGCTGGACTTACCATGATGGCGCTCGTTTCTGCCGCGGTCCCGCCTGGCTACGGGCTCCATCCGAAACATATCACGAGCCGACAGGAGAGATAGGGAGATAACATTAATGCTTACGTTTCTTGCCCCAACAGTGATTGTTGTAGCAAGTACGCTCGGCAAGAATTCCATGATGCTCTTTCTTGTCCGTCTGTTGCGTAGAAAAGCTACAAAAGGCCATCTTCAGCTTTTGTATGGCATCACTGCGATTGTGATCGGCGTCAATGTCTTCATGACTGGCATTTCCCTTGGCCAATGCGCGCCTATATAGAAGAGTTGGAGGTAAGGTTGTGGGGACGTATGTGAGACACACTGTGTGGGACTTAAGTGGCAGGATCCAGGCCAGTCGTAACGCGAATAAGGATCTGATCACTGCCTGCTTCCCAACTTATATGGTCTGGAGGATGGGCATGAACAAAGGTATGAGGTGGGAGCTGAGCGTGCTTATGGGTGTCGGACTATGGTATGTCATCTGTGGCCTGATGCAAGGGAGTGTTGCTGATTCGAGACAGTGCAGCTGCTGCTACCTTTGCAAAGATTGGGTACGTGGCTGGTAATATGACAAACATCAGCGATGTTACTTACGCATGGGCGCCGTTGTCGCTCTCTTACTTGTGAGTCTACCATGCAGCAAATTCGATGCACCGAGAGCTGCGGGCATGTTTTTCCTACAGCGCGGAGGTCTTCGTCCTAATTATCGCCGATTCTCTCCCGACATTTGGCCCCTTGTAAGTCACAGCTCACGACCAGGAAACCGCGGTCAATTGACAGCCTTCGAAAACGACGAGGATTCGAGCAAAACAACCCATCACGTTTTGATAGTACCATTATGGCTGGTACTACTGGCTGGGAACTTCCAGAACGTATTGATGATATGAGCAGTTCAGAAGATCTCACTGCTGTGCCACAATATCCCACAAGGTCTGGATTCAAAGTCATTGATTCAGATTCTCTTACACCGGCTTCTGGAATGTGTCGACACACTGCAACTGGGCAGAGCCTTGGTGTTATCACCGTCCAGCAAGATTTAGTTTTGCGTACGAGCGCACTCCACGAGATTCCGTGTCGCTAAAAAGTGGTGGCAAATGCTCACAAGGATTCGACAGTGAATTCTTCACCATCGTCCAGTAGCATTCATATCCAAGTATCCACCTCGCGCGCCTTGCTCGTCTTGCCAGCATCCTTCGACTCCGCCGAGAACGTACCTTCAACACCAGATTCCTCGTCAGCTCTATCACTCAAAGATGGCTCCCTGTTCTTCGCTTTCTTTGACAATCGCATTTGCGAAACCTGGATAACAATGATAGAGATGAATGCTGCGACGACAAGACCAAAGGTTCCGGGGAAACCGCGACGAAAGCTTGGAGCCATAGTCTGCGGGAAAATGACGATAGGAAGCCAGGCCGCGACTGCATACTGAAATCCGTTCATACTACTGATGACAATAGCGCGCTCTTCGTTGTCACCCGCGCAGAGCTCGTTCGCTCAGGTGTAGCTGCGACATACATCAGCCAAAAGAGGCAGTCAAGTCACGGTCGGAGAACTCACAAAATGGCAGTCATCAGCTGTACTCCACAAGTCAAGAATGCAAAAAGCTTCACGTTCTGGCTTGGAGGCCAGAAAGCTAATATGCCATTCGGGATCAAGCCGTAAGCCAGAGGTCCCAAAACGAAAGCAAACCTGCTGCCAGTATAGTCCGATAAGAAGCCCCAGAGCACAATGCAAAATCCGGAAATAAGCTTCGTTCCTGTGGGAATAATGTTTCGGTCAACGACGGAGAAGCCCTCTGACTTCAGCCAGATGCCGAAGTAGTCGCTAGCACCGCACGCGCTGCCGTACAGCACGTAGCCGAGCGTGAATGCATACCAGCGCCAGCCTGTCAAGACTCGCTTGAACGTGGCGAGATTAATTTTGGCCGGTGCGGCTTTACCGGCTTTCTGGACGCGGTCGATGGCGAGTTGCTTGTCCTCATTGCTCAAGAACCATGCCCTCGTCGTGTAAGGCGTGTCGGGCAGGACCCACCGCGTGACCAAGCCTACCGGGACGGCCATGCACTGCGATTGATCAGCCTAGTCAACTAAAGATAAAGCATGAGCACTTACACCGCACACGATGTACAGCCATCGCCAGCCGTCGAGACCATGCGCGCCGTCAAGACTCTTATATACCGCCGCCTGCAGGTACCCTCCAAAAGCACTACCCACGGGCGCCGTCATGTGAAAGATCGCAATGCGCTTTGCGAGCTCAGTCTTCGTATACCAGCTACCGAGCACATAGAGGAGGGCTGGAAAGAAAGAAGATTCGAAGAACCCGACAAGAAACCTGAAGGCGTAGAGCTCTGAGACATTTTTCACGCCCGCTTGCGCGAACGTGAACGTGCCCCATGCAATCTCCATGGCGGCGAGCCAGTATGAGGGGCGGATATATTGAATTATGATGTTACTCGGGCTAAGTAGAGTATCAGTAGTGATGTGGTTCCTGGGAGAATGGAAGGGCCTACATCTGCATCACTGCATATGCTACAGTGTAACAGGTGACGGCATAAGTATACTCGTTGCCGTACATGTGCAGGTCTTCCTGCATGCCTGAGACGTAGGCGTTGGAGAGGTTGCCTTGGTCGAGATATTTGAGGAAGAAGCCAAGGCACCCAATGGTCAGAATTGAGAAATCGAGTTTGCGGAGGAGCGTGCGCTCCTCGTGGGACTTGAGATGGGTGTCTGAGTCCCAGATGAAGGAGCGGAAGTTCATGATGACTTTCGGCACCATCTTGGACGTCCTCGGAAACAAGCCAGATCCAGTCTGTACAGCGAGATGCTGCGAAGGGCCGATCCGCTACTTATACACCTCTACTCAACCCTTTCTATCTCACGGGAGCAAGTCTGTCGTAATACGAACTATTCTTCTGCAATGCAGCCTTGGAGATGGAGATACGCTTCCTGGCCGTGGCAATAAGCGGTCCTTTTCCCCAGACGGGTAATTATTGGAGGGGCGAAGCACATCATTGCTAGGGTGCATATCGCAACCACTACACCGAGGTGCAGGAGACTGGAACCCCGGCAATGCATCGATGGAAGCACCTATGAGATCGGAGTTGAAGCGACTTGATCAATTGACCACAATTGGTGCCTTTGATTGTCCTCGCGTAAGAAGAGGCAGCTTCCTTTACAGTACAAGAAATGAAGATAGCCTTCCAAGGTTGTGGTCATGCGTATTCGAGGTATCTTGCACAGTATCAATGGACAAGGCTTTGATAAGCTTCTGAACACGACTGGTGGCTGCTCACGGCATGCTTACCCCTCACCTTATCATCGTCCAAGACCACGCAAGTGAGCATTCTGATAGGTGCCGAATGACCTGCAGCATGCCCAGTTCTTGCCAGGCTAAAATAGTCGAAAGTAACAGACCAGAGCACCAAGCTTCAAATCCGTGTAGGACAGCGACAACAAAGACGTCGACAGTCGTGCATCAAAAGAGTGCGCAGCGTTGAGGATGGTGGTCATACGTGTATTGATTATTTGCGATCTGAACGGCTTCACGCACGTGCGATCGCGCGTTCTTTCTTTCTTCACGTATTCGAAACGGAGAAGCTGCAACGCGAGACAGTAGGAACACGTAGCTGCTGGCATGCAAAGAGCCACGCGCCGAGATCACGTGGAGCGTTCCGTAGCAAAAACCTCGCTACCACCTCCCCCATGACTCTGACCCTCCTTATGCTGTTCGAGAGCAAAAAAGATGCTTCCGTCACGGGGAATCGAACCCCGGCCACATCGGCGCTTGCTATGAGAGCGATGTATCCTAGCCACTTTTGCTTGTTAGTGATTGTTGGTAAGGGGGCGTTGATGATTGAGCTTACCTAGACCATAACGGATTTGATGGAGGAAATTGAGAATTTGTTATATATAAAGTCTTTGTCTTGTCCCGCCTACAGGCCTTCGTCGCTTTCGCCGCGCTTCGTGGGGTTCGCGCGTACCTGCCTGCCTGACCCCACCGAGCGCTCACTTGCCACTCTAGCTTTCATTGAGTGGGCCTTTCCTTCCACTATTCTGATAGACATGCCCTTTGCATCTCTATCCAGCGCCTCTGCGCGAGAAACAGCGAGGTAGCTCTTGAACGGTTTCACAGATATCCTCACTAACGACCCTGACGCGCGCTTCTGGGATGGCTTAGCGTTTTGATGCGTAGTCAAACGCGTTTACGTTCTGAAGCTCGTCTTCCGCAGCGCCTCAACCCACAGGCGGCTTCTTTGGCCCCAGCGCTCCACCAAGAATGGCAGGATCCAGCATTTTGGCCTCTGGCACGTCGACGCCGCACTTCACGAACATGCTCCTCCACAAAGCTCCGACAGGTCGCTCTTCCGGCATGAACACAACTGTATTCACATACGTCGTTGTGGTGTTGTAGCAGTCCGCCTCGCTGAATAGCTGTGCTTCGCAGTTGTCGCCTTTCTCGGAATAAAAAACGCCGCAGCGAGCGTCGCTGGGAAGGTTGATGCAAGACCCATTCTTCCATTGCTCTGCAGGACGCGCAAAAGACATTCTCTGCAGAAGGCTCCCTCTGCAGTGTTTGGGACCGCCAGAACCAGAGTATGAGAGAGCGAGGATTGGGATTTGCGCAACAGGTTGCGGCGTGGGCCGCGCGGTTCGACTAGAGGTAGGGTCCGGCTCGATGTATCCTTCGTCTATACTGGAAGTAGGCGCGGGCGTCTCGTGGTCTCCAATCATGCCTTCGTCGGTTTGCGTCATCGTGGGTGTGTAAACTGCTTGTGCAATGGTGGTACCGTTCAAGACGTCGCCGCGATCGAAGTCAGTACCATTCAGTAGCGCTTTCGCTGCAATTTCGCGCTCGGATTCGCCGTACTTTGCTGCCTGGGCGAGCGTGACTGCCATCATCTTGGGTGGTGGTGCGCGTATCTCGATTGCCGTCGCCAATAGCATCGCAACTAGCAAGAGTAGGAAAGTCGCCGCGAGGAGAAGGATAAGACGCCTCGGTATCGCCATACTGAGTGAAGCATGCGAAAACTCATTGAGGAACAGGAAGACGATTTTCAGGACGTTCAGCATAGTGTCGAGCTTCGATGCTGCTAGACTAGGTGTTGCAGCCTGCGTTTCATCCCCACGGCCTTCTGAAACGTCTCGGCCCAGCCCATCAACAACATCCAAGTTGCGTCGGCTGAACGTTTTTCCACATATCTGGAATACAATGAAGAACTTTCGGCGCATCTCGATCGTCACTTCGGCTGCAAAGAGAGATTGCACAATGTGACAAGAACTTTTGGGAAACAGCTAAGTAAGGCCTTTTCGGAAGAGAGATAATCCCTCGTCGCGCCCTTTCGCCATATCTTACACTTGCACGCAATGCTTTATCAAGATGTTTCTGCGTACGTTGACCTATTGCGGATGCATTCAGGGTGGGCCACAAACAGTGAGAAGCTCAAGGCTCGCGAGTTCGGACGCAAATACCTAGAGACAAGGGAAGCTGTCCAGGATCTCACCACTATCGTATCAGAGATCGTTGCGCCCCGAAATAACGAAAAGTACCCCAAGATGGCACGTAGCTTACAAAAAGCAGGTGGCGTAGACATTGGAGATTACGGCCGCTAGCTCCGTTCGGTCTCTTCCCCGACTTTGAGAAGCTGGTCCTGAGGATTAGAGAAGGGTTCCCTTCGGCATGGCAAATCGTTATTCATACTCGTGCTTTCTGGTGGGATATCGTTGAGCTGCAACAGCTACATAGCATCATTGTGAGTAGGGTGGAGGAGGTCGGCATATTTATGGATGTAAATGTTGATTCACGTTTTAGCCACATCGATATCGAGGCAGTGGGCTTCGGCGTGTGTCTACTGTCAAGGTTTTGAATATCAACAAAGCATACATTCAACGTTGGTCCAATGACTGGGATGAGCTCGTATTTCCAGCAGACAAGCTACCTTGCAACTACGAGACTGTTGGCCTCTTCGGCGCAACTAACGGTTACCTCTGGATTTGATTGGCGCAGCTGCTCATGCAGGTCTAAAGCCAATCGGGCGGTATGGTAAAGCTCCGAAACCTCCCCCATGTCGTCCTTCAACACCCCGAGCCATACGAGGTGAACGCAAGCATCACTTTCGAAGCCTTCAAGACACTACATCGTGACATTTAGGCATTTGACGCCTGTGATCCGGCAGGCGGGGCGCACTACAGCTAATGCGACCTGAGTGCACGATAGGGATAAATACCAAAGTTTAGAGTTCACGGGCGTAGGAAAGACTGAGCCTCCCAAGGAGCAGATGCAATGGTCCTCAACAGCAAGATGCTGCAACGCACAATAACGTAATCGAGGAGAGAGCACTAACCCACAAGCACTGATCGTCTCTCCAAAATTTTAGGCACAAATGCTTGTAGCGGGCTTTCTGTGTTATTCGAGGGTACTCCTCGATCCGTGTCGCGGAACGAACATAGTTCTGTCCCCGAGGAGTTTCAGTATCGAATTGATATGGATGTCAAGAGTGTTCTTATGGCGTACCAACTTCTCCTGCAAGGTTCAACACAATTATACCGGTGCCGTCACCCGGCGGCTGGTAGAAGCCTTCGATCTCAAGACCAGCTCGATCAAACAAGCTTATCCATTGCCTCTCAGTGCGTTCCATGGCTGAGAGCAGGGCCATCATCTCCATGTCCCACATGGCTGGTAACAGCGACACGCCCGTCACGGGAAGGATGAAGTCTTCGACAATCAGGGTCGAATACCCCTTCTTCATACCAGCTGTAACATTCTTCAGCAACTTCAGGCAAAGTTTATCATTCCAATCGTGCAGGATGAACTTCATGTAATAAATGCGAGCATCTGTGTCTTGTCAGCGCTTGATTTGCATTTGCTCGGAGAGTACTCACCGGGAATGACCTGATCCTGAAAGAAGTTGAAAGCCTTCTTGTCAACTCCATCGAGGGACAGGGTTTTGTCGTTGACAACGTGAGGCAGGTCCATGAGGACATACTTGCCGGGATAACTGGAGAATTTCGCCTTGAAGTCAAGGAGATCGTGCCCCCGACCTCCTGCGACATCAACGTAAAGGATATCGGTAGCACTGACTGGCCTGGAGACATCGTCGAGCAACTTCTGTTTCACAGGGAACCAGTCCACCCAAAGCGGCCGGCTACCCCTATCTCCTTCGAAGAACGCATGCGCTGCGTTGAGAAGCTTTGGGTTCGCGGCAATGTACGGCCAAAGATTTTGACCTGGGATGCTGTGCCCGTACTGTGCTGGGCCAGAGTTCTGGTCATCTGGGTTCTTGTAACCTTGCTTTTCGAAGTACTCAGGGAGTTTGGTCATCGAAATCATTCCGGCATCATAGCTACGCTAGTTGTCAGTCTGGGCAACAAACTTCTTGGATTATAGCATACATGAACTCGACAAGGCCTGCCGTCTGTCTTGTGGCGAGTGCCTTTGTCAGGGGAGTGGGCCCATAAGTCGACTCTTCCAGTTCTGCAACATAGCCCGATGCAGTAAGAACGCGAAGAAGACGTTCTTCGTTGATTGTCAGCAGCGTTGCAATGAGATTGGAAATGGTGGCTGTTATACCCAAGAGGATCTGATCAGCCTTTGTGATCTCCGCCAGCTGCTGCGAGGTCACCCGCCCCTTATGAGCAATGTGCTTGAAGACACCAATCTCGAGCAAAGTTCGAGTTGCCATAAAGATTGATGGCTAGAATGAAAGCAATCAGCACCAGCATTTTCAAGGGCCAGAAGCTGCAATACCTGGTACGCTAACTTGGTAATCGTATCTTCGGGCTTTTGCAAGGCAGCTACGAGTTTCGTAGCTGCTTCGAGCAAAGTTGCCCGCAGCTTCTCTGAAAGTTTGCCATTGACAGCGGCTGTTGTCACCGACTCTATGATCGCTCGTGCGGTTTCCATGTTGGATTGGACGATCAAGATCCTTCGACGAAAGAAAGATCGAGTGTCTGTGCATTCTACATCATGGGCGGCGCCCTCATATGGCGCTATCGTCAAGTCAACCGAATTTTTGAGCACTTCAGGCCAAGCAATATGCGCATGGGGTCATCTTGGAGAAGTGCCGCTAAGTCGCTTTAGCTCATGCTAAGTTCATGGGTGGAGAAGCACGGGCCGTAGCGACCCTAGTTCTCACCACCACAACCGGTAAACCCACTATTCACCGTCTGAAACACATTCTTGTCTTGAGCAACACACGTTCGCCACCCAAATATAGTTACGCGTCTTGAGCTCGAGTGGTTGCGACAACACAATGTTTGCTTTTCGGAACACGGCTCGGTGAAAAACTCCTGCGACAGGAAGGAACCGCGGAGAAATTCTGACCTGCCTTTGAATGGATTTGTCCCGATGCGCCAAGGGGGCGAAGCTCCCACGGCGTGGCCCGTGTTCGTATGAGCGCGGGATGCCAGCTACATTGTCAGATGCACATTGGTTCAAAGCAGGGCACCAAGGATGTGCAACCTTGCTTAACGAGGTCGAAATCTTTCGACCAACACAACCCTTGCGGCAAGGACGAGGCATAGCTACACTCCTCGAAGGCTGCGTGCCTTATTCCCAAGATTCTAGAACTCACGTAGTCCTCCAGCCTCTCGGCCGACTCTTGTGACTACAATGGTAGACGACTACAGATCGCAGCTGAACATTGTGGGGTGGGCTTTGAGCTCCGTCGCGATCATTGTAGTGGGCGCAAGGGTATATTGTCGCTACATCCTCACGAACAACTTTGGTCTTGACGACGCTTTTATGGTGCTCGCTCTGGTACGTAGTTTTTTGCAGGTCTGGATCCTATCTCACCGGCTCTAGGCTACTGGAATTGCAATGACAGTACTGGTTTCAGTAGGTGTCAGCCATGGCTATGGTCTGCATCTTGTGCACATCAAGAACCCTTATGATCGTGAAAAGGCTCTGATGTACACTTACGTCGCACCGGCCATCTCCATCATGGCAGCGACCTTTGGCAAAGTATCTATGGTTCTTTTCCTCGTACGACTGCTTGGACACTCCGCCAAAAAGCGACATCTGTGGTTCCTGTACTCTGTGACATTAGTCATGATAGGGCTGAACGCATTTGCTATGGGAATCTTGCTGGGTGGTTGCTCGCCAATGCAGAAATCCTGGATACCTACCACACCTGGCACATGCATCAATCCAAACTATTTCGAGTACGGGGGAAGAATTCAGTCAAGTAAGAAGATTTCAAAGTCAAGCGTAGTAGATGAATGCTGACAATGCGTAGTCTGGAACGCGATCATGGATTTGACCACCGCGCTTTTCCCGGTATACATGGTTTGGAGGCTTCAAATGAGGAAAAGCACAAAATGGGGGCTCAGCTTCTTGATGTGTGGTGGGATATTGTAAGCTGCACAACATATACTTTACCCACAACCCTGATAAAATTAGCGCGGCTGCTGCAACTTTTGTCAAGGTATACTATACGCGCGACCTGACCAATCTGTCAGACGTGACATATGCGTGGTCTCCTATCTCGCTTTGGTACATGTAAGTCAGCTCGCAACTGACTGCCTACCAATCGTTACGTTGACACCATAGTGCACAGGGCCGAAGTATTTGTTCTCAATATCGCCGGTTCGCTTCCCACTCTGCGACCGCTCTACTCTCAGTTCTGTGGGAGTCTACCTTCAAGCGTCGCATCGGCTCTTTCCCGAAAGAACCGCACCGGCTCCAGCAGTCGACAGCATGGATTTCGTCAAGAGACCTTCCATACAGTCGGATCGGAGCCGAGGAGAGGACACCGGGGCGCCGGCAATGTCACGGTAGATCTTGATGAGATCGACAATATGAACATGAACACAAAGCAAGATGCCGGGTCAAGCACAGAGTCAATCCTTGCGACAAGCATTCAGCAAGTGCAAAGGTCAAATGCGAATAGGTCAAAGGCGCCTTCTGTCGACACGGCAGAGACAAAGGTTGACTTTGGTATTCAGGTGCGACAAGACTTCTTGATTAGATACGATGAGCGCTCTGATGAGGATGCACTTGCTTTTGAGCGAAGTAAACGGCCGATGACATGAGTTGGGACAGGATAATTCCTCCAAGTATATCGCGAGGGATTTTTTAGTAGATCTTAGCTCCTTGTGGCAAGAGAATTGATACGAGAACCTCCAGGATACTCCTTTCCCCTTAACGACTTTGCACTCTACTATGCAAAATAGTTTCTAGGTGGCAGCTCCATATACTGGTACACGCAATTCGCTGTCTGATGCATGTTACGAGCTTTAAAGAACTTGACAAACCCCGCATGCTCGCATTGCGGATGAGCGCATCTTTAGCGAGATTTCGTGCGTCAACGACCTCGGCGACGGTACCCGGACCTAGGGAGTTGATGCCGAAAGATGCCTTGATGTGCTCACGGAGGTCCGCCATGGCGTGTCCGACAAGAACGATGGGCTGGCGCCGACCGCTATCGTCGTCGACCATACGTGGGCGGAAAAAATCTATTGATCAGGATCTCATTGGCCTCTTCTAGTGACACAAATTTCGTGGTCCAAAGTTTAAAGCCTCAGGATCGCCAGAATCTGTGTACTGGTTGATCAAGTGCGCGTTATGTGTGATGCGCGCATTAGCGACACGCAATCCGTTAAGGATATTTCCGCAGAGGATTGTGGGAGCGAGTCCCTTGGCCAGGATTTCTGCGATACTGAAGTCAGTGATTGGGCATGGAGGATTCTGCGTCCAGGATGTGTCGAGGAAGACGATGGTAGCTTTGTACAGTTCTGGGGCTACACCGTAGATGGGAAAATCGAAGAAGTAACGGATGATCTGTATGTCTGGGATGCGGGAGATATGTTGAGCAAGGTCAGTTCTGACGCGTCTAGGAGTGTTGTGTGTGTCTGAGTGTCTTTGCACATGTCCCTCGCTGCGTTGGGTCGGTGTGAAGGGGGGGGGGGGGGGGGGAGTTCCGTCGGAAGGATGCCAATCTATGTTGGCCGTCAGGTGGCTTGCGGTGTCCGGTACGAAGAGTATGGATAGACAAATAGACAAGAGAGAACGCGCCTGTACCACGACTAGTGCGTAATGAAAGGTGAAAGATGAACGCCGAGGCCGAACAGGTCTGAAGTTCAAGGGTACGGCAGTCATGGTCAGATCTAAAGATAATGCTACGAGCTTATAGTCGGCACTCAGAATGCCAAAGTTCTGCGTCAGTTCATCATCACGCCATGCTGAGATTAGCCGACTATCACACTGAGTATATCACCCAGCATGAAAAGGGGGCTATCTGCTGAGTTTTGATTGTGCCTTTCATTCCTCTTCTAGCTCGCCTTTGCTATGACAACTCTATGAGCTCTTCCCGAGTCCTCTGAACAGGCAATGCCCGGGGACCTGATAACGAGAAGTAGATTCTGTCCCAGACAAAAGAATTTCGATCGGTCAGTATTCTGTGATCCTCCAGCGTGTGCGGACCTTGCTGTCAGTCTTTCTGCTCGCCTTTAGCCATAGGCTGTCGGACGCTTTAACAGGATTAACTTTTTGTTCAATCTGCCTCACATCACCAGATTATATGCACTAGCCCTAGGAACTGTGTTGAGCATGTTGGGCGTGCCGGCTCTAATTCTGGGGAGAATCCAACAGCTCCGGCTGTGTGCTTCCCATTGTGTGGATAGATTCTTGTTCAACACATGTCCAGCTTCTCGCGTGTGCCCGGCGCGTTCCATTCTCGTGAACAGATAGACGTATTGGAAATGCGATATCTATAAATTCGGCCGTGAGTATGAGATCAAGCTGCTGACAGCTTGAAAAGGAAGCCTTCACACTGTCTCCCACCGGTGCCATCCTATTGCCGACACCTTTCGACATGCAGATGATCACATTCCTTGCTGCGGTGGAACCAACAAGGAAACAATGGCAGGCTCTACTTAGTGAGGTGTGAATTTTAGTGGAGAACTCCCACTTACCACCTGACGATGAGAGGGATCATTATGACAAGTTTGAAGTAGTTCCTGTAGTAGATGTAATGCCATGGTCACTGCATGCTACATGCTAAAGGCTGTCTAGAGCGAGCGCATCCTGTTCTCCGCTTGTCACTTGCTGGGAAATCTTTAACGACAGAAGTCGGTGAATAGCCTGGCCAACGCGCTGGCAGTTGATTTGACGTCCCTCAAGTGGGCCAAATGCCCCCTGGGGGTGGAACTGCTCTCCAGACTCATCTCTCACCGAAATTTCCATGCACGCAGTGTGGAGAGCTGCTCGATGCAGACCCTCGCTTGACGTCGGGAGGAGCCTTCGCACCGGAGCGAGCGGAGCGAGTCATGCACGTGATGTGAAGGAGTGGAGACGACTCAAAGCGACGAGACACGTTGTGTGGTGGAAAAAGAGACTTGGTCTAGGTCGCTGCTGTCAGAGCGCGAGACATGACGTCAAGTGGTGGATCGGTTCTTCCGCATGCGGCCTGGCCCCTGAGAGCTCAAGTGCATGACGATCGCCGTTTTGTTCTCGACATCCCAACACGCGTAAATACGCTAGCTTCGCACGATGATGTGGACACGGTGCGGTTCGTTATCACACGCGAATCTTGTCGACGTATGCGTGATGTTAGGCTTGCGTGCTGCTGCTTTTGGAAACGCAGTGTCACCCGCGCGCGGCATCCCTCGCAATCCACCAAAAACATGTGATGGTAGCACCGAAACAGCCGTCACGCAATCCAGCTCGTTGCAACTGTTGGGATCTGCACACTGCAGGGAAGCATTGTACGCACGGCTTCGATCCGGCTAGGCGGGTGACCGAATAAGCTTTCCAGGTTTTCAAGGGTTTTCAGCCTCCTGTTCGCCACCCAGGCAAACCACTACGGAGTCAAAGCGGCTGTCATCTGAGTAATGGATTCATCACCAATCTGTCCGCCATGGAGGCATTCAGTCCTTCCTGCCGCTGCCGACCACGAGGAGCCAGTCGGTGAGTCGCTCAGCAACATGTCACGACAGTGATGCGGCGCTGAAGGTTCCCGATCAAGTTGTGCTGCTCCACCGGCTGTCTTCCACGATGGCCCCTGGACCACGACCATTGGATGACACGCATTGCGAGGCTTGGAGACCCAGTTGTATCCACAGTGTTCTTATCTCGGATTCCCTCAACCAGCACACCAAGAGTTTGGCAAGACCTATCCACTTTTCTAACGCGTCCACTGCCATGCTTGGAATAGACGAATGCGAATCCCCACCAGTAACGGAGTGAAGCTCCTGAGACTGCCGTCACTCGTCAGTCAAGAGCGCACTCGCTGCGTCAACTCTCAGCGGAATGATAATATTCTTGTCTTTGTTTTGGACCGCTCGATTTCCCTCACTGTGATAGCCATTTCATTGTCGGCCAGCTACGGCAACCTTATCTTCGGTGCACTTGCGGTACGTCAACGTCGGAAATCGCAACACTGATGGCCTAGAAATATTCTGCGCCAGCGTCTGCAGCCACACCCGCAGGTGCAGCGTCGACAAGTTCGGCGCGCTTCTGGTGCGGCTGTCGTGATTTTGGCGTTCCCCTCCCGACCGCAACATTCCCTGCAACCGCACTCCACCGAGTTTCTCCTTTGAGCTGTCGAAGTTGACGTCGAACATTCTGGCCATTTATATTCGCAAACAAAAATCGGGTCTTCTAACGCCACGGCAGATTCTGCGAGGGTTTTGCCTGCTCGCTTGTCGCCCGGAAGCGCTTTTAAGTTATCCGCAGTGGTGGGCCCTTATCAACACCGCGCAACCCTGCTTAAGGAAGTGCTACACTACGACCTCCTGTTTCCAACGACTCAATACCGTCATTGTCTCCACCACATTCTCACTCCTGCAGAAATCAGTCGCTACCATCTTTCCATCGTCAAATTAACAACGCGTTATTGCCTTATCACAACCGGAGATTCTCAACTGTACCACCGCACCATCGCGCCCAAAGGACCCATATATACCCGAACCTCGAGCACTGATTGCTCCTTGCATCTGACACTACCCATCGGAGATCTGCCGCTAGGTGCAGCCTACGGCTACGGTTCCAACCCATCCTGAGACTTTCAGCCGCATTCGGTTGCGAACTATTACCCCCACGTGCGGTTTTCTATTTCCTGAGTCAAGGAGGCCAACGTTCTAGAGGCGCGTACTGACAACCTACGGGGTTTCGGTTGGCTGCCAAGAAGGTACTCTCCCACACTTCCGCGCCCGTCGGTAATAGGCCGATAGTATAATATCACGATGGATCCCTTTCAGGACCCAGGGCCATCCCACTCCCACACTCCCTCTGAAGACCACATGGCTTCTACCCCAGGGCGCAAGCGCGTCGTCTGGAGGGAAGACACAACCGATGAGCGCCCGTTGTCAATAGTGACACCCGATGAGAACAACACTGGCTCAGGTGGCCGTAATACCCCTTTGCAGCGGTCTGATCTCTCGCAAGATGATCTCCGGAAGATGCGAGAGTCCATCAAGATCGCTCTGTCAGAAGAGTACCCACAAGAAGCAGGAGCTACACCTCCCGCTCGTGACGTACAGAGACCTCGCCCCGCTATCCGGAAAGCTCCTCGCACACCACCAGAGTTCTACCTCAACGACGAGCCAAACCCTTTCGAGGATGAGTTAGAGCGACAAAACTCTCGATCCAAGGCCAAGGAGCGTTCTGGCCTTGAGGCCCAGCGACGAGCGGCAAAGTTATCTCAGTCAATGGGTACATACTCTGCCCCTGTCTCCCGTCGCGGCTCTGAGGGCCAAATGAGCCCGCCCATGGAGCTCGCGAGCATGGTCAGCTCATACGAGCATACTGCAGAGAACAGTGAGGAAGATGACGAGGATGACCCTCAATTCATGAAGCGGGCTTCCATGATCATGCGCAACCATACCATCCGCAACGGAGGCGCCGGCCCTGGTATCAGCATGGAGGATTTTTACCACTCGGAACCTCCTTTGCGATCCGGTCAGGTTACCCCTATCAATGCTGGCGAGGTTGAGGACGAGCATGTTGCCCGACCTCGGAGGTATAGAACCGGTGTTCTTGGTACGCTGCTTCAAGCTTCGACAGCAGCTGCTCAGGTTCCTGTCACTGCGGGTCGATCCGCACGCCCACTCCATTCGAGAAACCTCAGTACCGGGTACACATTCAGCGGTGCTTCCACCGCTGCCAACTCACCAACTTCATCGCCTCCCCGATCGGGAACAACAACACCTCGCAGCAAACCTTGGTTCAGCCGTAGCCACAACCAGTCAACGAACTCTATCTCTACCCTCGTTGGCAGCTCCGCTCGTAGCTTCGCCGCTCCTTCTCAACAAGACTTGGGCAATGAGTTCCATGAGCAGGTCAAGAAGACTCGCCCTGGCATAGGTAAACGCTCGAAGTCAGATGAGTCGGTCAAGAAGCCTAAGCGGCAACGCGACAACGACTTGAAGATCAAGATCCATATTGCTGGCACTTTGGCTCGACAAAGTTACCTCCGCAAGCTTTGCAAGGCTCTGATGATGTACGGTGCTCCGACCCATCGTCTCGAAGAGTACCTCAACATGTCCGCACGTGTTCTGGAGATCGAAGCTCAATTTTTGTACATGCCAGGCTGTATGATCTGCGCCTTTGACGATACATCGATCCACACTTCCGAAGTCAAGCTTGTCAGAACAGCTCAGGGTGTCGACCTCGGAAAGCTGCGCGATGTCCATGAGATCTACAAGGATGTCGTCCATGACCGCATTGGTGTTGACGAGGCAACTCCCCGTCTGGAAGCCATCATGGGACGTAAGAACAAGTTCGGTCGCTGGCCACGAGTGCCTGTGTACGGTCTGGCTTCCGCAACCGTTGCGCCCTTCGCCTTCAACGCTCGACCTATCGACCTCCCCTTCTGTTTCGTTTTGGGGTGCATAATCGGCTGGCTGCAGCTCATCGTCGCGCCTGGCAACGAGCTCATCAGCAACGTCTTCGAGATCGGTGCCGCCGTCATCACCAGCTTCCTCGCCCGTGCTCTCGGCTCCATCCGTGGTGTCGATGGCAAGGAAATCTTCTGCTTCAGCGCCATGGCCCAGTCAAGCATCGCCCTCATCCTCCCTGGTTTCATGGTCCTCTGTGCCTCCCTCGAACTCCAAAGCAAGCACATCGTCGCCGGTTCCGTGCGCATGGTCTACGCAATCATCTACTCTCTCTTCCTCGGTTTCGGCATCACCATTGGCACCGTACTCTACGGCATGATGGACAAGAATGCCACATCAAAAACAACCTGTGACGACCCCATGTCTTCGCATTTCTACTACCTCTTTGTGTTGGCTTTTTCCTTATGCCTCATGATCGTCAATCAAGCGAAGTACAAACAGATGCCATCTATGGCTATCATCGCGCTCATTGGCTATGTTGTCAACTTCCACAGCTCGCAGTACTTCAAAGCTAACGCACAAGTGTCCAACACTCTAGGCGCACTGGCGATCGGTATTGCGGCCAACGTTCATGCCCGCTTCGGTCGTCACGTCGAGAACTGGAGTCTGGATACTTGGGAGAACAAGATGCGTCCACGCGTCATGGCGCTGCGCAAGAAATACCTCCGCAGTCGCCACGGTAACATCAGCTCGTTCAAGCTACCCAAGGTTGAGCGCTCGGAGTATAGCGCTACGCAGAATGACAGCGCTACACAATCGCGAGCTAGCTCTGTCAGCGACTTTGTCCCTCACACGCGCAAGATTGGTTATGGTCTCGCTGCTGCCGCTATGTTGCCTGCCATCTTCGTGCAGGTCCCCTCCGGTCTCAGTGTGCAGGGTTCGCTCGTCTCTGGTCTCAACTCCGCCGATCAGATTACTCGCAATACCACAAGCGCTGCGACAGTGAGTGCTGCAAACGTCACAGCATCCAGTACACTCAACAGCATTGCTCTGAACGTCGGTTTCTCGGTTGTACAGATCGCTATTGGTATCACTGTCGGTCTCTTCTTGGCTGCGCTCATTGTCTACCCTCTTGGCAAGCGCAGGTCTGGTCTATTCAGTTTTTAGAACCTCATCCGTCATTAAGCCTTTCTTTGTGTTTATTATCCCTCGTTAGCGTTGTTTGGAGCGAAAGAAGCGATAGAATTGCATTAGTGGCGTTGGTGCATATGCATTGTAGGCGTTGAGAGCTCAGGTAGCTACGATTAGTTAGATTTAGGTGCTGGTGTAATAATGTAAGGCAAGCCCTGGACGGCTGCGAGTTGAGGATCACAAGTGTTACCAGATCAGAAAGTGTTATGATTGTTATGTTCCATGGACATTATGAGGCTGATCCAGAAGGTCTATCTTACGAATGTAACGAATGATTACTTGCGCCAGACCCTCTTCACTCTCCTCTCGCCAGCACTAACGTAAGAGCTTGGTGTGCTTGTGGGCGGAAGCGGGACGTAAGGCTCGGTGTGCGTAGCCCTCGCTGTGCCGTTCGTACTGTAGTCGTCCGTAACGACCTTGCTGCCATCTGCAATAACAACATGGTCCAAGACGCGCTTGAAGTGCTCCAGACTAGCCACAGGCTGGTAATATGGGACCTCATGACCCGCCTCGTAGATCCTTGTAAAGCTGAAATTGCCGTACTCGCGTACCTCGCCATACTCAATGCCGTCAACAAGGAATGGTGTGTATCCGGCAGCGTTGAAAGCAGCCTTGTCGGTGTGGTTCACAGCGAGAGAAACTGCTTCACCACCGAACCAGTTGCAAATGTAGTCAGCATCGCCATAAAGAAGTGCAACGCGGACACCATAGCCGAGGATCTCCGAGAGGTCTTCAATAAAAGAGTACACGAAATCGCCGGTGGAGGAGAAGCCGGAGAAGACAGGGGAGGAGCTTGCGGACGTGTAGTTGATGTTGACACCAAGAGCTTCCTGGGTCGAGGCGAGGTTGAGGAAGTCCATGAAGTAATCAGGAGGCGTAGGGTCATCGTAGGGGTGACGAATATCGTAGACACCGCGGCCGCCAAAATTGTAGTAGGGCTCCTCTACGAGCGACCGGCATAGAGTCATTGCGGTGGAGCATGTGAGCTGGCCATCTTCGGTGCTACGGTTGGATTGCTTGCAGTACTCGATCTGATCGTTGCATCCTCCTGGGAAGTAGAATGCCTGCTTTGCGAAAGTGTAGACTGTGTCATTGTATGCCTTGATCCCATAGGTGTTGTTGACAGCGAACTCAGGGTAGTAGGGTCCTTGAATCTGCTCATCGATAATACCGTTGATGACACCGAGCGTGTCCATCTGTAGTTCGACGCCCTTGGTAGACCCGTTCTTGATGGCTTCATTTTGTTGGTAAAAGTAGTTGTAGAAGCCAGGTCCGTAGTGCCCTCCATAACTCTCAGTCCACAGGTTGAATGTCAGGTTCTTGATATCTGCATCAAGCTGAGGAGAGAGCTCTAAGAAGGCCTGCAAGATATGCCAAGCACCAACGGCAGCAGCGTGGGTGGTATTGGCTGTGTCAGGGTCGACGAGCGAGTATCTGCCTTCCTCGTCGACATCCGTGGTCTCGTAAGAGAAGCCTACACCAACTGGCTGGCTCAAATACAACATATTACTGTGTTCATTCCAGGAGTAAGGATTCAGCTGCGTCTTGAGATCCTCCGTGACATTGCAAGGACCATGCTCTTGGAAGAGACCAATGAGCGAATCCGAGCCAGGCCCACCATTCAGCCAGAGGGTCAATGGCTTCTCGTGGGGGTTCTCACGGGCCTCGAAGAACCAGAAAAACATATTTGTCTTCTCGTTGAGGCTGATGTATCCGGCATAATCGTCGACACCTTCGGTAGTCTCACAGACGCCCTGCTTGCCGGGTTGTTTGTACCGGATCTGTGCGCCCTGAGGTGAGGTAATGGTAGTTACACCTGTAGCATTGGCAGGCACTTGGCGTTCAACGAAAGAGGTCGCACGAGCAGTGCTAAGTGAAGCGGCTGCTAAGAAGGCAGCGAGCTGTGCGAGGCGTGCCATAACGATTATCGATAGGAATGAGTCAGGAGAGCGAGACGCCTGCGTTTAGCACACGCGCAGAGCCTCGACTTTATACCTGCTGCGCAGCGGTGGAAGCCAGCGGTGAGATCCAGCCGATTTGTAACGTGCTTACACGCTGCTCGCCGTGGGCTGGACGCCCGAGTGCCGTGGAAGCAGGGCCTCGTGTCTTTCAGTCATTAAACCGAAGTAGGCAACTACCATCGACTAGAGGTATCGTGATTGGCCGGATAACCATGGTAGCCTCGTGCGCGGTGAAGATCCCAGGACAGTGCGGCAGCAGTGCTATTGTTGCTCGGTTGCGCTCAGTACGAATCTGCCGTCCAACTCCATCAGTACGGTCGCTTTAGATTTGCTTCTTGCAGGAGATCTCAGACTGCGCGATCTTAATCTCGCGACCGGTTCTGCGCTCGCGTGGGCTCGAAATTGGGCGTGAGCCTTTCTCGGTGTCTGTCGCCGTTGGTAAACTTCCCGGCTAAGCTTTGAGGCTTTTTGCTGTATCGGGAAGGTACGATGCATGGCGGCGGAAGAAGACCTAATGCCAAGTGATGCCAAGTGGAAGTGAGCTTATCATGTCGGCTTGAGAAGCTTGAATACGTCATGGACATCCGCATTTCTGATTTCTCTTGGGGCAGAGACCGCAATGCTGCCGCTGAGTCCTGAAAGTTGTGTGGGGAGAAAGAGGGGACGGCTGCGCAAGTGGCTGGAGCCGCACCCGCGCTAGTCGCAACAAGAAGGTCGCAAGGTTGTGCTCATGGATTACAGTAATTGCGTCGTTCACTTGCAGGAATTCGCTGGATATGCTCGTCAAGAAGTCTTGGGTGCATAAGAAACTTTGTGCTTATCTTACAGAACCTTTAGTACCTTGATGGTCTACTCCCAGACGAACTTCCACTCGATCTGCTTCTCTCCTCCTCTTGGTTCGAACTTGACATCAATGTCGTAGTCTGGCTTAGGCATCGCGTTCCACATGTCCGCGTTGTGTTTTGTTGGCTTCTTCCAGACCCCCGTTGTAGGCTGAACATCGAATTTGAGCAGCACCATCACAGCCAAGCTCAGTATAACGTTAGTCGAAAAATGGCGTCCAGGGCACATCGTTACGCCTGCACCGAACGGTCGGAATGCCGAAGTACTTGACAGGTTCTTCTTCGAGCCAGGGAATAAGAAGCGGAGATGGTCGAACGTATCCGCGGAGGGCCCCCAGATGTCCTTGTTGTGGTGAACGCTTTGGCCGGGAATCATGACAATGCCGTTCTTCTTGAGCAGGTACTGTCCATCAAGAGTCGTGTCGTGCTGCACTTGCTTGATATTTATGACGGTACTGTGGAACCTTAGGGTCTCGTTGAGGACCGCAACGAGGGTATGGCAGCTGTCCTTCACTCGACTGAGATTGATGGTCTTGACGGACTGAGAATCATTTCCTTCGATGACAGCTTCCAGCTCTTCTCGAATAGTTGCGGTCAAGATCGTATCCGATAAGATGTGAAACAGTAGCCAAAATGTTGTTACCGAGCCGCTGCTGAGCATCGCCAGTGATGTAGCCATCTCCATTTTCGCAGCTTCTTCGGTGCTGAGTCCATGACCTCGGTTTATGTCGTGCATCTCTGGAATCATAGGGAAAGCCTGAAGATGGCCGCCGGTCTCAAAATATTTTTGGAACGCACGTATGATGCGGCTTCGAGCATGGAGAGCTTTACGTGCGGTCAAAGCTGGGAATGGACTAGACAGCAGATGGGTAATGCCAGGGACAAAGTCTCTGGATCGATTGTCAGTCAAGATGATGATGCATGTCCAACGATGAACGAAGACTCACAGCCAACTAGCCTCTATCTCTAGGTCATCATAAGGGTTCTCCGGTCCGTAGATTGCGCCAGTGAGCGCCAACGTGAGCTCGTGACGGACGGCTGCTTGCAGACCACTCTGACTGTGTTTCAAAAGGGTATTCGGAAGACTTGCCGTCAGTCTTTCGACTGCAGCTTTTGTAGCGACTTTCAATGAAGGACCAGATAGCAGGTACTTATGTACGCTCATGGTGAAACCATTGCCTTTGAGTGCAAACGCCTTGCGAAGCGTGTTTTGCGATTCAGTGTTGAGCCCACTGAAAAGCATACCAAAATCTAACAGATTGGGGATAAAAGTCTGAGCATTGGCCTTGTTTTGAATAGTCTGGATGAGGTTCGGCGCGTGCACGACATATAGCCTCTGAAATGGCATTCGTAGGGTCTGGATAGGTAGTCCATAACGAGCGCTGTGGCTGTGTCAGCACGGAGTCCTCAAATGCCCTTGTGTCCACTTGCCCAAGGTTGGCTAAGTATTTTGCCTGATGCTTTGCCATACCAATGACAGGATCTATGAAAGGCATAATGCTCTCTGTGAGACATGGCTCTCGCGCGCTCTGTGTAGCATGGAGCAAACATTGTAGAACGAGGTATAGGATAACAAAGATTGTAGCACCAACTGCGATAATGGTTGACATTGTGCAGTAATGGAGTGAATAGGATTGTGAGTCAGATTCTCCTGGCAGATCATTCTTCTGCGCCAACTCACCACAATTTATATGCGCCATCGGTTCACCCCTTTCACTTACCGTCGTTTGCCTGCTGACCTGCGGCCCTCCTCATCATCGAAGGCAAGACGGCGACTGACGAATGGTAGCTTAACCAAGAGCATCGACCTGGAGATCTCCTGCAGGAGACGCCATGTGGCAGCCCCAAAGATGAGGCCGCATGCGTGAACGTCGACTCCCACGCGAGCTCGTGGCATGTTAGACAGGATCAACCTTGGCCAACTATGGCTTCGTCGCACCTAAAATAGTCTTCAAGCAAGGGCGCGCTACAATGTTCACGTAAGGCGTGGGCAGTGGCGAGCTCTTATGACGGGGCCTAATGCGGCACAGTTGGTTGCCAAAGGGTACCCCGTTGGAAGCGAGTCAGTAGGTACATCTCAACCACGAAGCTGAAGTCTACGATGGCCACAAGAAGGTCGCCGACCTCTGTGCGCTAGATTCTCGGTGGTGGTCAAGTCCGGGTCCCAGACATATGGTTGCGGGTTAGTCCGGTAGTGTAGACAAAGGGGTGCTTGAAGCTGTCATCCTCGGAGAATACAGCTAGAAAGCAGAGAACATAACGTGTGCCAGCTTGTCGGCGCGGAACTAGTTAGCCATGTCTTATTGGGTATGATGCTCCGATGATTGTTCCAGCAGCCAGGTAATGAGTGCGGCTATGCGCTTGCCGAAGTCAGTTGCGGCTAGCGACTGGCCATGTGGTGACGTCGAACCGGGACGGCCGAGGCTTGGACCTCGCGAAGAAGGGATAGAGCAGGAATACCCGAACCATGAACTGGAACTGCGGTACGACAATCACAATGTTGGGGACGATGAGGACCGCAGATCATGGATGATGCAAGGACGGTGAAGGCGGGCCGTGACTGTTGTCGGTTGTGGCGTCAGCAAGCGAGGAAAGTGGGGCAAGCATCCATGAGGTTGGACAAGTATGTTCTTTGATAACTTCGACGAACATCGCGCAAACACGTGAAACTAAATTTGTAACCGAAGTCACTAGTGTGATTGACTATTGGAGCTTCATTTGGTACAATGTCGATGGTTCTAAGTCATACTCGGCGATTTCACTGCGACTGAGGTCTAACGTACCCGTGGCATTACTGACGCTGTTCTGGTCCTGAAGCAAGGTTATTGCACGTCACCCCGGTATCTCCGGCCTGACAGGTGATAGCTGGAGCGGATGGTGCAGTTGCAATGGCGTAGACTGCTGATTGCAGTTCAGGAGAACGAATTGTGATTTGTCCTGACACGGCAAATGTCTGGGTCACCATCGTGTTTTGCCTCACTGTCGACTGCAGCGGTGTCGCTGTCGTGGTACGAGTTGGCCACAAAGATAGTACAGAGATCGCAGCCCGAGCCTCGTTGATACGTTGCATGCCAGTGCTGATGAATAAAGCAGTTGCGACCGTGCCGCCCACCATGGCCAGGGATCCAATGATGCAAACGATGATGCGGAACGTATTGTTATGTATGAGGGTGCCGAGATGGGACTTGTTCTCTCCAGGGCGATCAGGAAGGCGCTTTGGGAACTCCTCGAGCTCAGGGATCGCGAGTCGAGGTTCCTCAAACGCGTTAGGGTTTTGTAGCTTAGGAAAAGGCATACCCCAGGATCGATGGTTCGCTTGCTGTTGTCGATGAGAGTTGAGCGGAAATCTTTGTGCTCTTGCAACAACATATACACCGCCGTTTCTTGAACACTCTGTGTTTATGGTACGGCTGGTGGTGTTCACCCACAATGTCAGCAAGTGATTGCAAGTGGTGAAACTGCCCGTCGCGTTGCAACATGAAACTCTCAAGTTCACAGAGAAGCAAGATTGTCATTTTGAACACCTTGGAAATGGAGGAAAGATGTTCCGTTTCCGTTTTATTTCCACTGCTCAGAGCTTGCTTTCCTGCGGTGTGACTTGAGGCTTTGAATGGCAAGATACAAAGACCCACTGAGACCACTTGCTAACCTCCCAGCGCGTCTCATGGTGGGGCAGCGCTTCTCGCACTGTGTCTTCAACACCCAAGCGCCATCGAGGAAGCATCCAGTGGTCGAGATGTCGCCAATTGGAGCTTCAGAAGGTGCTGGTGTAATCGAAATCGGCGCTGCGAAGATGGTCTCCGCAAGCATTGGGCGAAGCGGCACATCTGATGTGCGAGATGTTGCGAGAATGGTCCTGGATGTAGCCAGCGATGGAGCAACCGGCAAAGGCACGCGCGTCGTCGAGTTGACAGTGGTGGTAGCATTTACGGAGACGGTATGAATTCCAAGAGGGGCTGAAGTGGCAGTGTCTCGAGTCGGAATTACCACTGGAGCAGCTGCGGTCTCGCCATCGTGCTTTCAGGTGAGAGTGACGCCCCAAATGACAGCAGTGATGATGGCAAGGATGGTCGTGGTACTCCGACCGCATGAGTGCGCAGTTTTTGTTGATGGCCAAGCGACGACCTCCAGACTGATGTTCCAGGTCGCCCGGATGGTGAGGGTGATTTGGATCTTGGTAGTCCGTGGAAACGGAGTCTGCCTCTGAAAATGTAGCAGCGTTGCTGAGTCCATGGTCTGCAACGACAAGTTACGTCTGCGTGGTTCATAGTAGGCAAGGTGCATGATACCCGGCCTCAAGAAGGAGGTGTGAAGGAAGGAGCCGCTCGTGCAATTCGTGACTGTTCAGCACAAGGCATCGCCATTCGCGCAATGTGTGTGAGCGTTGGAAACGTGATTGTGCGACCTCGTTTGCTCGGCGTGAAATTCCAGCGTCGCATCCGTTATTTGTCGTGGAATGCACAAGGCCTTACAGGCACTTTCGAGGTTTCATTCGGCTGGGCAATGAAGGCCGACTGCTCCAGCTTCACCCGGCTACCCTAGGCACTGACCTGTACCTCAGCTTTCTCCCATCGTCCTGCTTGTATTAGCCCATGCTCATAGGCTCATCGAGTGTCCGTACTCACCTTCAGGAATCGATCCACGAAACCCTCGCGCGAGAAGTGAGCATTGTAAGGCGTGATCGGATTTTTCAACTCGTACTGCCAAATTTGTTGTCCATCCAGGAAGCGCACATTTGAACCAGGATCAATACAGACTGCCAAAGAATATCCAGCCTGGTGCAAGCGGATCAGAGTTGGAAAGACGATGTCAAGTACGCGTGCCAGGAATTGAGCTTGGCGCTCTTGTAAGTTCTTTGACTCTGAAAACCATGGCAGTGGAGACTCTAGTATGACCGTGATTTTTGCGCCTGGTCGAAGTAGGAACAGACACTCCATGTTCTTCAACAGCAGGCTTCGTGGTGAAGGGATGCCGCTAGCATCTGCCGCAGGCCACAAATCCAGATCGCATTGCAGGATCTTGAAGCTCGCTTTCCCAATCATCTCCTGTCGTCTGCATCGCAGAGTAGTGTCGACCTGAGCAAGGAGGTGCGGTAGAAAATCAAGGCTTCGGTCGAAGTCGAATCGAACGGAGCGATACCATGATTCCGTCAGCTCGCGAAGGGTTGCGTCTCCTGTGAAGTCCTTGTTCCAGTAATGCCTTGGCGCTTTCGGATCGAGTGTGTTGTAGTAATGGAAGAGCCGAGCATGGACGCCATCCTCAAGCAACAGATACCCAAAGATTATATCCCGCAGTTCCCGAGGGAGATGCTTCTGCACCGCCGTGCACACGCTCAAACATTGCGTTCTTGATTGTTGCTCTTCCAATAGCTTCAACACTACTCTTTGGTTCCTTAAATCCATGGCTCGACTTCTGATGCACGCCATCGAAGGAAGATTGCAATTCTGCATGAGAGTTGAGTATCGAAAAAATTGAGAATGCGGTCTACGATTGCACGACGCAACGCCTACGTTTCCGGACAAACCCGGTCGTGCCAACAAGAATCTTCGCCGATGGCGGCACTTGCGAATGGAGCTCGTTGTGCCCGTCATGGTGCTGTCAAGGGCAGGTGGCGCGAGGCGGTGTAGCCGCGTCGAAGACAACAACAACAACAACAACGCTCAGTCGCGGCAGAAGACGAAAAAATGGCCCGGCGAGTAAGCAGAGACAGTCCATAGAGGTGACGGCGCTGGGAGGTTGTGGCTTTTTGTTATCTATGTTGAGACTTCGACAGAATCGCCAAGGGTGACGTCGAAGTAACACCGACGCCCCCTCCGCGTAGCGAGCAAAGGGCATCTCGCTTCATTGCCCATCCTGTACCATCAAAGGGAACATAGTTGGTAACTAAAATATCATCTCCGCATCCGAGAGACCCTTTGTCGCCGAGATTCGATCCGAGAGCGTGGTCTTCGCTGTGTGCGGAGCAGTACCGAGGTTGCGAATACAGAGTATATACATCAGCATCGCGTAGCTAGAAGGACCGGGATGAGGTGCCCAGATGCGTAGCGAAGATAAAGACCAGACACGTTGAATGACGGATGGGCAAGTGAGGAGATCGATAGAAAGTGGAGGTTGTGATGAGGGGGGTTGCTAGCGCGTCCATCGCGTGTGCTTTCAGCGAGGGGTATTTCCGCATTGTTCTGATCTCATCGCTACATTATTTTACGAAACCCCTCCTCTGAATCACAGCAGCTTCCGCTAGACTATCGCATCCCCGCTTCAGCAGCCTCCTGTTGCACTTCCGCCCACGCATACCGGTCCTGTGCAATTCCAACCCTTACTTCCGATCACGTTTCCGCATAGAAAATTTGACACTGTTGTGCCGTTGCCTGCATATCGTACATCAACATCGCTCAAGGCGATATTGGTGCATGGCGCGACAGCACTGCATTGCAGACTCAAGACCCTCCTGTCCTTCGTCGTGCCTTTCAACCCCTGAATATTCACGTCTCTGACCTGAAACTGTGAATTCGTGCAATTCCCGACTCCAGGTGCACCGCTAAATCTTGTACATTGACTGATTGTGAACAAGCCTCCACGGGCATTCTTCACAGTCAAGTTCTTTAGCCGCATGTTCTCCGCGAAGCCAAGACCACCGCCGCCGCCATTTGGGGGGAAGCCAACTCGATCATCAGTCCAGGTCTTGGCGTAGAACGCATGCAGCGTATCTTCGAAGTAGATGTTCTCAGCGCGGAAATTCTCAACCGTCTCAAATTGTTGGTCATATTGTCCGATAGATCCAATGGCAATACCAAGACCGTGGTAGAAGTGCGAATCGAGCAGTGTGATATTGGTGCTGTTTGCCTTGGCAGAGAATGAATCGTCTCCATTGTAGACGGTCCAGTTCTTGAATAGGAGGTTCGAAGAGAAGAACGTGTCAGCGCCGTCTGTGTTTGCTGCAGACGATGTCAGTATGATGCAAGGAATGGCTTCAATTACGTCTGGATGACTTACAGCTTGATACTACGTTTCCAGTGTTGTTGATGAAGATGTCCTGCCAGGCGCTATCGTAGCTGTGGATGATCGACATAGTCCACATCTGACTTCGCAAGAACCTCAGACCCTTGACGATGGAATTGGTGAGTCCATTGAAGGTGATTTGGTGCGGCCTACCAGGGTAGTTGGATGTGTTTGACTGCTTCTTGATCCATTGGTACCAGTAGTCCCCGTTGCCGTTCAGTGTACCGACACCGTGGCCGTCGATCCGTACGTTGTTGCCTCCGAGGACAAACGCTGTTGACTGATTCTGGTAGCCAACAGGAAGCGAGGCGTTTAGCCAGTACTGTATGTCAGTGCTCCACTGCTCGGTATCAGATACAGCTGAAAACGAGTCACAGCTCGACTCACAAGTAGTTCTCCCTGAACGTCAATGTCAACGTCTTCGAGATCGGTGATGCTCAGGACTGAATTGACATAGTAGGTTGTAGGCTCGAAGATAACTTTGCCGTGCCGGCCACATTCTTTGAACGCCGTTCGAATAGCGGGTGCGTCATCGGTCTTGTTAGTGCCGCTTGATTTGATGGTGCACGTCTTGCGGTTCTGGGCTGGACTGGCGCTGGACTGTACGATGAGCAAAGTCGCTGGGAGGAGCTGGACAATTCTCATCTTGACAAACAAGGATCTGGAGCTGTACGTGTGGCTTATGACTTTCAGTGTTGTTGCGCAGCTTTATGTTCATACTCTGAGGTCATCCTTGCGCGTATTGAGCACCCTGTAGACGGCTTTCTTCCTGCTTTCGGTCCACCCATCGTCCGGTCGGGATGTCTGCCTCTTGGAGCTGCGCACACCTGCAGTGAAAGAGACGCGTGCGAAAGAGGCAATGTGCGGGGACCCCACGAATTGCAAGATCTCGCACGAATCGGGTGGCTCTTTAGGGCTGGGCCAGCTTTCGCTCATGCAGATCTCCAAATGAAACTGTCGCGGTTCGGTCGTCATTGTACCGAGCTTGTGAAGTGATGCGAAGAACACCCATAGCTCGAGGCAACGTTTCGACTCTGAATCCCGTCTTGTCCTGTGTACAACGCTATTACTTGAATCAGTGCATACTTGCAGCTGCACGCATTGTATAACGGACCTTGTCCATCATTCTGGATATGGATTTTGGGAAGCGTAACTGTGCTTCTGCCTACTGATGGAGATATCCCACAATTGCGCCAATAGATCAAAGAAATCGAGTGAGCCGACGAGCTTGAGCGCCCAATCTGCATAATTTCCCATTGATGGGCACTGTCGCAGGGAACGTAAATAGGGCCGCGATGTGCAGGTAGAGCTCTGTGTCCTAGGCTGACTTGTAGCGCAAGTCTCGATCGTGTAACACCGATCGATTACTTTTGTTGGATGTCTGCCTGCAGAAAATCTCATGACTGGATGAAAAAGGAGTCATTTGGATTGACGTGCGGAGACTTTGGGTGGGTGAGTGCGTTGGGTAGAAGGTTGGTCAGTTAAAGGTATAGTTCATTTGAAAGCGAACGTCCTGTCTATATTCCGAGATGCGTCCTCCAATCCTCAGACCGCACGCAGTTATGGAGCAAGCCGCTGTCAAATGATTGACAAAAGCCTTTAAACATAAAAATATTTCATACAAAGACAGGGTTATTCAAGGAAGGGTGATGTAGCTCCACCCGCAGGCATCTTCCCCACCCCCATAGCAGGGTCCACCGACGCTAACGTCACTCTCATGCATCCACCCAGAGCCTCAATGCTCCTTGTAACAACAACACACGCCTCGTGTTTCTGCAGCATAACACCGCGCCTCGCCCACGCACGCCGCGCTTCGCCGTCTCCACGCATATCAGCAATCCTCACATCCCTCGCAAGTGCCTCGGCACCGTTATCTCGTCAGCTCGCACCAAACAACGCAGCCATGTCCGACGCCTACGAACGCGAGCGGCAGAACAACTCGCGCCTCGACGAACTCAGCGCGAAAGTCTCGGCGTTAAGAGGAGTCACCATAGACATTTATGACAACGCGCGGGACCAGGGCGTCATTGACTCGACGGTGCGTCTGTCCATACCCTTCGTGTGGCACCTTCTGCGGCTGCACCCTCCGCGACGGCGCATACATTCCTTCACTCACACACCAAGCCTTGAAGCAGTCCTTGCAGTCAAATACTAACGGTATTGCAGAGCGAGACATTCTCCTCCTTCTCCACCTCCCTTAAAGGCTCCGCCGGCCGCCTGACCCGTATGGCTGCCTCCGGCAACAAGGTAGCCGTCCTTAAACTCAGCGGGATCATAATCGGCATCGTGCTGGTGCTGTACTTCTTGTACCATCTGGCATTCTAGGCGGGTGACCCCTTACACTACATGGCCGTTCCCATCGTTACCCTTGCGTGCCGTACGTTCTGCTCATCGGTCGCAGCAATCTCCTAAACTACGATCTACTGGATCTGGATCCTGGTGTGACTTATCACAGACGATGTACAAGCATCCTTCATTTGCATTGCGTTGTTGATGCAATAGGAGGCACGACCGCGCTGGCTGCGCAGGAAGTCTAAGCGGGAGAAGATGATGGAGAAGCAGGAAGAGGAGTGGGCACGGCTCACGTGCGAGAGGACTGTCGTCACGCGAAGGCTCTTGAACGGAAGGATTATCGGCTACAAATGAAGCGATGAGCCGATCTTAGAGTACATGGTTGAGAAGGATCGTTCTGGCTCTCGCGGTTGCAGTATCATTTGCGCCGAGCCATAGGTTCACAGGCGTTACAAGTGCTTGGTGGAGTCTCCGCTGCGGTAGATTTGGACATTGTTGTCATTTTAGGTCTGTACATATACAGCTCCCTTCCTATCCAACGTGTACGCAATCGTGATCTATGCAATTACTCCGAAATGCTGCCTGCCTAGTCCAGCCTATCCATCTGCTTATCTGATATTATTGCTTACTCCCAGACGTTCGAGAACAAATCATCGTTCCCTCCAAACCCACCAGCAGGCTTACTAGCACTCGCTGTAGCGTTTGTCGTCGTAGTCGTAGCAGGCGCAGCACTGCTCCACCCTCCAAAGTCATCGTCACCGCCCCACCCGGGGCTCTTCGCCGGCACATGCGACGTCGTCGCCGCAGGGGCAGCAGGTGCCGCAGGCGCACTAGAAGACCACGCATCGTTGCTCCCCCAGGCATCCATGTTTCCATAGTTGACGGCGGGCTGGGCTGGCTTCGCGGGCGCAGAGGGCTGGGACAGATTGAAAGCGGAAGACGCGGAAGGCGGGGAGGCGACAGTAGAGAATGTTTGCTGCTGTGCAGGTGCGGGTGCGGGCGCGGAGGGCATCGAGAGATCGAGCAAGTCGCCCATGCCTCCCATGCTTGACGACGCTGCGGGCTTCGAGGGTGTGGCGGTGTTGAACGCGGAGAAGTTGCTCAGGCCACCCGAGGGGCTCGTTGTGCGGTTCTGGACCGGAGGCGATTTGGGCTTGGAGTCGAAGAAGTTGCCGCCGCCGCCGAACATGTTCGATGAGGATGTTGAGGCGGGCGACTTTGTACTGGAGAAGGCGTCGAGGCCGGAGAAGGGCGAGGGCTTGGGCGCGGGCGCGGCGTTGAAGGAGAGGCTGCTGAAGGCGTCATTCATGCCGCCAAAGGCTGACTGTGTGGGTGATGTCTGCGATTGGGGCGATGCAAGGCCGCCAAATGACTCTTGTCGTGCATGTTGCTGGCGCTGCGGAGCCGCTGCTGGCTTGGGGGCAGAAGCGTACAGTGACAGAATCGACTGCTTAAGGTCTGGCCTAGATGGCGCGGCAGAGGCGCCAACTGGCCCTGTGCTAGAAGGTCTCGCTGGTGGTGCAGAGCTGCCTCCTAGAAAGTCCAAGCCCAACAGCGAGTCGCCAGCCTTTGTTTGTTTTGGTGGTGCAGCAGCCTCGGCTTTTGGAGGTGGTGCTCTTGTCGCAGCTGGCGGTCCAGTGCTCGACCGAGGAGGGGCAGGCGTTGCGTCGCCGAAGAGGTCGATCACGGGTGCTGGCTTCGCTTGCGGTGGAGGAGGCGGTCTCGAGGGTGCGGCGTTTCCAGCCAGACGCTGTGAGGCTGATCGCTCAACCTGGATCTTCTGTTGTACCTGCGACAAGGGCTGCAGGTAGTTGTCAGCTGTTGCCCCTCGTTGCCCACGTTGTGTACGCACCACATCGTCATCGTCTTCGCCCAGTGTTGCAGGATCCGGCATGCCGCCATCCATGACCCAGCGCTTCGATTCATACTTGGTGCGAATGAAGTTCTCGATCTTCGCCTCAGAGGGCACATGTCCTGGCGCCAGCTTTGCTTCCCAGTACTTGTTCGCCCTAGCGTTACCCCACTTCAGCACGCTCTGCAGCTGCTCGTCCGTCCATGTGTCGAGGTCGACCGATTTGACTTTCGAAATGTGCGTGCCCATGCCGCGGTGGATTCCCGAGCAGCGAATGCATATGAAGACGCCGAGGTTCCAGCTGGCCCATCGTGGGTCTGGATTCCTGTCAGTATACGTTCGAGGCTGTATGTTGTATGATTTTGTCATACGCTTATTCCTCTTGCAGTCGGAGCATGTCTTGTTGCCCTCGAGCTTCACCAGGTTCTTGAGCGTTGCGCGATTCTGCTCAGCGCGGTCAGCGGCAGGATTGGGCCGCCTCGACATTGCAAAGTGTGGGGTTGCAGGTCGTGTGTGTGTGGCGGTGTGAATGTTGGATATGCGCGATTGCCACTGGTCAAGTCCAGGAGGTTTCCTCTTCGTCGACGCACGACTACGTATATGTTAAGGGACAGGTGGTGAAAGGGATGCTATTGCGGACTTAGAAACGCTGGAGCTGCCTGGTGCCCGAACGTCAATGGTTTCGCAGCTTGGCACGGTTATCCCGGCGACAACGTGTTTTGATTGGCTGCGTTTGACATTTGTTTCGAGGACATTGCTCGTGCAACAGCGCAGGATCACTTCTCAAGTGTATTTGAAGTATCAAAGGTAGTGTGGGTGGCAGGATGGTCCTTCGTATTGGTGCAGGGAGCGCCCTGCTGTACCAGTGATCTACGCAATATTTATTCAGAGGTGCGGCTGCCTCCACGCCAAACATGGGTATCATAGTCTAATAATCTGTTGTACACTGTGATCTTAAACACAGATCATGGCTCCGTCTACGAGTAGCTCATGCGGCACGAAAGCGCCAATCGTCCCAGTTTTCGTCATCTTCAGATTCGCTCTCCTCGTCGTTTGCTTGTGTTTGTACCGATGCAGGTTCTTGCTGTGCTGGTAGCTGAGCAGATTGAGATCGCAGCGCTTCTCTCTGTTCTCGCAGCTTCTTGAGTCTCTCGTCCAGCCCTTCCATTTCCTCGAACTCGTCCTCGAGCGCCCTGGCTGCTTCTTCCTTTTCAGCCTCCATGTCCTCATCTCTCCTTGCGCGCTGTGCACTCTGCTCTTCCCTGGCTTGTGCCGCAAGTTCAGCAGCAGTCATCGGCGCAGATTCTATGACTGCGCCCGAAGCATAGTTGTGTTTCGGTCGAGGCTCTGGCTCCTTGTTCATCTCATTGAGGAAAGCATCGAGCTCTGCTTCGGCAGTGGGATCGAGTTGTAAAGGTGCCGGCTTTAGAGGTTCTGTTGGTGGTGGTTCTGGTGCTGCTTGGACCGCTTCCTCAATGTGAGGTTCTTCTTGCTCTGCGCCAGCATCGAAGAAGCCTGATGGCACCCCAGCTATCTCCTCTATGCGCGTCCTTTTCTTATCCTCTGTGCCATCATCTATAGCCTTCCTCTTCCTAGAAGCAAGCGCCGCTGCTGGTCCAGCCGACTGTTTTTGGGCCTTCTTCGCGTGTTCGCGTGCAGCTCTTTGCTGTCGCAGCAATGTTCGTGCGTCCGCCATGGGTGTGACAGGAGCTGCGCCGAGTTCGAGAGATTGGTAATCAGGGTGCCTTTGCGCTTTGGCACGTTGTGTTTGCTTGGGTGATTTGTTGCTGGTGCTTGCCCTCGAAGCTCTGGATGATTCGCCGAAACATTGACAGGGCCTAAACCTGTCTAATCCAATGACGCCGGTGTCCGGTGCCCGGTGCCAGCTCCGGCTAACGTAACGTTCGACAGTCAAAGCTCAGCATCTCCTCACGCTCTCCACCCACACACGACAGCCGCGACCCACGCTCCCCCCGCCACCACACTCCATTGTCCCTCAGCGCTGCGCCCACTGCAGCGCGCATCTACTGATATACTTTCCGCGCGAGCTGACCTCGTGCGACGCGTCTTCATATCGCGTAACGGCAGCTTCGAGCTTGGTGGAGATCTGCCACGGAAGGCACGGCCTTGAATACAGCAGGCGCATTCCCAGTCGCGCCTTCTGTTCTCGAGAGACGGCAAGAGCGCGTGTTTGCGCTTGTCCTCCTAGCTAGACGCTCACTCCAGAGTTTGCCCGCGCAGCTGCTTGCGCCACGGCCTGGAGCCGCTCCGTAGAGAGATTGTGACCCTGCTTGAGCCCATTCTTTAAGCTGCTGCACCCATCGCGCGCCTGTATTGAGCCCACATCACCCACGTCAAACAATATGGCCGGTAAGCAATATCCAGAAACACGCAACACCACGTCCAGGCGACTGCGTACCCCTCACCGTCTTGCGACGCGCACAGCGGCACTCATAGGACGCACCGAAGCTGACACACTGCCTGCAGACGAGACGCGCCGCTCTGGCCGCGCCAACAAGGGCCACCACAGGAGCAGAGACCTGGACGAGCCGGCCGCCGCGAAGGCCAAGGGTAAGGCCGGCAAGGGCAGCAAGAAGGCTGCGACACCAGTCGAGACACCAACACAGTCGGTCGAACCCGAAGACGCCGATGAGGAAGAAGAAGAGACCATCTACCGCTGCGTCTGCGGCGTCCAGCGCGAGATCGGCGGACGCGACATGATCTGCTGCGACAACTGCGACGCCTGGCAGCACAACGTCTGCCTGGGTCTGCCCTCCAGTGCTGAGTGGGGCGAGAGGCCTTATTTCTGCGAACAGTGCAAGCCCGAGGACCACAAGGAGCTATTGGCCGCGATTGCGCGCGGCGAGAAGCCGTGGGCGCGCAAGAAGGGCTCCAAGAGCAAGTCGCGTGCCAGCGACGTCAAGGGCGAGTCCCAGACACCCCAGCCCAGCAGCGCTCCGAAGCAGCCTGAACCTAAGCCCTCTGTCGAGGCGACCCCCACACCTGCGCCAGCAGCCAAGGAAAGCTCGAACGGAGCCCCGACAAAGGTACGTCATGGACGCGGTACTAGGACTCTCGAAGCTGCTGCTGACAATCTCCAGACCGAGGAAGCGTCCAAGAGCCAGCCTCAATCCCCAGCAGGCGAGAAGCGCCGCCACGAGTCGATTGCCGAGAAAGACACCAAGAAGGCGAAGAGACGCAAGTCCAGCCAACAGCAGGAGAAGGCAACCACGAAGGTCACAGACATTGCCTCTCTCCCGGAGAAGCAGCGCGCCATCGCAGAGAAGCTCCAAGGGGACATGGCGCCTTTGATCACCGAGGCTTCTGACGCCAGAGGCTTCCGCATCCCTGACGGACAGACAGCCAAGTCGCTCTCCACACGTTTTGTCCTTCAGATTTGCCAGGCTGCTGTCGAGCATCATGGCGAGCCATCCGGCCCTAACTCTCCATTCGCCGAGCGACTACGTACTATTTTTTTCAACATCAAGAAGAACACTTTCCTGTTCGACCGTCTTCTGTCTGGCAGCCTGAAGGCCGATGAGTTGGTCCTTATGGCAACCGAGGAGATGGCAAGCGAAGAGAAGCAGAGAGAGTACGCTGCGATGAGAGAAGCCGCTGAGAAGCAGCTGATTTTGACTGAGGAAACAGCACCGCGCATGCGTAAGACACACAAGGGAGACGAAATTGTAGACGACGAGAACGCGAACGACAACACCGAGTTCCGTGCGCCGCAGCTGCGGGAACGGGAGACAGAGGAAGAGGAGCAGGGTGTCCGACCCAACTCTCCTGGCCGCGACCGTCCTTCGCAGACTCCGGTTGATGCCGCTCATCCTATGACCATCGACACTGATAGCGCACGTCGCCCATCGACTAACTTCGATATCAACTCGGTCTTTGACAAGGTTCGATCGCCGCAGAACAACCAGCATGCTTTCGTACCCCGCAGACAGAGCTCAATCCAGGAGAAACCCCAACAATCTGTCGACGATGCAGATGTTGACCGCCTGCTCAAGGACGAAGACAATGACGTAGAGATGTCTGGGTACTCAAGCGACCCCACTGTCTGCTGGCAAGGATCCATCAGCATGCAGTCCATGGAGCCGTTTGACGCCGTTGCTCGCTTTGTCGCAGGCGGCGACTTTGGCCAAGTCGTGCCATGGGAGAAGCTACTCACAAAGCAAGTCTCCATCCAAGGCCGTATAGATCACGCTAAGGGCGATGACTACATCCGCGGCATAGCCAGGTCAGAAAGTCATGAAGTGGCTGTGCTGGCAATCAGCCCTGTCACCTCAGAAGGTCGAGGGGTGTTCGACCATCTCTATGAGTACTTCCACTCCAGACAACGCTGGGGTGTTGTCCCCGTTGACTCTACCAACGAGGTCTTGCGTGATCTCTACCTCATTCCGGTCGAAGCTGGTGGCAGCAACCTGTCTCCATTCATCGACATGCTTGAGCACTGCACCATCGAGACCCCACGGAAGGAGCACATGTTGCTGCTCACCCTGATCGCCAAGCTGCCCGAGGTGAAGCCGCAGCTGCCCCCCACAGAACACTTCGAGCGCTACGCAGCGCAAGAGATGTCGCAAGGTCAAATTGCTCAGCCCGCACCACCCATGGTCGCGCCACAGAACGGCCCTCCCAACGGGCCAAGTCCTTCGCCAGTCACAACAAACCCGCATGCACCGCAGTACTCGCCAATGGGCAACAACTTCCCACCCGCACCGTACGGAAACCCCTACGCTGCACCTCCCATGGCCCCTGTACCGACTCCGACCCAAGCCCCTGCCAACGCTCCGGCCCACCACCGCATTCCCAAAGCACTTGAGATCCTTGGCCCGTACATCGATTCTCCTGTTGTGGTTCAAATGCTAAACAGTTTCAGTGCAAATGAAGCAGTGGCCCAGAAGCAAATGTCGAGTCTTAGGGACATCTTCGATCAGGTGCCTGAGGCGCGTGACAACATGCAGGTGCTTACAGATCATCTGCAGCGGAAGAGCGAGCAGTCGCAGCAGGCACAGCAACAGAGTGCGTCTTAGAAGAGGCAAATCCTGCTCTTGGGCTCAAAAGAGTCGACCTTGATCTATGCAGAGTTCGATGCGCCGCCCGCGGATCTGGCAGTTCCCAGAAGGAAGTTTCGCATGTCAGCGACGGCAAAGAGAGTCGCTCGAGAAGGAGACTGGTATCTGTGGGTCAGAATACAAGTTGAGAAGCGTAGTGATTGAGCAGATGAGGGAGGCGGGAAGTAGTCGTTCTTTTCACATTGTTTTTGTCTTGATACCCCGTATGTGGAGCGGCGATGGGGGTCTGTGTCGATGATACGTATCGCTTTGGATATTGAAAGTTATTGGTACTGTACACACACTCTCGCGCATTCAAGTTTCATTTGCTACTTGTGCAATGCACCGACAAACGGCCTTGATGCTTCAGCTCCGAATCCCGTAATTCTCACGGTTTACGCATGCGCCAAGCTCGCTTGACAGTTCGCTACGTTCGACACTTGCCTCAAACCTGCCCAATCGAGGGGTTTGAGAATCTCACCTGCAGCCCTGTGTTCAGCCTCATCTCCGCAAAGTCCCACAGCAATCAAATCCTGCGAACCCATATTCATACACTGTCACGGCCGCGACCCGCGCATACAGGGCTCTTTCGCGCCTATTTTCGATGCCTTTCCTCAAGCCTTCTGTGTATGGATGGTCTGGATACCTCGGCAGCCTTCAGCTGCGCCTTGCGTCCAGCGACATCCCTGCGACGAAAATGTCGTGAGTCGAGCATCATCCCTTGCTGTTCAACGGTCAATAGTCCACAATGCAGGGTCAAAATCAGCCTTTTTCCAACGCTTTGCACACAAGTTTCCATTTGGAGACGAGACGAGGCGGTCAGAATATTCCTGCGCCGCACAGCTGTCATGTGCATCCTGGTAAACCAAGACCATACTGTTGTTGTCATGCGCGCAGTGTAACGGTCGATAGTACTGAGTACAGGGCTCTCTCGCGCCTGTTTTCGACAGGACTTCGCAAACTTTCCTATTCAAGACGCATGTGAGCTGTTCCAGACTTACGCCGCGCAGTTGCAATTGCATCTTTCCATTCAGCCGCACACTGCTAATGCCCGCGAACTTTGGTCGATGTTGCATTGGCAACGGTCAATAGCCGTCACACAGGGGCAAAATTGGCCTGCTTTTCACACTTTCCAAGAACTTTCCTGATGTGGGCATTGTCAAGGCATGCGCAACGCTCCTACGCCGCACTGCTGACTTTGCCTTTGCCCATGTCCTTGTCCCTTAGAACGCACTGTATCGACCTAAGTCGCGCGCCGCAACGCTCGATACTTACGCAGGCAGGGCTCAAAACGCCCTTCTTTCCACATGTTTCAAAATTTACCTCCTGTGGAAGTCTTCAACAAGTCGTAGCAGCCGCGCCCTTGCATGCGGCTTCACCGCTCAGCCGCATACCAACGAGCAGTCAAGCGTAACCAGAAGGTATCTTCCAACATTCCCCTGTCGAAAAGCAGAAGTGGTTTTCGTGTCATGCTAGAAAACGGGTCCAAAATTCACAAAGCCTGTCATTTCCTTGGTTCCTCAATGCACATCTCTCCAACGTGCTATAGACCGAATCGTGAAAGCACAAGACAGATTTAGTTCGACCATCCCGGTTCTATGACAAGCCTCTTTCGCGCCTATATTCGATGACTGCTCTGTACCTTCCTTGCCTGGAAAACTTGACTTGCTTGACTGCCTCCAGCTGAACCCTGCGCTCAGCACAAGCACGATAATGACGACCTCAGGACATGACACAGACGGTATATTCCATTCTCTATAGCCACGAAGACAGGCCTCAAAGACGCCTGCTTTCGACGTCCTTTCCCAGAGTTGCCTTCCATGGGTGATCTATGTCGCTTGATAGCCTCATAGTGAGCCTTGCGCTGAGCTCATCATCGAAAAAGCAATCTCGGAGATTGACGTAGATCCTACACTCTGACACTGAACAATTGTCATGACAGTGTTTAGTTAGGCTATTTTCCAGCACTTGGACTCAGAACTTACCTGTCCCAGACAGTCTGAGTCGTCCGTCAGCCTGATGTCAAGGCTTGTTTTGAGCACGATTATCAAGCAGCAATTGTATAACGCATCGTGATTCATACCTCATCATTCGATAGCACTATCTCCAAGACTCCATAGCGCCAGTATACAATGCTAGTTGACAAATTCTTCTACGAAGACCAGTTTGACTCGTCCACAAGTGTTCAAGCTAAAATATAAACCAGCCTTGCATTCAGCCTTACAGACAGCACACATGCATCTTCGCTGTGTGCTTCAACGGTCATTAGCCTGTAGACAGGGCTATTTTGCGCCTGTCTTGGATGACTTTAGTAAAGTTACCTCTTGTGGAAAAATCTGAGCCTTGGGCTCCCCTGTTCAGCTCACGCCCACCTCAGCCGTACATTAAGCCGCAGCCGCATTTCCAGGGAAACGGAATCGCGACGGCACACAACGGATCATCAGACGCAAAAATCGCAAGGACTGAGCATCCGTTCAACAACCTCACAGGAATGTCAAAGAGCCTCACAACGAACTGTGGAAAGCGCGGTGGATCAGTGGTCGAAGCCCTGCATCCAGCGGCTCTCAGCTTCACGCGCGCACTGCGATCCGTCACCAGTCCCCTTGCAACCGCGCCGCTCCTTCCGCCCCCTCGCACCCCTCGATTGGTACGGATGACGGAGGCGGGAGCGCCTTTTTCCCACACTTTTGCTGCAAGTTTCCTTTCACGGCTGTCTATGCTGCGCTGGCACAGCGGGAAAGTTGCTTCGTTGCGTCGCGGGCAGTCGCGGCGTGAACTGGCGTGGTGCTAGCTGGGCTAGAGAGACAGGGATGCGCTGACTGAGCATTTAGTGCCGTTTTAGGCTGCCAAGGACTGCTGTGACGAGCAAGCTGGAGTCTTGAGAATCGCGAAGAAGGAGGGACTGTCGATGCCTCCGAGGACATCGACTATTGGAAGAAAGGACGGATGTCGTACCCGCGCCGCAATCGACACTTGATTGAGAGTTGCCGCATATGGACCGTGGTGGTACGGTACCCGTGAGGATCTTCCGAGGAGGTGCGTGAAGGAGCCGAGGATGAAGAAGTTGTCGAAGGCTTTGGAGCGCGCATCTTCCTTATCTTCGGCACATCACCAAGTCGCGTCATAACCACGTACGAGTTTGCTGCCAAGACAATCTGTTCGGAATGCTCAGGGCCGTGGCGATGGTTCATACTGAGATCGTATGTCGAGTTACACGGAATACGAGATACGACTCCACGACCTTGCCTCTCCGGACACTTTCCACCTCCTGAAACAAACTTCGAGACAGAACGCCCCATCTGCAAGAACGCGGGTACGCTATCCGCTCTACAATCGACAGAAGTCCCAAACTTGCCCGAAGCAGCTGCTTCCCAGCCCTAAATTCCAGAGACGCGGTTGCCGTACCCGCAAATATCATACAGTCAAATGTTGTTGGGACATATGGACATGTGCTCCGCGGGAGAAAAGGGGTGGGGGGATCGACAGGGGCAGACGCTGTGGGGTGAGCGAGTGTGTTGGGTGAAGGGAGAATCACGGGAAGGCTGGAGAGAGTTCGGGTGGCACGTATGAACCGCGAGTTGATGATATTAAATTAGATGTTATGGATTGTGCCAAAGATGAGCTTGGGCGAGTGGCGAGATGGAATGCTGCCTCGCTATCCACAGGTTGCTGTCGAAGATCTTCGCTTGCACGCTTTGTGCTCGCTTCCAAGCTCTGAGCCCTTGCTTGTAGCCGAGTTGTGCTCAAAGTTGCGAAGCAATGCTGAGATGTGAGCTGCGATTACTTGATCGGTGGTGCAATGCTTGTGTCCTGCCTATTGGGAAACAAAAAAGCCTTTCGACCGAGCTTATAGCGTCGGCAATTCCTGCTTCGGCTTAGTGAACCGAGAGCTCACAAATGCATCCATGCTCCCACTAGCCCATTCATTCCTCTCTTCTCACCCCATCGCTTCAGCATCGCCATCGCGTTCTCCATCATTTCCTTTGTTGGCCCAAGAATAGCTACGACCACGACTGGCGTCACACTTCTGATGAAGTCGAAGCCCACGGTCTTGGTGCCTTCCAGATGACCGGCCGTCTTCAGGATGATCTCCGCCGATCGCAAAGCCTGACTGAACAGCGCAGAGGGTAGTGGTGATGGTGGAGGCGACATTGAAGATGACGTTGAAGGCGAAGACTGGGGAGATGGGTCATCCAACTTAGGGTCCTGGGTGTTGAGTTTGTGCAATAATAGCGTAAGAGTTATTTGCACAGATTCGAAAGTCGCTATTGTGAGCGCGACAAAGCTGTCTGGAAGAATGACATTCCTCGAACCCTCGAATGCGGGCTTGACGCCACTGACGGAGAGGTTTGCCATGTTCGCCTCCACAATTTGCAGCCCTGATGATGGCTTCGCAAGGTATGGATATGTTGCTGCCCATTTCTCAAGGTCGTTAATCAGCTCTTTCGTGCGCTTCCTGCAAGGCTCTAGATCTACGTTTGGCGGGAATGGTGAGTTAAAGAAGGTTCGCAAGCTGCCGTTGATCCCGCATAGACTGGTGCAACCAGGAATCAAAAGCATGATATCTGCGAGATCATGGTGTGCGTTGCGAGGCATGTTGACGAAAGGTATTGTCATCCAGTCTCGTGATGAGAAGACAGACGGTTTGTTCAGGATCAACGCCTTTTGTGCCTGGTAATTGTAAGTACGGTTCCATCCTTGCTGTTGGCCGACTTACATCAGATACCCGCATGGCTTTGAACATTGGCCAAACCATGCCAGACTTGACTTGATTCGGCCCACGCATCTTGATGATCTCGCATGCAGCAGCTACATGATGCAGCACACTATCAGAAGTCGTCCCGGCATAGACTTCGTAGAGGCCCAATATTATTGGCACTAAGATCTCCTCGTCGTCTGGAATTCGATCAGGACCAGTCAGTCGAGATAATGATTGTCGCTGGGCATTCAGCGACACTGTGTACCAGCGGTATGAATCTACCAAGATGGTAGGATCGTGATGTATCTTGGCGAAGAAGGCCATGGACGCTGCACGGATCGACAGCTTGACCGCAGGCTTGACTGCCTTGCTGTGTATTACTGGTAGGTGGGTAAGCCAGGGTATCTCCGGCGTATAGTTCCGAGTGTTCTGGTTCATCTCGACGAAATGTAATAGAAAGGCTACGTCCAGGGCATCACCCTGGATCTTAGAAGGCTGGTAGTACTGAGGTGCCCTGTACTGGTACCGTATTGTCGCTACCGCCTTTTCTGCCTCTGGTGACAATACATCGCCCTCGTGGGACGTCGCTGATAAGGGTACATCGTGCAGTGATGAGCCGGTTTCCGAGGGCTCTGACTTTGTTGTCAAGGTTGAGTCCCTCCGAGCGGATGAGGAGGGCGGCGGCGGCGTGTCGCCTTCGCGTGCAGCTGCCGCAACGTTAAGTTTGGTGCCGGTCTTCTTCTTTCTTGCTCGGGGCTTAGTAACTCGGTCAGTCATGTCAATGATGACTGAGCCTATGATGGGCCCCGAGCATTGTAGTCCCAGGCGCCGGCATTGGTTGCAGAACTCTGGCGTCTCATCGCACTATCGTATTTCTCTTAGTTCCCGGTCGATCTCCACAGGGCTGTCGATGGTACCTTTACACGACGCTCACGGCATTGGGTGCACGCTCTGCTCCTTTGAGCTTTGGGCATGAGTGAGATGTTGGCGATGTGTCACTGCACGTGGAAGTGGTGGAGCGATATTGAAAAAGGGAATTCCAGCGACGTGGATGAGCCGGCGGTGTTGAATTGGCGGGAGCAACACATGCAGGTGTCATCATAGCACCCGCTAACAGCCGCAGTCTAACGGGGGTAGGGATGGTCTGCGGGGGTACATTGTGACTGTTCCGCAACTGGCTGCAGCGTTTCAAACAAAGTTTGAGACCGTTGGATGGGTACTCGATCAGCGGTGAAGCGGTCTCCTGCGCTCGGTGTTGTCAAAATGATCGTTTCTGGAGACTTCTGTGAATTTTGATGGCCTGCAGATGGTTCCTGTGTCGCAAATCATCAACACGAGAATGTACCGAGGCCGAGGACTCGGCTGCATGTAGCCTGCAGGGTCGACCAAGAAGGGAGAATGTTTTCCCGACTGGGAACACAGAAAGGGTGTCAGATCCAGATTCGACAACTTTGAACCATTTCGGACAATCCTGAAAGGCTGATTGATTGGTTTGGATGGCGATGCCGCGCTGAGCTATTCATATATGCTGATTCATTCATAACCAAGGGTCTTCGCTTCCTCTATCGTTCACACGCAGATACTTCGCTCTACAACTCGCCCTTCTCGCCCTTCTTCTTGCCTTCCTGCTGCAGCTCCTTGATGTGGCTGTCGTGATCGTTGACTTTCTGCTTATCGGCCGCGATGTTGCTCTCGCCTGAGCTGGCGAGGTCCTCGCGCCATCGGCCCTTGCCCTCCTTCTGCTCCTTTAGCTGCTCCTGCTTCTTCTGTTCAAGCTCTTCGGGTGTGCGGTTACCATCCTCCTTGATTGCCATGCGCGGCGTTGTGGAAAGCGCGCGACGTGTGATAGGGGAAAAGGAGGAGGTTATGGGGCGAAAAGCCGAGATGAGGGCGCGGGGTGCCATTGTGGTTGTGATGGGAGATTTGAGGAGTTGGTGGGAGTTGAGAAGGTAATTGAGCTTGCGTAATGTGTTTTCAAGGGCGTATGGATGGAAGAAGAAGATGTGCAAGCAGCCGAGCTTAGAAGTTGGAGAGCTCCAAAGCTCGTCATAGTATGACGTCAACGCAGAAATGTCAACACCAAAGCTTGCTCTCACGATACCTCGGGTACGCATTGACCACAAGATCTTTCACACGAACTTTACCTTCTTCTCACCAAAAGCAATGTTTCATTTCGTCTCTCCCGGGAGCTTCTGTCTAGATTTCACAAGTGCATCAAACTCTGGATTGACTTGGCCCATAGGAGCAGAATGAAATGGTGGATTTGCAAGATCATGCTCTCATCCCTGGTCTTCCAGCCTGTTTGAGACCGCTTCGAATCCCAGATCAAGGGCGCGGGAGGCTGGCTCTCAACCAACTTCGAGACAATCTTCGTCTTCAGCCTCCCAGAAACAAGGTGGCTGATGTCCAACCTGTGGAGCTGGCAAGTGATCGGACAGTCATCAAGTTCCAGAATGAGATACCTCGCTCGTTGCCCTCCCGGGTCAGGATACGTTCGGACAACTCTAGACCCCCTAGCCGTACGCGGGTGAGATGGCATGTTTGCAAGTCTACCCCTCCGACCAAGTTCCCCTTCAAAGCAACTTGATGAAACACTTCAAGGTACGCCAGTCTTGAGATGATGTGCACTGATGGCTGCAACAATTATTATGAATGGATTGCACATCCTGTCATGGTATGATATATGGAAATCGTAACGTGCTGCGTCGACCGATCGAATCAGTTACAACGTGGCAAAAACCAGAAATAATGATCAGTTGCATCGGGCAAAAGACACACTCCATCAGTCGAAGGCTCATTTCCGTCTCTCCACCCCGTCCTTGCCCTCCTCGCTCCTCCCCGTCGCAGTCGCCTCGTCCTCTGCAGCAGGCGTAATATCAATCAGCGGCGTGCTCGCATCGACCCCGCCGTGAGTCGAGTTTGCCTTACTCGGCACCTTACTGCCCATATTCGACAGGTGTCCCGCAGTCTGCTTGGTCCAAAGCTCGTTGTACTTCCCGTCCTTCTCCAGCAGCTCTTGGTGACTTCCTCGTTCGACTATGGCGCCCTTTTCGATGACCAGAATTTGATCCGCATCCACGATAGTTGAGAGCCTGTGTGCGATCACGAATGTGGTTCGGCCCTTACTCAACTTGCGGAAGGCCTCCTGGATGAGCGCTTCAATACCAGAGTCGATTGCTGATGTGGCCTCGTCGAGGAGTACGATCTTCGGGTTTTTGAGCAGCACGCGTGCGATAGCGATGCGTTGAAGCTGTCCACCTGAGAGCCTTACGCCACGCTCGCCGACCTTAGAATTGTAGCCATCGGGGAAGCCGACAATGTCGTCATGAATAGCGGCTGCACGGCATGCGTCCTCGATCTCAGCATCTGTGGCCTCGAGACGTGCGTACCGAACGTTCTGGCGAATCGTCTGGTTGAAGAGGACGGGATCCTGTGGGACGAGACCGAGTGCGTCGCGCAGACTTGACTGGGTAACGGAACGTAGGTCTTGTCCATCGATTTGTATCGATCCGCCGGTAACATCGTAGAAGCGGAAGAGTAGCTTGAGCATGGTTGATTTGCCACCACCTGTCTCACCAACGAAAGCGATGGTCTGACCGCCCTCGGCTTTCAGATCCACACCCTGGATAATGGGCTTGCGCTCATCGTACGCAAATTCGACACCTGTAAACTCGACAACGCCACTCCCAACGACCAAGTCTCTTGCACCCTCTTTATCAGCAACTGAAGGCTTCTGCTTCAGCATTTGGAGCAAGCGCTCTGCGTCGATGAGAGAGCTGGAGATATGCCTGTAGCTGTATGATAACACATACAAAGGGCTTGTCATCGTGTGCCAGTACATGATGAGCGTAACTAAATCGCCAACCTGCTTACGTCCAGCAACGATCTGGGTCATACCGAAGACGCAGCAAGCAGCGAACCCAAACGTAGTGAGCATATCTTGTGCGGCGTGACCACCCATTGAGCGGAAGTAGTAAGCGTATTGCGCCCTGATGGTGTTCATGATGTTGGATGCGTAACGTTGATGCTCGTAGGTCAGGCGATTGAAGTACGCTACCGTCTGCCAGTTGTGCACTGTTTCATTGACAGTTGAGCTTTCGGTTCGCTGCTTCTCCACATAGTCTCTGCGTTTTGGCTGCGAAAGCGTAGTGAAGTACCAACCGATGCAGGTGTATGCGAAGCCCATAAAAAGGATGATGAAAGCCATGTATGCGTCGAACAGATGCGTGACGTACCACATGGCGACGACCAAGTCTAGGAGAATGGGCGAAATGTCAAAAAGTACCATCTCGACAAGCGAGTTAAGAGATGACGCTTGCTCGACAGCCTTGAGCACCTCGCCAGAGTCTTTCGACGTGTGGAAGTCCATGGACAGGCTCAGAACGTGCTCGTATGCTAGGAGTGTAATTCGTCGGTACGCCGAATTGGAAATGACCATACTAGCGATGCCATCGATGAAGCCGAGACCCGCATAACTGCCAATCCACTGGAATAGAACCCAAAGACCAACATCTTTCCAGGGCATTACTCCCGTGTTCTTGCTGAGCTCGTTGGTGATGATACCAAGTTGCCGAGGCGTAAGCAGATTGAGCGCGCGTTCGGCGAGCATGTGGATCAGGCGCACCCCCAGAGCCCCCATGACCATCCAGTCATCGCGGGGAAACAGGTATGGCAAGAATACAGCGAAAGACTTGAGATAGCCAAACCAGCCTCCCTCTTCCTCCAGGCGCTTCGCTTGCTGCTCTTTCAGTTCCTTGTCTCTATCCTTCGGCGATTCCTCCTCATCGTCAGAAGCAGAAGCAGTCTGCTCAATGCTACCGTAGCCTGCACTGCCGTTCTGAGCCGTAGCGCAAACGGCTGGCTTAGGTAAAAGCGATTGGCTCTCCTCATCGGTACTCTTTTCCGCGTGCTTTGTAATCGTGATAGCAAAGCTGTCAATCAGGACAACCAGCGAAATGATGGATCTGACACAGTCGAGGACGAGTGGTGCATTGTTCGCACGATCTTCCCGGGGAATCGAGGCAGCGCTCATCAAGCACACTGTCGTTTCGAATGCAAATTGAAAAACAAATGCGCCAAAGTAGGGATGCCATCTGAGGGACTTCGAGGTCCACAAGGAGTATGACAGAGGTCCCCAGACGAGGATAGATCCGAGACATCTAATCGCTGCTGGTTCCGGAGCCGTGTATTGTGCATCTGCAAGTGATCGGCTGAAGTAGTAGAGTACCTCTGCAACGTATGAGACAAAGATGGAAACTGTGACGGCGAACACGCCTCTCCTTCGTTTATGCGACACTGGAATCGGTTTCTGTAGTATGCATAGACTGAATGCTGTCGCTCCTAGGAAGAAGAATCCAACGGTAGGAGCGTGCATATAGTGCAGTAACGCCATCACCGGGTATAGTGATGCGGGTGCTGGAGACTCCATGGTCATGGTCCCAGGATGGATTTTGTGGTTGAATGAAAGAGTGCGAACGACTCGGTCCGGGATTTATAGCTGATGACACGGCTGCTACACCGTAGAGCGAAAGAGCGGGTGTCGAGCCACACGAGAGCCCAGACAGTCGACTGCAAGGAAGGAGAGGCCGACGTTATGTGTATGAAGCCTAGATCCTTGTCAAAGTTCAATAGACGATATGATGACGTTGCGACGGTGATGTGTGCATAAGGCGCCAACACCGCAACGATGGTGGGTGTGTCTATTCCTAGAGCTGTTGATGGAGGCTGAGCACCGCCACAGATTCGCTGTCTCCGCAAAAAGTCGGTCGGGGTCAAATAAGACGAAACTCAATCAACGACGGAAGCGCAGCGACTGCAAGCAGGCGGTATGGAGTGTTAAGGAGTTCCGGCGACAAAGGAGCGATTACGTGTTGGTGTTGTTGCCTGGTCGTGGCACTCAATCTGTAAGGATTGCTGCAGCAACGTTTGCGACAGGGAGTTGTTTGCGAACAAGAGGCGCGACTTCGACTGCGGTAAACGGGACAGCGAGCACCTCAATGAAGAGACGCTACTCGCGCGCTTCTCCGCTGAAGAGCCTGCAAACCATCGCTAGCTGAAGGAAGGTTGCATACCCGCGTGGCTAGTGCTGCAGCCCTGCGGGGCCTCCAGGACTCACCGCCGAGTCTCAGCTCTCACGCACCGTGTCGTCAGTCCCCTAGCATAAAGCTGCTTCACCTTCTTCATCAACGTTCTCGACTGTCTGTCATGCCTAGACCATGTGCTTGCTCGATGCAGGCAATGCTCGAGGAGGCCTCCAAGATGACTCTCCCTTCTGCAAGCCATCTCAGGCGGCCGTCAATTGACATCGGCGAAGGTCAGATCAGAGTGTTGCAGACGTAACGCTGTCGCAGGTGAGATACCGGTGAAGCAAAGTCGTCGCGCCGTCTCCTCCGTAGCGTGAGGTCCGACCATACATCTTTACGCTCTCTTCGGCTTCCGGTCGTATCAGAGTATTGTCTTTGCATGATCCCCCTCGGTAAATCTCCCAGCTTCGCACACCTTTCAACTTGAATCTCTGAGTCATGACTGCTGCCTGCAGTACTATGCAGTGGTCGAGAATGTTGAGATTGACTGAATGACGAAGCGTATTGCGTTTTGGGGTCTGCGGACGGGGACAGAGTGTGGTGAGCGTCGCGCAGAAGGGCAGAAAGAGATGAAAAAGGCATCGTCTGCTATCGAGAGAAATCTGTTGTCTGTCCACCTGTGCACGTAAAATTGGCTTCATGGGCAAGGCAGCCGCAATGGTCGTGGTGCGTAAGAGCTGGGATCAGGCTCGGAAGGCGCCTACAAATGTTGCCTGCAAACACGAGTATATTCAGGTGTCGCGAATGTTGGTATATTAAAGGCTACGTATAGAAGATCACGAATCTATAGGTCTTGTTGGGTGTCTCAGTCCTGGAGCAGTACAAGTGAGAAAGTGAGCCTCCATAGACGCAACAAGGGATTACAAAGATGCTCTAGATCTGTCGATGTCCAGCCCCCCTTGAAGACATTGTTCAGCTGTAGGTGGCGGTTGTGGCGTAAAGTGTATCAGGTAGACTGCATCTGACAACCTCCCGAGTGCAGGTGTTCTACGAGTTTGTTGGTACAGTTTGTTGGTCAAATGATGTCTGCTCTGTTGACCCGAGACCGCATTGAGCATACAGGCGCTTTATACAATTTGCAGATATCAACATACTGGAACAAATTCGTTCTCGACAACATCGACATACGGCCCGCGGCGCTTGATCTTGTACGCGTTACATGGAGGTGGGATAGTCAGCAATCTGTGCAGCGTCCTGGAGGTCCTCGTACCGTACCGTAATCAAAGCAAGCATATCGGGAACATACAGCATGATGTGGAGCAAGATTTTCGAGTCCCCATCGCGGGACTTGCACATTCTCATTTCACTCTCGAGCGTTTGCACGTCCCCACCTCTGACAGTACGATACCCCTTCACTACCAGCTCAGGTTCCGTAGAGCATACAAAATCCGTAACCACCACGAGATATATCGACCTCATCCTCACTCTCACCGGCGTGGGTAATCTCAACCATGTCGCGTCCAACCACCCCAGAACCCAAGACTGGTCCCAACGACATCGAACCACCAAGCACCCCCGGCGCCGACATCACGCCCAAAAGAGATCTCCCTCCACGCACACCTGGCGCACCAAGCACACCAGTCGGCACCATGCGCTTTCAACGCAAGACGCCCATTCCTTCCACTCCCGGCGGCCACCGGCGCATGGCCTCTATCCCACGCACACCTGGCAGCAGCGTGCAACCCTGCTCGTCCTCTCCGACTTCATTCACTTCAATCAAGGTGCACACAGCCAAGTGTTCAGAGTGCGATCAGCGCAACATTGAGACCATGCTGCGGTGTCCCGGGTGCACGTTCCAGCTCTGTAAGCCGTGCCGCGACAGGAGGGAGACAGCGGGAAGGAGCCTGGCGCATGGAAACATGATGACACCGCGGATTGCGACGCCCGGGACCGGAGGCAGTGTGGTGCGAAGGAAGCCAGTGTCATCGGTGAAGAAGAATGAGAGCCAGGAGGCAGGCAAGTATGCGCAACAGGAAGTGATGAAGAGCGACCGCAAGGCGGAAATTGTAACGGAAGAGAAGATCGAGGTGAAGGAGCCTGAGGCGACTAAACGCATGGCCAAGCCTGGACCGAAGCCTAAAGCAAAGGCAAAGTCAAAGACGAGGGAATCAACTCCTGACGACTCGTCTGACGATGACTTTGCGCCAGATCCTGGATCGCCTACAGCAAGCAAGCGACGACGTACTCTCACCTCGAGGACGGATAGCCCCGCTGATATGCCTTCCCCGTTCCTCATGGCCAGCAGCGCGAAGGGCGTTCGGATACCTGATAAGGTTCTCGGCGATATGACCACGGACGAGCTGCTAGCGCATCATGGAGTCAACACGGTACAGAGCCCGTACGAGGCTCATCTGCTTAGTCGCCGTGAGCCCGTGGTCTCCGACCCTGTCATTGAGATCCCAGAGGTCGTGAAGCGCAGTTTCAAGCCAAGGCCGACCGCTGAGGAGATTCAGCAGAACATCCAAGATAAGGTCAGGGAGAAGATGGGACTCGGAAGGTGGACGGAGGAAGACGGTGGTAAAGAGTGAGGTACGGTGGAAATGAACGGTCCTGGGAGCTCAGCCAAGGCGGAGAGTTGAATGGTGGCATGAAATGTTCAAATTGTGGTTCTGCATCTTGCCAGTATCAGCTATCGTTGTGCTGTGGCAATTGTGTACTACGCGGCTCAACGGTGCCTGTGTCTCATGAGCAATAGCCAAAGAGAGCAGTCTAGAATGTCTAGATTTCATCAGTATGAAGCAATATGCACTACCTGGTTGGCGAGACAGATGATCAGACAGAGATATCGATGTAGTATTGTACCTGGTGGTGCGACTGACTCCGGCCCATGCGATGCTGCGACAAAGGGAAGTAGTGGTGGAAAGACATTATGGGTATCCGAAAAGGAATAAGACAAGCAATGAAAAGGGCGCAACAAGCCTCAGCCTCGCAGTGCAGAGTCGGCCTCCCTAGGCTTACTTGCCGAATTGGCGTGTGAGACCCCCCTGGACGGCCTTGACTGGCTCGTCGCCGTCCTCGTCGGCACCAAGGACGCTGTCGAGCCATGCGGCCTCGTCCATGTCGGCGTCAGCAGACGCAGAGGCGTCTCTTTTCAGGCCGCGTAGCGAGGGGAAGCGTTTGGCGAAGTGCTGGGCGTAGTCGGTCGTCTCTGAGAGCTGCGGTTGGTCCGAGTCGGGCTGCGCCGTTGGTTGCAGCACGGTGATGAGCTGGCTGCAAGGGATGAGCGACACGGCCGAGCTGGGGACGGAGCACCTGGGCGGTGGGGGGGCTGCACACTCACCTGGACGTCTCCGCACAGATCTGCTCGAGCGCCTCCCGCTCGCGAAGGAGCTCTGCTGGATCGGGCTGCACAGGGTGTTGCGGGCGGGACTCGAGCGTGCCGTACTGCGGCTGGTAGTTGTCACCGAGGAGCTGCGACGAGTCCTCCTGCTGCAAGGGCGCGTCAGCACAGAGACAGCGCCCGTATACGGACGTCGGTGACACTCACGTCTTCGTCGGCGCGCCCACCGAGGCACGATGCGCAGACGCCCATGGAATGCGGTTGTCGAAGTCGTGATATCAAAGAATTGTCGAAGAAAGCGGGGAAGGTGCCGGCGATGCGGGCGGCGCGGAGTCTCACTGGTATATGGCGGGTGTGGGTGTGCGCGCGTCCATGAGAGGCATGCCGCAGCGCTCAATGGCACAGAGAGGAGAGGCTGGCGCGCCCGCCGGTGACGATGGCTGCTCCCCTGTGCTGATCGGCGCTGGAAATCTCCGACCATCTTGGCGGGAAGCGACCGTTGACTGCTGGCTGCTGGTTGGAGCCGCACCGTCATCCGTTCCTGACGCCTGACACTTTGACAACTCCGCGCCCCTCTTTCGGAGCCTTCGACATCTGAAACATATCGCTCACCTTGCACTTGCACCACCCTCATTCCATTCAACACTACGCTGGAGAGACCGCGGACAGCCTCACCGTGGCCTTCACCATCACCATCACCACCACCACCATCACCAACTCTGATAACCGACTCTGCGCGCTTCTATTCGAGCTTGTGCGCGGCTGACTGCTTCCATCGACTCCTGTTCTCTCTAGACATACTAGACATATGACACCAATACTTCTTCCATTGCGCCGTCTCTCCCGTCATCTCTTCTGTCTCTTGTTCTGACTACCGTGCAACACCCGGACGCGTTGTCGGTATTCGAAACGCGTTCTCTCCCTTCACATGTTCTCCATGGCTCTGAATCTGGGTGATGGTGGAGTGCGAAATGCGCCAACGCGCCTCGCTTGGCGGGCTCCCTTCCATTCCAATGCCCCATGAAGAGCATGGTTTCTGCCAAGCCTCACAAAGCCATCGTCATTGGAGGCAAGCCACCAGCTTCGCTTCCCGTTGAGCCAACATTCTCAACGACATGTTCCACGCAAGGTCACCACGGCCCATCATGCTTCACGCGAAACTGATCCAGCCTGCAAGCTCTGATCCGAATCAGTGCTCCAATGCCCCCTGCAAGGCACATTCTCGATATGGTGGTATCTTAGATGGCTGGAAGCCCGGCTAACGGGTTGGGGCTCTACCATCATCTCTTATAAGTGCACACATGGCGGTACGTTCTGGCTTGTAATCCACCGAACCCACCTCGGAATCCTTTGAACATCAGGTCAGAGCAACTCTCACTCACTGAGTGCTCGATCATGTTCTTCACTCGCTCAGTACTGGCTTCGGCCGCCGTCCTTTCTTTTTCTGCGACCGCCGAGGGTTCAGTCTTGCACCGCAAGGCGGAGGAGCATATCGAGGTGAAGAGAGTAGCTGCCGACGACGCTCAGGGCGCATGGACTTGGAAGCGCCTCTTTGGAAAGAGACAGAACCTCATTCTGGACTGCCCCAATGATCAGTTCGCATCCCTTCTCGACAGCGCCCCGAACAACGACGTGCAAGGCTTTTGCAATGACTGGCTCAATCTTGACCCAGCGACTGTGACCAACGAGGTCACACCCACAGTGTAAGCGCAGCCTTCGCACGTCCAAGAACATCATTGACAATTTCGCAGCACAGTGACTACCAGCGCATCCACGACTACTACCCAAACAACTGTGCAGCGCACCATTTTGACCTCGACCGTCGTCGAGACTGCAACAGTTACTGCTTCAGCATCTGTCCGCCGCCGCATGGTTGCTGCTGCTCAGGTCGAGGCAATCGCTACGTCCATCGTCGCCTCTGTGATCGCAAGTGGAACACCAACATCGAGCACTGCAGCTACTACGAAGGGAGCCGCCAGACTCGCTGCCGAGGAAGGCCTCTCGACGGCCTGCTCGTGCAAGCAGGTGGCGCCTACATCTACCGTGACCGACGACTTCACCGTTCCCGCTGTGGTAAGCCTCTCAAGTACCCACGATTTTGGTCGGCGCTGACGCACAGAAGACTACCACTGTTGGTGTGCGGGTTCTTAACATCATTCGAGAGACCGAGACTAGGACTTACACCTCAACTACCACAATTACCGAATCAGCTACTGCTACAGCTTCTGGTGATGCTACCTCCGCGACGTCCAGCACGGACTCGGTCAGCTCTCGCGCCGATGCTGAGGCCAGCTCTAGTGCGGCTGCAGACTCCCTCGCCAGCGTCATCGCTGAGGTCAGTTCAACCGCTGCTGCTGAGAGCGGCGCCAGCTCAAGCGCAGCCGCAGAGTCCAGCGCAGATGCAGCCAGCACAGATGCAGCGGCCGAGTCTGGCTCCTCATCATCCAGCAGCGTAGAGGAGTCCTCAAGCGCTCCAGCTATCACCACCGTCCCTATCGCCGTTACATCGATCGGGCTCGGAAACGCTACCGCCACTGTTTCAGGAAGTGCGGCTGTCGTTACTGCAATTCCTTTCTCTTGCGACGAGGATGATATTAACAAGGACATCGATCAGGTTGTGGGAGGATTCCGTCTCGGATACTCCGTGTACTGCAACACTGGGCTTACCAGTCAGGATCGCGTCGGTAGGCCCATTCCTGTGACCGATGCAACCTCTTGTGCTGCACAGTGTTCGCTTCTCAACTCCCAGGGTGCACAGGACGCCTGTCAATCTGCCGTCTTCACACCCTCCAACTCCACCGATGCCACAGGCGGCACTTGCGAGCTCTACACGGCCGCGGAAAACAGCGGACTCACAACCACGCCAGCACCTGGCTCAGTTGCGATCGTCCACACCGGAACTTATGCCAACGGCGATGAGTGCGCTGCTCTCAATGCGACCACTGCTGCTATTATCCCAACCATCACCGATGGCCCCGTTGTCATTGAGACCCCTGGCCTCGTCACTCAGAGCTCTGGAGGCGGCGTTTCGCGCACTTACGTCTCAGCGAACACCACGGACGCTTCAGGATTCGTTCACTTCAGCTGGTACGAAATCTACGCATCTTCCGCAAACTGGTATGCCGTTTACGAGACATCCTGGGCATGCTCCGCCACGATCACCCGTACCATTGAGCAGGAGCCGTCTACTACCGTGATACAGGGCTCGACAATTACATCTGTCATCGTGACAACCATCATTGGCAACGGCTTCACCACGATCATTTCTGGAGATAGCACTACCACCATCCGAGGTGGCGGGGGCGCAGGAGGCGCTACCTTTGTGCCAGCTTCTACCACTGGTGGTGACGCGGGACTCACCACTTTCTTCTCTACTGCTGTTCAGGCGTCGACTGGTACTGACGGCATTGTCACTCCTACTCCAGCACCCTCGCTTGGAGGTGTCGGCAATGTAACCGTTACCGAGGGTTTCACGAGTGTCTTCTCTACTGGTTCCGAGGGCATCATCTCTCCCAGCGCATCTCCTCCGCTCAATGCTAGCATTAGCGGCTCTGCCAGCGAGGAGGTTGTCGTTTCATCCACTGCTACCACATTGACGATCTCTGGCGCGAACTCGACATTCTTTTCCGCAGGAAGCAATGGTATCCTCACTCCGACCGAGACTCCTATTCTGGAAACCATTGTATCCTCGGGCACCATCACTCTCACTCTCAGCGGTTCCAACGCCACTGCTACTTCAACCGGCGGCAGCGGAGTCATCCCGCCTTCCGCGTCCGGATCCGCATCGGAGAGCTCAGCTGTAGCAAGCACCTCGTCCGACGAGTGGGATGACGAGAATTCCTACGGACCAAAGACCAGCAGAGTGGTTGTTATCTCGAGTTCAATCCTTACCATCACATCTACAGGCACTGGTGGCGTTGAGACCCCGATTCTGAGCACTGCAGTCTCGTCCGAGACTCTTATTGTCGAGATCAGCAACACCACGCTCTCTGGCAATGGATCTTTGACCACCGCCACCTCTGTCGCCACTTTCAACTCCACAGGTAGCGGTGGTATCCTCACACCCACCGTTGTCACTGAGGTCATTACGACTGCTACAGGTGTCAGCAACTTCACAAGCATCATTGCAACTGCCACTGCAAACAGCACTGGTGGAGCTGGTGTTATCCCTCCTGGAGGCACTCTGGTCGTTACCGAGGTCGTGAACTCTACTCTGCCCATCCCAACCCCTACCGGCGGCTTCTCAACCGGTGGTAGTGGTAATTTTTCGACTGGAGGCGAGACAGCTATCACGATCTCGACCGGCTCGTCTGGTGTGATCCCGCCAGCGCCCACCAACTCCACCTCGTCTGGCCCACCCTTTACCAATAGCGATGACAACCGTACTGGTTTCTTCAGCCGCTCTACAGCCACGGTCACCTCGAACTTCACAGCCTCGAGCGGATTCGCCACACCCTCGTCGAACCTGACGACAGCTATCGAGACGCCCAGCAGCAACACTACAGTCGTGCTCACTGTGCCCCTATCGACCGGCCCTGTCTCGACCGCTCCGGCTAATGCGACTTCATCGTTCAGTGTGTCCTTCCCCGAGGATAATCGCTCCGGTAGTTACTCGACCACATCGACACTCACTCTGCCTGTGGAAACCACGACGCCGCCTACCGCGTCCCAGACTCCTAGCACTCTGGTCGTCACTGCCACCACAAACATCACGCTTTCGCTTCCTAGCGGTAACGTGACCTTGATCCCACCGACAACTCGACCCTTCGATAACACAACCGCACCGCTACCGACACCCACTGGTAACATCACCTTCCCACCGCTAGTGTCGATCAACTACTCTACTGTGCCATCCTTCTCGACGGGCAACCTCTCTACTATCTTGCCGCCATCTTCAACTGGCAACATTACCCTCATTATTCCTTCGCCCACCACGAACGTTACGATCATCGTTGAGACACCATTTGTGCCTTCGAACTCCACTACTGCGCCCCCTGCGTCGATTACGATCCCTCCGATATCTCTTAACTCTACGCTATCGCTCCCGACGCAGAATTCGACTGGTCCCGCGTTCTCCAACAGCGAGGACAATCGCTCTGGACGATTCAGTCGAACGCTCTCGTCTGGTGTAGCTCTGACAACTGGTACCGGCGGCTTTGGCAACATCACAGCCACCCCGCCACCTTTCCCTACCGGAAACTCTACGCTTCCCTCGGGACCCACGGCGCCTTTGACAGAGGCTTGCCCGAGCCCGACAGAGTTCTCTACCATCACGCGGGAGGTTGTAATCACCACCTACACTGTTGAGACTGTCCCTGTCCTTGCCTCTACCTGTATTTCCTCCGACGCGGCGGCAGCAGCCCCAACCAGCCTCAATGGAACTTTCCCAGCCGCCGGCAACGTTACCGAGCCTACAGTCACCCTCCCCTCCGTTGTGGAGAGCCTTGCTGACGCGATTTCGAGCCTGACAGCTACTGATGCTGCACCTACCCCTTCTGAGGTAGCTCCAGTTGTCTCTGCAATCTTGAGCGCTGTTTCGAGCGTCGCGTCTGATGTCACCGCTTCTGCCACCTCGGATGCCGCTAGCGAGGTTACAGCTGCACCTGTGTCCCGCTTCCGTCGCTCCGGCACTCTTGCTACTCAAGAGCAGATCGACGCTGCATGCAATGACACTGGCGATCTTGTCCTCTCGCCCACCTTGAATATTCAACCCAACAACAGCAATGAGGGCTGGTTCGTCAGCCAATTCAATCCGACTATCCCTGTTGAATCAGCCGCTACCGCCAACGGCACAATCGCACGCTTCCGATCTGCATTTCCTGGCCAGACTGCCGCGCTTTCTCAGCCCTTGACGCTATGCCCAGGAACACAGTACGATCTGACCGCATCTACTCGACAAGCGGACTCCAGGAGCGGGTGCACGGTTCAGCTCAGAATCGGTAGCAACTCGGTTTTCACCGCAAGCCCGGAGACCACTTTCACCTCGCGTACAGAACAGTTCACGGCCGGCCCTGGGGCCGAGGGTGCGAGTGTGGACTTGACGCTTGTCATGAGCTGCGCTGGCTTCGCTGGGGCTGTTGTCGGTGCGGACCCTGAGGGATACATGGTTGGTGAGATTGAATCTGTCAGCGTGACGCCTGCCCAGTAAGACTTGTACAATTGATCCTGAAGAGAATGGACGAGGAAAAGGGGAATGAAGGAGGGACGGATAGAAATTGGCTCGATGGATGGGCGGCGCTTTGATTTTGGCGTAACAGTACACTTTCGCTGCTGTTTGGCTCTCGGTACATCGTTAGCATAGTCTTGACTGAAGCTTTCTAGCATCTTACGATACTTATGATATGAATACGAAAATGAATGTATGCTTTGGATAGACATCTGCTTCACCCTCTTGGTCATGCCGTGACGATGAGGTTTTCGTAGTGTTGATCTACTCGTTAGCACAAAGGGATGATGTCTGACGGCTCACGCGGCCGCGATGCTCGGCTACCATCCGAGATCCAGCTCTACAAACTTAGACGCCACCACTGGCCGCTCCATGCCAATCAACGTGTATCGGAGCATTTCCTAGTGAGTTATCGTTGTCGACTTGACAGCTGTAGCGTCGGTACACGCAGGTACCTGTTGATCGACAGCAGCTACATGAACACAGCCACTCCATATGTCCTATGGCTTTTCAGATTTATCTGAAGATACAAGCATATTCACGAAGACACCTGAGTCACCCAGATCAAGCTAAGCTTTGATGTTCGTGCCTTAGCCGTATGACCAGCAGGCCCTTCCCCCGTTCTCGTACCGCAGGTCCGGTCGGTGGGCAGCAGAATTCTCCAACGTGCCGCGCATGCCGCGCATCTTGTGACAGCTCGGCAACGGGGTATCAGCTCGCTCGCAATGGCTCGTCGTCATTGGCCTCTTAGATCTACGAACATCTCCGGGGCCGCAAACTCGATGCTCGAAAGAAATACCAAGTTCAGTATGATCTTCTCCGATGCCCTACACATGAATCGTGGCGCAGCAGGGAACGGTATCAGTTCGAGATGTTGATCTGCACGAGTTGGTGCGTTGGTTGAAGCCTCTCCCGCATTGGTCGATGCCCGCGAGACAAATTGTTTGGGTAATGACATCACACATGCCTTAGCGCGATTGAACCCTGAATGATCGACGCCTCCCACGTCGAGCGCAAGCTCACGATGGCTGACAACCTTGCCGGAAATCACTTAGGATCATGTTGGTCTAGACTGGCGTCACAGGCTTGAAATTTGTATATATTGCTCTAGCGTGTCTGACCATGAGATCCTACAATTTCTGACTGTCCGCATTTGAATTATCGACGCGGAATCATCTCCTACGCTCCCCTGCCAACAAGCCCCGCAACTGCCTCAACATAGCTTGCTAGCTTAAATACACCGCAACCCCTCCTCGCGTCAGATCACGACAGACCTTGCCTCTTGTACCCAAGTATCACACACCGCAAACATGAGCGCCCCGCAATCTGCAACCAGCGAGCTGCCCACACGCTCGTTCACCAACACCTCGGACGCTGAGGCCATCCCTGGAGAGGACACATCCGAGGTCAGGAGAGCAGCTGCCAGGACCAACTGCGATGCTAATACAGACTTCAGGTTACAAAGCTTTTCGCTGAGCGCCTCCAAGCATGGAAGCATGCCACCTCCGATCTCGAGGACTACATCACAGCGACCGAGAAGACACATCACGCACACGGAAAGGAGTATGAGAGGATCCTGAAGGTAGACAATACAGCAACGATGATTGTCGCGGTAAACTGATCTAGAACAGACCGTAAAAGATCCCTTGAAGGAGGGGCACCACTTCGATCAGTCGCTGGGCGGTATCGCAGGCATGTTCGAAAACATTAGGTCCAACACACAGGTGAGCAACGACAGAGACCCAGCGATTGATTGGCATTGAAATTAATGACTTTCCAGGGCATGTCAAACCAGCATTACGAGACCGAGAAGCAGCTCAAAACTGTCATTCTACCCATCTTCGAGCGCCTGCACACCGAGATCAAAAACAAGAGCAAGGAGCTCACTAAGGGAGCCGGCAAGGGCAGCAAGTCCGTTGATAAGGCGCGTGCCAGTACACAGAAGCACATCGAGCTTCTTGGCCAGCACACTGCTACGTTCGAATCGCAAGGCGGCAAGATGACCGCTACCGACGATCCCTACATCCTGCAGCGCGGAATCATGCACCGCCTCAACAAGCAGGTCCAGGAGGAGAACAACAACCGCCAGGATCTCATTAGTGTACAAAACTCGTTCGCTCAGTTTGAGGCCCACATCATCCAAACCATCCAGCACGGTATGGGCCAGTTTATGCAGGTCGTCAACACCCAGGCTGAGCAGACAAAGAACGCCTATGGCGACATTGTTGGAACTGCACAGCGCATCCCCTTGGACTTTGAGTGGAATGGCTTTATCCAGCGTAACAACCAGGTCCTCATTGACCCCTCAGCTCCTGCCCGCACTGTGCAGGACATCAAGTTCCCCAACCAGAACCACCGTTCGACACAGCCATTGATCTCCGGCTCGCTCGAGAAGAAGGGCAAGATCATGCGCTCTTACGACACAAACTACTACGTCGTCACGCCGTCTAAGTTCTTGCACGAGTTCAAGACCGACGACGACTTCGCCAAAGATCCCGTGCCCGAGCTCTCCCTCTACCTCCCAGACTGCGTCGTCGGCGCTGTCAGCGGCCAGAAGTTCAATGTTAAGGGCAAGGACGTCTCCAAGGGCAAGCTGGGCAACACCTTCTCCATGAACCACGAAGTCGCATTCAAGGCCCACACCCCTCAGGCTGCGGAGCAGTGGTGGCAGGTCATCAGCCAGGCTGCGGGCCAGGTATCGCACGAAGTGCCTGCTGCTAGCCCAACCAGTCCTGTTGCTGGGCACAACAGCCTGAATGAGGGTGTGGCAGCGCCTGTTGCGGATGAGAAGACCCCCGCGCCGCTCCAGACCCAGGGCCTTGAGCACACTACTACACACGGCACCACTGGAAGTGCTGTGCCTGGAAGTGCTGCCCCTGTCAGCGCTGGACCTCACAGTGCCGGTGGCATCCCCCCTGCCAGTGCTGGTACTGCCCCTACCAGCGGCGTGCCTGGCGAGCCCGGCAAGTACTAAGAATGAGGATGATCCTACAAATATTGCTTGAGACGTTTGGTTGTCAGAGCAGCGCAGCTTTGTCGTTTGAAGTTAGTAATCCCATACCCTAATACCGAAGATACCACGATATAGTACACAGTAATATACATGTTACAGCAAAGTACACCCTTGCAAACCTGCTAGCCAGATCTCACCGCGTTTTTGAATCTACAACAGCAATGCCCTCTACCTGGCACTCCACAGGAGCTTTGCTCTCACTTTCCCTCCCCATCTGCATTGATCTAAAGCCGGCTTTCACCATTTCAATCATCGTTGACCTTTTCCCTAGCCTGCATTGCTCCTCTATCAAAAGAGCTCAAGGACGCATGGCCGAATGGTGGACGCCCGCCACTAATTGACATAAGGAATCTGAAATGAAGGCTTTACTGAGGGAATTTAACTGGGAAAACCTGAGGGAATCTGAGGGACTTTGAGCTCAGTTCATATAGGCTTTGATTGAGGGACTCTCAACACAGTCACAGGCGGGAGCTTTCAGGTTGGAGTCCTGGTGTGTTACTCTTTCCGCGATGGTAGTAGAGGTGAAGGCGATGGCACATCTGTGTATAAGGTGTTGCTGGATTTCTTTTTGGCTCTGTGTGGTGATTGGAGAGAGTGCCTAGTGCAATCGTCTACTTCACAACAACCTTGCAAGCAGCACCGCTCAGTGAGACAATTATCTTCAGTCCAGCATTGCATATGCATAGAATTTGTGCAGTTACTTAGAGATATTCTGAAGATCTGAGGCTGGACGGGTCGAGTCATTGCTGCCGCTTTGATGATTAGCTGTGGGGCCGCAGATCACCCCCTTTTTGAGGCTGATGGCTCCGCGACCAGGCTAGCGACGCCTTTCGCGTAACTAGATTCTAGACCTCCAGAGCGAAGACCAGGACCTTTCATTCTCATTTCTCCATGTCGACAAACTGGCGATGCAGATTTGCGACAACGATCGCTAGCGTACCTTCTCGATATAGTGGACGATCTTGAGGCTGCTGTCCCCGTTCGACTATCAAAGACTCTGCTCGTGGATTCATCACACATGTATTTATCTTCGCTAAACCACCAATGCTCCTTCGCAGCATGGAGGCTTTTTACATCGAGCAATTAAACCTACAGCTGCGCGGCACCGTGCACACACAAGCGCCTCGTATCCTACACCAAGATTCTATAGACGTGCTCAAGTCGGGCATTCTAGTACTGCCAAGCAAGCATGTGTCGTCCGATCCCGCCTCATCTAGTCATTCGATAACAGCCCCAGCGATTCAACTCGAGCTCAGTGTATCGAGGCGTTTGTGACCTCAGCTGGCATCGCTTTCGCCGGACTCTACATTTCTGCAATTGTGGACCTGTGCCGAAAAACTACGATGTCGGCGGCTATAAAGACGCCAGAAGGAGCTCTATGAACCTCGACAAGCAGCTCACTGTTCCTTTTTCCTGATTGTCGTAGCTTCCAAGGGCTCTCTGAGTTCCGTCCTGTCTTTCCGGGTCTCTCGCGACCCTTCCGCTCCTTCATCATGTCTTTCAAGGCATCGCGCCTTTCCACGCTTGCCTTGGTCTTCATTGCAGCAGTCAACAGCGCCTCAGCGGCAACATCGCCCTCGCCGCTAGCTACGTGCTCACCGGATTCCAACTATTTCGACAGAGCAAATTGTCCAAATGGCTGCCAGTGCTTTTCGAACTTTGGTGGCGCTGCTCCCGTCTGCATGTACTCTTTCGACTACAGCAAACCCTGTCAGCAGGATTCCGACTGTCTACAATATGGAGCCTACTACCCGTACTGCTTCACCGCGCGCTTCACCATGACTCCGGGCAAGGGCTACTGCGGCAGCAATGATCCCAATAACTGGTATGGCGCGCAGAACGTCCAGTGCGCCGGAGGGAAGGTTGAGCCCAGCAGCTCTGCTGGCACGGTCACGTCTACCAGCTCGCTTGTCAGCTCTTCCAGCTTGATGAACTATCCATCGACCTCGAGCTCTGCCACCCCTGTCAGCTCTTCTAGCAGCTCCGCCACCTCGACCACCTCGACCGTCTCTTCTAGCGCATCAGTCTCACCAAGTCCCTCATCAGTCTCAAATACCCTTACCTGCGATGGCAAGAATGCCGGCTCCACTTTCTCTTACAAGACCTCGAAGGCAACCTATGATATCACTTGCGGAGCTGACTACCCCGGTGGCGACGTCAAGTTCCTCTGGGCCGATTCTTTTGATGCATGTGTGTCCGCTTGCGACGAGGAGAGCGGTTGCCTCACAGTGGCATTCCGGTCCGGTGCTTGCTACCTGAAGAATCAGTTGACAGTCACTTCTTCTGATGCTGGTATCTGGGCAGCGAAGAAGCACGATGCTGATGCGACCGCCAAGGCCGAGGCGACTGCTTCTGGCCCTACTTGCGTTGACAAAGCAAGCGATGCCACCTCTTACAAGACGGCCAGTGGCAAGAGCTTCAAGATTGTCTGTGGGAAGGAGTACGGCGGTGGCGATTTGGCGTTCGCCAGCACAGCGTCGTTCAAGGAATGTATCGAGACATGCTCCACCACCTCTGAATGTGTCGATGTATCGTAAGTGCCTATCAAACTCGAGTCACAGCATAGATACTGATCTGATCCCTGCAGATATGTAAACGGCGCATGCTACCTCAAGCGCTCCAAGTCTGTCCTCATCGAGGCCGGCCATGTCTGGACAGCAGAGGCGATCGATCTGACTTCGACCGCTTCGACGTCTTCCTCGATCCCGACCAGCTCACCGATCGCTGGCATGGACCTCACTTGTGCGGACGGTAAAGACGACAAGAAGACCTTCACAGCTGCGAATGGTGGCTCCTTCATTGTTGAATGTGGTGTGGACTACGGGGGCAACGATCTGAAGGCGGTCGACTCCACCTCTTTTGCTGACTGCATGAATTCCTGCGACAGTACCGATGGCTGTGTCGACGTGTCCTACGTTTGGGGTCGCTGTTACATGAAGAACGCAGCGACATCTAGCTCTCAAGCTGGCCACGTGTGGACAGGTCGCAAGACCACTGCCGGACCTTCCGACTCGGAGCTTCTCTCGTCCCTACAGCAGGATGGTGGTAGCTTCTGTACGGCTTACATCGGCTACAAGGCACCCGTCACCACCAAAATCACCACCACTACGCCTGGCGCTTCGACCGTGTTGTTGATCCAGACTGAGAGGTCGACGCTTACAAGACTCTACACCGCATACACTACAGCAACTGCCGTCCAGACTCTGCCCATGCTCCAGCCCCGACAGGCCGTAGCAACGCCATCAATCGTATCGCAACTGCCCGCTTCACGGATATCAAGCATCTGTTCCCTTGTTGCTACAGGGACCTCAACCGTTGTGTCGACTGCCACAGCGTCCGTCGCTCCCGTCACCCAGGTGTCCATCTTCACAAGCGTCATCCCCGTAACAAAGACCACGGTGGCTACCGCCATCGTTTCGAGCACAACACGAGCGTAAGTCTACATCCGCGATGGACTTTCTGTGTGCTCCGACTGACCACATGCCCAGTCTCAACCCGACCGCATACGTCAATCTGGACTTCGAGACCGGCGACGCGTACAACTGGAATTCGCTTGGTAGCAACCCCCTCTGGACGAACAGCATCGTGTCACCGGGACACTCCAGGGACGGCGTCACGTCTAACTACGCAGCTCAGATATCGCGGGACGCCGGCACAGTTTCCGGATACGCCTTCTCTCGCTACGACCAGCGCGTGCCCAACATGGTCGCCGGGCAGACATACCGGTGGGAGTTCAGCTTCAAGTACTCGACGGACGTGCCGGACGGGGCGCAGGACAACTGCGAGTTCACCGTGGGACTGTGGAGCGTGGGTCTCGCCGGGGTGAGTAGCCGCCTTGAATCCCTCACATTACCTCCTTGAAGCTTACTAACGCGCCCGCCAGCTGATCCCCTCGACCTCGTCGCCGCGCCTCAAGAACCAGAACTACATCGCCTCGCTCCCCAAATGCGGCACCTCCACCGACTTCCGCACTGCCATCCAGCCGCCCCAGCAACCCGGGGAGTGGCGCAGGTACTCGGGCTACTACAGGGCCCCGAACTACGTCCAGGACTACACCAAGATGATCTGGATCGGCCTGCAGTGCCGCGGCGCGGCGTACACGAGCAAGCAGACCATCTGGTTCGACGATGTTGTGATTGCGCCCGAGGCAGCTTGTTAGTCTGCCCTGAATTATTGCGGCCGCAGGTACACGTGGATAGAATGAATAGATAATGTGTAATCATGATAGCGGATTGTCCACGGGCCCTGCTTGCTACTTGCTCTCACATCTGAATCTAGCGGGTCAAGCAATCCACGTGTCCAGAGACCTTGTCGCAACGATGGTTGGCTCTGAAGTAGTAGGGTGGGTTTGTTTCCTCCAGTTTCCTAGATTTCTGGGTTTCAGATTCTCACGCTCCCGATGCAATGCACGCGAACTGTGAACTGGTAATGGGTATCATTAACTCCTTTCCTATGCTCTATGCAACACTTTTGGTTTCAAACGCCCTTACATGCCGCGGAACGCATTGCCGCTCGCGCTGCGGATGTTCTTCTCCTTCCGCCTGTCGTGCCTCTGGCCCTGCTCTCCACCCTGCGATTTCTTCTTCTTCGGCTCAGGCGCGAAGGTGATCTCGCGCTCGCCAACCACCGTGGTGGTCGACTGCTTCGGCGCGCGCTCCTTGAGCTTCGACACGCGCGAGCCAAACGTCTTGTCCTTGCTCGGGGCGCTCTTCTTCGCGTTGGAGTTGGAGACGACCATCTGCGGGCCCTTGGTCTGCAGCATCGGGTTGTTGTGCCCCGCCTTGCGGTACGAAGACGACGAGATGCGTGAATCGGCTGGCGCCTTGCGGATAGCGCGGCCCTGGAACTCTGCGTCAGAATCGTCAGACTCGGAGTCGTCGGAGGTGTCGGAGCCGCGCTTCTCGTCGAGCTCTTCCTGCTCGGCAGCGGTAAGGCCCTTGGGGATCTTGGTGCTGGGGTTGATGGCCTGGAACTCGTGGGACTGCTCGTCGACCTCGAAGTCTTCGTCCTCGAAGAGGCGCGCGAAACGGCTGTCGCCCAGCAGACCGGCGGGTTTCTCTGGTGCGGAGACGGCGGCGGCGCCGGCATCGAGCATGTCGTCGTCGCCGCCCTTTTTGAGGACGCGCTTTGCGCGGCGGCGCTCCTTTTCTTCTTCCCTTGCGCGCATCTTCTCGGCGAGGGCTTGGTTGACTTTGACGCTGACTTTCTTGTTGCCGCGGATGCGCGACTCGCGCTCCTTGTTGATCTTGTCGGCGATGGATTTGGCGCGCTGCTCCTGCCACATGTCGGGGTTGGAGATGAGCTTGGCTTCTTCGTAGAGCTTCTGTGCGACGAAGTAGCCGTGCATGTAGGGGCGCAGCAGGCTGGTTGTGCCGATGAGGTGGTCGAGGTTGAGCGTCTTGAGCTGTGCGGTGGTGAGGAACTTGAAGTTGTCGTAGACTTCGCCTGTGGCGCCGGCACCGAAGGCGTTGGGGTCGTTGGGGTCTTCGGCCATCTCCTCGACGATGTTGTCAAGGAAGGCGCACCATTTCGGAGCGGGGCCGAGCTGGGGGATGAAGAAGGAGTGTTGCTGCTTGCCCTCGTTGGCAGTGAGGAGCATGCCGCTGTCCTTGACCCACTCGACGTGGTTCAGATCGACAGCAGGCTCGACCGAGGTCCACGGGGTGCCGTTGTTGGGGTCCCAGATCTTGATGATGCGCTTGTCAGCTGTGAGGATCTTCGGCTCTGTGACCTGGCCACGGGACGATGTGCTGTTCTCGAGGTAGATGATGTTCTTGATGGCGAAGCCGTATCCCTGGTCCTTCTTCAGCAGCGGTGTGGGCGATCGCAGGTCGTAGAGGTGGACGAGACCGTTGGAGTTTCCGACCGCGAGATTCAAGCCCGAGCGGGGGAATGTGAGCGCTGTGACTTCTGACCGGCCCTCGAAGGCGTCCTGGGGCGCGGACAGGATGCCGACTCTGTTCCGCGATCTCGAGTCCCAGAACTCGACTGTGCCCAGCGACGTGCCAAAGGCCAGCAGGTTGTGGCTCTCCTCGGCAATGGCCGCGGTGTTGACGGCGCCGGCCTCGATGCCGCCCTGCAGCGCGCCGGGCGCGAGCAGATCGTCTCCTCCGACGTCGATCTCGTAGCTGCGCATGAAGCGTCCGACCTCGAGGTTCAGACGGAAGGCCTCGCCCAGCCCGTCTGCGTTGACGCCGACCGAGGGCACCAGACACTCTGCGGAGCGCTTGTCGTAGACCAGGTCGCGGCCATAACGGGGGATGCGCGTGGCGTGGTGCAGGCCGCCGCCGGTGTGGAACTCGATGACGCGGTCGGCCTGCAGGTGGACGCTCTTGGTGTAGTCGGTGGAGAGGATGCGGAAGGTCTCGTTGAGCGTGTTGGTGTGGCGGGCGAAGGAGAGCGAGAGGTGCGGCAGGTAGTGGGCGTGGATCTGGGGCTGGCGGGTGTCAGTTGTCGCTCTGCGCGGCGGGCGCGGCGGGCGCGGCGGGCGCAGGGCGTCTCACCTTGTACGTGCCCGTGGACATGACCCAGTCGCCGTCCTCGCTGACGCGCACGCACTGGCTGGCCTCCTCGAAGCCAAAGTCCTGCAGCAGCTCGACGCGGTTCGCAAACTCGGGGTCGTTCTTCAAGCTCCTGCAGCGGATTAGTGTCGACTCGGGCGTGCGCGAGGGCTCTTCGCTCTCTTCTCTTCGCGGGATGCGCACCTCTTCCTGCGCCGGATCAGCCACTCGGGCAGCGGGCGCGCCTCGCTGCCGCTGATGGTGTAGACGGGCACGGCCGAGTTTGTGATCTTCATGGTGGCGGCGTGGTGTTGCTGCAGCGAGGGCGCGCGTATCGACGCATCAAAAAAGTTCGAAGTCGGTATCGATAGGGCGGAGCTACCGAGACCCAAGACCCCGTCGCCCGTCCCGCAGCGCTTTGCCGGGACTGGTTGGCGCAGCCCGGGATGAGCTGCGAGGGCGACGTCGACCGTCGACCGTCGACCGTCAACCGTCAACCGCCGACCGCGACTCACTCGACCGCGACTCGCTCCCGACTCGACCCACGCCTCAAGCCTCGCGCGCGTGATCCTGCAGCCTTGAACATCTCGCATCGCGACAGCCAAGGGCAAAGCAGCGGCCTGCGTGCATTGCACCACCGGCGACCTCCATTGCGCGTTCTGGCACGCGGCGGCCCGGCGAACAGACATGCCCCAGCTATCGTCGATGCGGCCACACCATGCAGCTTTGACATCGACACCGACACCGACAGCCCTCGCCCAACCGCCCATCCAGCCCGTCCATCGCTGCCCCTGCCAGCCATCGTCGTCGCGCAGTCCGTCTTCCGCACAGGGTTGATGAAGCTTCACGCCGTCCTGCGAGTGCACCCCGACCGCCAACACCACCGGAGAGTTCCATAGAGGGCTGCAGACCTTCTAATGGAATTTCTCAAAACCTGCCACACCAACGCGCAGGTCATCGTGCGTGCTGCCCCTCCGCCGCCGTGCATGCGCCGCTGACAGACCGCCAGGGACACTTCGAAGCTGTCGCATACCAGGCCTTCTCGATCGCCCGCGACTCCGACCAGCCCGCCCCGACACTGCGCGACTGGAGCCCCTCCGAAGACGCGCGCGCCGTCGAAGCTGAACTGCGCGAACGCCAGCTCTTCGTAGCGCGTGACGCGACACACCCGTGGCTATGGCTGTTCACCCCGACCACGCTCGTCGACGCTGGCGCTGGCGCTGGCGCTTTCGCTGGCCCGCCTGACCTGCCACACGTCGAGGGGTACTTGCTGCAACGTACGTACCTGCGCGCGCACACGGTGTGCTGGAGTGCCAACGCTAACAGCTGCCAGGCGAACAAGCCGGACTGACCAAAGCCCTCGAGCTCGCACGCCCTCCTTTGTCCGCCCGCTACCCCACCGCTGCGTCCTACGCCGCCCTGACCGCCGCTCAGAACAAAGCCGCCGGTAGACAGCCAACGCCCTCTGCCAGCCAGAGCAGCAGCAGCACCACCACCACCACCACCACCGAGCAGCTGCCGCCTCCTCCTGACTGCTTTACCGTCTACGAGCTGTTCATGTCTGCCGTCATCGCCCTCATCACCCTGTCGCTCGTCAAGGAATGCGCCGTAACCTCCTTGAACTGTCGGACCTTCGTCTCCCAGCCTGCCCGCCAGGACAATCGCGAGCGCGATTGCGAGCGCGACGACTTAGATCCACATCTCAACCCACATTGGCTGACGAGCCTTGATGTTCATTGGGCCAGCTCCGGCACGCTCGTAGTGTCGACATTCACCGAAAGACGCAATGACATCCACTGTCTGGATGACGTTCTGCTCGACGATCAACTTAAGACGCTGGTGGGCACATGTGTCCGTGTGGCTCCGAACGGCATGCTTGCCAGCATCGTGAGCTTCGACGATCCCCTGCAATCTACCACGGAAGATGCAGGACAACGACCTCGCCGGAAAAAGCAAAGGAGAAGCAACCTGGAGCAAAGCATTGAAAAGTGGAAGAAGACGGTCAAGCGGTGGTTATCGTGGAAAGGCTACTCCCTACCCAATCTGGACGACAGCAGTGCTTGGGTCAGGCTACGTACCACGTTCAATACCCAACCAGCGGCCCCGAGCTCCACCGTCATCTGTTCGGATCAAGACGTCCTGTGGCCAAAGGCGCTGTGTTTCTACCATGAAGCATCCAGTGATGCCATACCGACAGTACCAGCCGACAGCAACTCTGCGACCGCCGATAGTAAGCCTACCACCGCCGACAGTGTTCTGCGGTGGTTCGAGAGCGCCGATTCGGCAGGTTTCAGAGACCCATACGATGTTGCTCAGGAATGGTTCACAGAGAAAGCTGCTCGGGATAAAGCTGCAGCGCAGCGCAAAGCCAAGGTTGCCAAAGAAGATGCTCTTCAGCGCAAGGACGAGCATCCAGCTCTACACCCGTCCTCGCCACTGAACACCAGGATAGGCGCATACGGAGAGCTCCAGCCCTTCAGCGGCGTCTACCCAACTCCTCCAGATGGGGTTGCACCCGGTGCATCCATCTTCGCCGGCGACACCCCGAGCGTCACGGGCATAGCTCCCAACGTCATTTTGGCCCCCGGCGGCAAGAACCCTGCCATCAACCTGTCCGCTCCCCCAGACAGCGCTCCAGTAGAGACCCCGCTGCAGACTTCGACCTCGCCCGCGTTTGCTCCCGAGAACGACCCATTTACAACATCTGGCAACAACGATGATCTGTTCGGCGACGACATGGACGGAGACGGCTACCAGGAGAATGATGTTGGCGAAGACGACTTTGATTTCTTCGACGCGCCGAATGATGGAGACGTGGATATGGCCGACGCTCCAGCTGCGCCTGACGCCAAAGTCGAGGCGGATCCAACGGATGAGAAAAATGCGGCAACCATTGAAACCAAAGTCGAGGACAAGGATGAAGCGTCTGATCCCCTGGCTGCGCTCGAGAAAGCACTGGCCACCGCTGCGGATCAGCCACCTCCGGATCTAACACAGGTCAAGGAAGAGCAGATACTCCCCGCCGTTGTTCCTCACGAGCACGATGCCGTAAAGCCAAATGATGCACCGGAAGCACATGCGCAAATCGAAGAAGCCCCTGCTGCGAAAACGCCGACCCCTCCATTGAGCCCCAACAAAGTCAGAGATACCCTCAAAGCATCGCCCAAGACAGCCTTGACCGTGCACATACCACAGGCTCAAGCGCAAGATAGACGAGGCAGCGCTTTCGGTCCCTTATCCTTCAATCGCAAGATGAGTGTTGCCGATGCCAAGTATCAGGACGGCCGGTACGGCGCGCGTGAAGATGCCGAAGCAAAAGATCAGTCTCCTGGCGTAGCTGAATCGAAGCGGCCGAAGAGCCTGCGAGATTTGCCGCTGTTGACCAAGTTGCGATGTACCGTTGCGGTTGCATCTACAAACGACCCGCCCAAGATTATACCCTCCTTTCCAAATACGAACGATGAGTCGGGATCCGAGTCAGATTCTGAGAGCATGAGCTCTGACGTATCAGACGAAGATGACGAAGAGCTGCCGCCCGCCCTGCCTACATCCTTCACGGCCGGCTCTATCGTGTCAGCGAAGAGGAAGTTACCAACAGACGGAAATGCTACCCCGCTGTCTGTGACTTCCTTCGCTGAGTCGTTCGGTGGGGATCTACTCGAGCTTCAGAACTTGCATCTCGATGATAGCTCACTTCTCACCTTCGAACCAAGTCCTTGGGATTGGTCCTTGCTGAAACTTCCTCCGCCCATCGAGAGACCGCCCGTCGGTTCTCGCTACACCATGCCGCTGTTTCCGCATCCTATAGGTCAGGTGCCAGATACTCCCACGTCTCAACCTGAGATGGGATTCGAAGTCGCAGACGAGAAAGCCTCAAGTGGTTCGGACAACATCAACATCGCACAGATGGTCGCTGAGCAGATCATCTCGGCAACTCTCGATATTCTCGAAGAGGACCCGATCACATCGCCACAGTACGCTAACCGCACCACAACCGAGCTGCGCTGGGCTGCCGTTATCAAGGACCTGTTCCCGAAAGCTGTTGACTGCACGCTGCCTGCATTGTCTGCAGTTAACGATGTCTTTCCAGACGTGTCTGCGCATGCCAAAGGACAACAGAGGGTCCCGGCACGAAAACCTAACGAACCAGCAGCCACGCCTGGTAGTCAGATCTACCCTATCAACCCACCCTTAATCAGAGTCCGGCGAGCAGAGACCCCATGGGATTTACTCCCACCTGCCATGGCCTTCTGGGAGCCGCTCGGACTTGCGCCCGTTCACGGACCGAAAAACGTCGTAGCCTTTTGCATCTACCCGCACAGTGACTCGCTCAGGCCGTGTTTGGACACTTTCCTGCTCCACATGCAGCTCGCCTACGACAGCTGCAAACTCGGGTCTCATACGCGAGTTGAGACTGTAAGTGAATACGAACGCGGCCTGGTGCCCTGCAGGCTGCCCTCACCTGCAGCTCCACGTGCCGTACACAAGGCATTGCGGGATACCTGTATTCAGCTGGGAAAGGTTCTCGTTGCGAGACACGTTCACATCCGCGAATCACTTGGAGAGCGGGTTGATGCTTTCATCATCTACATGATTGATCCTTTCGACAGCCCTTCCGCGCTTTGGGAGCTCTGTGCCTCCTTCTGGACGCTCTTCCAAACCTACGGTCAAGGCCCGGTCCACCCGAGTCAGCCTCAAAAACCTGATCTCGTCCTGCAGATCATACCTATGAAGTACATCGCCTCATTCGATCATCCAGTGATCCTGTCGAGCACGACTTACATCAACCTGGCCCGCGAGGTATACAGCCGCAGCCCGCCAAGCGCTGAACCTGAAGACAAGACGCCACTGCCCATTGCGTCTGCTCCGGCCTTCCAACTTGAAGAGCCGATTCCCCGCAATGTACCGTTCAAGTTGCAGTCAGAACCTCCCCAGGACCTCTTGCGGGAGAACTCGTACATGCATCTAGCCTACGCCATCAGTCTGGACGGCACATGGCTGACCGCTGCCTGGACCGACAGCTGCGGCAAAAGCCAGGCCACAAGCACCTACCACCTGGGCACGCGTCCATTCAAAGAGCTCGCGCAGGAGATCTGGGCAACCACCATCTCCATCCTGCAGGCCCGCAAAGTGCACTGGCGCGTCTGCATCGCGCGCGCCGGCGTCATGGACCGCGAAGAGCTCGAGTCCTGGGTGTACCTCATCTCGTGCCCGACAACGCTAAACCTCTTCATCACCCTGCTTACCGTCGACACGCATCCAAACTACAAACTCACTCCGAGTCCTGCAGGGGGAGTTAGCCAGAGCACCCCCAACACACCCGCCGCCACCCCCGGCGTGAGCCCAGACGGTGGGATCGGCCTGACGCCCGCAGCCACGCCCAGTGCCGCAGAGCCTCCAGACCCGACGCAAGACCCCGACGCCCGGCTTGTCGACGTGACGGATGAGACCTGGGGCGTCATCCTGGCGCACCGGCTGCACAACAGCAATTCCACCACGCAGTTCAGCCCCGCGCTCATCTCGGGCTTGATTGTAAAACGCGGACCCACCAGCTCTACTGGCGGCGCACCGATGTCTGTCGCGAGCGAGAGCGAGCAGGAGAGCGAGCACGGCCCCATCAGCGTCGCGGTGAACATCCTCTGGATTGGCGCCGTCGGGAGTACGAGAGCGGCGCAGAGCCCGTTTCCGCCCACGCCGGGCGGGAGCGAGGCGCCAAGCCTTCACGGGTCGGGCGGTTATCTGGCGAGCGGGTCGCAACAGCAGCAACAAAATGGAGGGCAAGGTGGGCAGGGTAGCGCTCCGCAGACCCCGACCCAGGGCCCCCAGCAGACGAGCAGTCTCATGTGGACGCCTACGCCGCAGACGAGGGCCACGGCGGAGAATCTGCTCAAGGAGATATTGGGGCAGTTTCGGGGGTTGGGTCTGCTGGCGAGACTCAAAGGCGTCAGGGGGACGAGGTGGGGGACGGTGCCGTGGCATATTGCTGCGAGCAAGAGGGGGGTTGAAGGGCTGAGTAGAGTCACTGGTGGACGGTAGTATGTGTTTTGTTTTGCTGGAGTGATGCGGAGTTTTGGTTTCGATTCGCTGGTTGGGATTGGGATGATATCACGCCACGAGAACGTGGGTATTGGGAGCAGGCGTCCAGGATTGAAATTGGAATTGGACTCGCGATCGCATAGTATCGTATTGCATAAATGTAATCACGCTTCGTTACATTTCGAACAAAGCACAAATCGCGCGGACTGTCAAGCAGATCGTGGTATTCGCGAACAAAAGTCAGACTGTCTGATTGCTCCCTTCAGCTCTCAATGCCCAGGTGGTCCACTTTCTTGCTCGCACTCACGGCCCTGCCTTGCGAGGCTGACTGCGCGACCTCCCGCGACGCAGTCTTCTTGCCGCCTTCTTCGGCGTCGGCGCTGGCGAAAGCTTGAGCAGAGCCGTTGGCGAGGGCATTCGCCGCCGCTGCGGGAAGTCAGCGAGGGAAGGATGCAAAGTCGCGAAAACCACTGCGATACTTGCAGACTGATTCGCAGCCTCTGCTCGATCTTCTGCACTCGGAAGAGCCCGCAACGAATCACTGCAGTAGGCTTGTTAACGCAGACGTCGGCTTACCCTTGTCGTGTCTGTCCTCGACGCTGGTGCTCGAGCCGTCGGCGTTGGTGTGCGTCGTCTTCTTGCTCTTGCTCGACAGCGCGCCAGACAGCGCGCCGAACAGGTTCAAGTTCAGGCCGCCCGACGCGCTGGCTTTCGCGTGGTGTTCTTGCGTCTCGACATCGCGCGCGCCCTGCGATGCGGACTGCTGCTGCACCTGCTGTGCGCGGGCTTCTTTCCTGGTGAGTTCGCCGGACATGTTGTTGATGATTACGATGATGTGTGACGGAGAGCGGAGGTTTCGACTAGTGGCTCGATGGTGTGTCTTGCACGCGCTCAGGCGTGGAATGCCCTCCCCACTTGTACCCCAGCTGTCAGCGTGGTGTTGAGTTCGGACGGTGTGACGTCATGGGCTTTCACGGCTTCTTCCAGCAGGTTTTCGGCGATGGGGTGAACCATCCCAGGGTCCCTGACATATCGAAAATGGACGTTTCAGGGTCGGCAGCTGTTTGGATGTCACCAATGGAGCTTCTTCGCTCTTGCTGTGGTGCGTTGCAGCGGAGGTGGTGAGTTGGTGTTAGTCAGCAGCAATCGACGCAGGGTCTGGAGATTGCCTTCAGCCCTAGGTGCACCTTCTTTCGACTACAACACTGCGGCTTTATCGAGCACATGTGCTACTTTCTCAAAAGGGTTCCTCGTCTACCGTGCAATTTTACTTGGCCATGCCACCGGTCAATGGGCCATCACGCGTGATCCCTATTGATGAAGGAAGTCCACGATAACCGTTGGTGGCCTGGTCCGTTTGTAGATGGTGCGCCGCTCGAAGGATCTTACAACTCATCTCTGGGAACGAGATGCAGCATGCAGGTTGCCGCGCGAAAAAGATGGATTACGGAAGGTGCAACTTTACGATGATCCTCGCCATGGCGAATTCGCCAGCCTCGAGAACCTCCAGCAAGAGCACCGCAACAAAGTCGGAGCCTCCGAGCCAGCAGACAGACGCGAAGTAGTCGAGAAGAGAGGAATTTTCATCGACACAGGGATGTGCAGAGCTCCAGGGACGTGCTGCCGCTTCATGGTAAGCTATCGATTGCAAGATCTGGTTCACCTCATCTCCTTCTTCCCCGGACAGGGCCTCACCTCGTATCTGCACATAAGCAAACACAAGCACTCTGGCTAAATTCACCTGCTGCCTTTAACCGCTCAAGCATTCCATTGTTCGATCATCACAACCCTGCAGAGGCCGTAATCCCACCCTCTTATTGTGTCTGCGCAAGACGTTCGCTGCGCTTCTCGTACAGCACCGCCAGGAGGCCCGCGTTATTTGCGGACAGGTCTTCATTTCCACTTCAGCCGCACGCCAGATGTAGACTTGCATCGCTTCAGATCTGTTCCTGAAGCGTTACTTGTTCTGGACACCGGTCCAGGCCAGGGGTGAACGCCACAAGGGTCTAGCGTCTAGAGCGACGGACTCGCCCGAGAAATCGCACCACTCAACACCAGACCTTACCATCGCGAACTCAAGCCAAGCGCAGTCTTGACAGCTGCACTGCGCCGTGTGGCTGATTCAGCGATTCACGCCTCGGCGTCGCGGGTTCTTTTCGCGATGTCCGTCTGTGATGGACGGCACTATGCTATATATGGATCGTTGTGGGTAAATTTGGACGTGCAAAGAGCGTGTTCCTGCAGCAGTGGCTGCGAGCTCGATACCCAAAGCTTCATGACAGAGCCGGAACTGGCATAGGGCGGCCCTGTTTAAAATCGGTTCGAGACGCACGTGGAGTTCGACAGACCAGCCAACGTTCGGCCACTCGATACATTCAGCTAGACGCAGAAAGCCTCGCAGCCATGAGCATCAGGGGCGGATCGATATACAATGGAATACAGACCCATCTGCCATTCTCTTCTCTAACGACTTGTACAGTTTGTTCGTGCGCGGTCTTGTAGAACCTCACCTACAGCCTTTCGTTTTTGGTTATACTCCTAACCTAGTCACTCTTTACATTAATACTAATCACAATGCCCTCTTTGTCTGCCCTTCTTGGGGTCGGCGCTGCCACTCTTTTCTCGGTTGCTTCTGCTACCAAGTACACTCCTGCAGATACCTATTCCGGGTCTTCCTTCTTTGACAACTTCAACTTCGTCACTGAGGAGAAGACCAACGGTTTCGTCAAGTATGATCACAGTTGTGCCTCTATAATAGCCTCTGACTTGATGTAGGTATGTCACCCGTGACCGCGCCGAGAAACAGGGCTACATCAGCTACGATGGTGGTGATGCCATCTTCGGTGTCGACTATAAGTCCAAGCTGAACAGTGCGAATGGAGGCGATATCGGACGTGAGAGTGTTCGTCTCGAGGGCATCAAGGAGTACAACAAGGGTCTCTTTGTTCTCGATGTAAAGCACATGCCTGGTGGCATCTGCGGTACCTGGCCTGCCTTCTGGTCTCTTGGTCGCGAGCCATGGCCTGTCAAGGGAGAGATCGATATCATCGAGGGCGTCAATCAGAACACGAACAACAACTTCGTCCTACACACCGACACAAAGTGTAAGGTCAACGGCAAGGGACAGACTGGTACCCAAAACCTGTACGACTGCGCGCTTGACAGCCCATCCAAGTCAACTGGTTGCGGAGTGACCGACGCGCGGGGCAGCTCTTTTGGCAAAGGCTTCAACGCTGCCGAGGGTGGTTACTACGTCACTGAGTGGCAGGCTGAGGGCATCAAGATATGGTTCTTCCCCCGTGGTAGCCAGCCCCACAGCCTGCTCTCGGACGAGCCTGATACAACCACCTTCGGTGAGCCTGCCGCCAGCTTCCAGGGCGACTGCGACATCGAGAAGCGCTTTTTGGACCAACGCTTCATCTTCACCAACACCTTCTGCGGTGACTGGGGAGGCAATGTCTACGCTCAGTCTGGCTGCCCCATGTACCAGGGCTTGGATGGCATGGGCTCCTGCAAGAAGTATGTTGCTGAGAACCCTGAGGTTTTCAAGGACGCGTACTGGCGCGTCAGCTCGTTCAAGACATACAACAAGCGCGCTGTCACCAGCTCCTCGTCGGTCGCTCCCAGCAGCACTCCCCACGCTTCTTCCAGCTCTACCCTCATGTCGAGCAGTTCTGCGCATGTCTCTAGCAGCTCCGCCACTGTTTCCAGCTCTTCGGTTCATGTCTCGTCCTCCTCGGTAGCATCCAGCAGCTCTGTTGTTTCCAGCTCTGCTGTCTCCAGTTCTGTTGTTTCCAGCTCTGCTGTCTCCAGTTCTGTTGTTTCCAGCTCTGCTGCTCCCTCTTCTTCAGCCACCCCTACACCCCACGTGTCAAGCTCTGTCTACCCCTCGTCGACCCCGGCTGCTTCTTCCTCGTACCCTGCCGATGTTTCGAGTAGCGCGGTCTCTAGCAGCGCGGTCTCCAGCAGCGCTGTCTCTAGCAGCGTTGCGTACTCCTCGACCGTCCCCATCTCGCCCTCTTCGACTCCCTATGACCACGTCAGCAGCTCTTCAGCCGCCCACGACTATTCATCTGGCATTAGCTCGTCCGCTTCGGAGACTCCTTACGTCTCTTCTTTAATTTCTGCCTCCGAGACTCCTTACTCGCACGACATTTCCTCGATCATCTCCAGCGCATCTGCGTCCGAGACTCCTTACGCGAGCGACAGCTCCAGCATCTACCCGTCTGCCAGCTCTTCATACGCCATCTCATCTGATGTCTCGAGCATCTACCCATCTGAGACTCCGTACAGCAGCTCGTCGATCGGTTACTCTTCCGAGACTCCTTACCCATCTGGATCCTCAAGCTCCGCCTACCCTGATGTCTCGTCCTACCCGGTTGACAGCAAGTCTCCCAGCAGCACTCCTGTCTACTCAACTTCCGCTCCTGTCTATTCTGTTTACCCTGAGGGCGATGGCTACGGCTATGGAGACAAGTCCTCGAAGACTCCGGATGCTTCCTCAAAGAGCTCTGAATACTCTACCGCGTCTTCCACGGTCTCCGATTATGGCAATGGCTACCCCGCCGCTTCTTCTAAAGGTTCTGAGTACAACGCCTACCCGACTACTTCCACCAAGTCTTCTCAGTATGACAGCTATCCCGTGGCTTCGTCCAGCGCTCCTGTGTATGGGCACAACCACCCGAAGCCCAGTGTGAAGTCTACACCTGTCTACGACGACTACCCTGGACTTCCCAGCTTCACACCGCTCTACAGCACCTACCCTGCATTCTCAAGCAAGTCCTCATACGACGATGGCAAGAAGTCCAGCGATTCATACCCGACCACGACTGCCTACGAGACAACCTACGTCGACGTCTGCCCTACTGGGTACACGACCATCACTACTAAGGTCACTGCGATCCAGACTCCTGCTCCTTACCCCACAACGAACGCTTACTACGCTCCTCCGGGCTTTGAAGTCACAACCAAATACTGCGCTCAAGGCTGCGGTGAGGGTCCCAAGACCGTGACCGTGACCGTTCCCTGCACAAAGTGCCAGGTCACCAGCGTGCCCAACAAGCCCACTGGCAACACCCCTTACACTCCGGCTCAGCCCAGCAAGCCCTCCACGCCCGAGGATTCTACGACCAAGGTCACAGCCACCAAGATCATCACTTTGACCAAAGTCCCTGTCCCCGAAAGCCAGTACTACGCTACCCAACCCAGCGTCGCTTCTCCCTCCGCCAGCATGATCAAATACCCCGACTCTGACTCGGGCAAGAACAAGCCTGTCGCTCCTTCCAGTGCAGTCTACAACGGCGGCGACAAGCCCGTCTATCCCACCGGTTCCATCCCCCCGCCCAAGCCTGTTGCGCCTACTGGATCTGCTGGCGGTGGAAAGCCCGTTTACCCTACTATTGTCGGTGGATACCAGGGAAGCAATGTTACGATCAGCTACGGCACCGCGACGAGCAAGGTCAGCAAGCCAAGCCAGACTGGGTACAAGGTGCCTGAGTTCACCGGCGCCGCGAGCGCGGTGCAGGTTGGTGGTGTTGTTGCGGGCGCTGTTGCTGCTTTTGCTGCGATGATGATGTAGATGGTTCGAAGGGGTTATGTGTCCATGTTTCGAAGTGCTCCTTTTTATACAACTTCTAATCTACACCTATTGCCAATTCATTTCCTCGCTGCGTACAAGCCCCTATTCCTGTACAGTGATCTGGCACCCAAGCATCTCGACCCGTGTGTCCTTCATTACTTCCATCTTTTCCGTGGCGTGCTGTTTCCGATGATCAATTGTAGTGATCGATGTACCGGTTCTAGAGCAAGGATACCGAGACACGAGAGAAACCATCAGTTGTGGTATCTGATCGAGACTATCTGGTCTTAGTGGATACCCTCAGTCTATTGCCATGCCGTTCAAATTTTCATGCTCTGCACTGTACCCACATGCTTGCGGTGTCAAGAGCCTGAATCATTATATGCATGAAGAGCTTACATTCTCACAGACGAAAGTAGCGTCATTGCAAAAATATGCGGACCACTCTGCTATGTAACAGATCCCAAAAGACTGATTCGCGTGACGTGAAGGTTAAGCTCCATCTTTTGTAAGCGGCCAGACGCGTTACGTCAGGGTCTGCGAAGGCAGAAATCAGGCTCTGTTACTTGCACTACGATCTTCTAATCTGTGAGAGCGCGTGCGTCCCTAGATAGGTTGACGCAGTCCTATAGGTTGGCTAGTCCGCACATTTTTGTAAGCACCGATGAACAAACAAAGCCTCAAACGAAGCCAACGAGAAGAACCACCATTGCGGTATCTTGCGACCCGAAGGGCTGTTACTCTAACATGCCATCAAGAAGTAAGGAGGCGCCCTTTGGTTCTGCCCGTGGAACACGACGTTGCACGCGCTCTGCCTTGCAGACGCGGTTCGCCCGAACCGACTCCCGAGCCCGAAACCGAAGCCGAACACTCCGGTCCTGAAGCTCCATGACCTCGCTCTTGAGGTCTGCAATCTGATTCTGTAGAGCCTGGGTTTTCTTGCTGAGTTCTTCTTCGCGCTGCGGTTCTTCTTGAGCATGATGCCGAAGAGACCGATGCTGAAGAGGACGTTGATGAATGCGCCGAGGACAAACATGGTGGCCAAGCCATTAAATGATTTCTCGAGACTACTTCGTCGACGGTGGTTGGAGGGGTCGAAGTAAATGGTATGCTGAACAGTTAGTGAGTTGGCATTGTACGGTCGAGGTGTCAGTGTAGTGTGGAGAGTGGTGATGATCTGCACCTGAATGCAGCTTGTGGTTGTGTATTAATGGAAGGCTCAGCGAAACCGGGAGAATTCAGTGAAAGCCGTGAGTGCCTAGTTCCTCACTGGTCTTCCCAAGAGGCCCAGGGTCACGCAACCGAGATCAAAGATAGTTGCAATTAGTACAGTGATTGCCCGTGACATAATTTATGATACAGTAGTAGGAACATGTAGACAGGTATGGGTAAGAGTGATAGAATAATGCATGCAACGCTTGTTTCACATGATGATAACTCCAACCGCTATGCTTGACAAAAGAAAACTCTGCCCTCTATGCATCGGCTGAGACAATTGCTCACAAACCATTTGGGCCATCTGAAGCCCAGAAGTCTCCCTCCTGAGGCTTCTGTGGCTTAGACCTCTACCTGGGTGGCAAAGCGTCCCGTCCGCTCTTCTTCTCAGATCCGGCTGAGCTGATAAAGCCAGACCCACTCCTGTCTCCTTGCGATCCTTCCCGTCATTCGTCTCAACTCCGCCTCATCGATACGTGCTCTTCGCCGCATCGGCGTGGTGTAGTGTCTGGCTCTGGTAGCCCATAGACTCGTTGTGTACCTGCTTTGCGTTAGTCATCTCCGTAACATGGGCCATGATAATCCTCCGAGCTGGTTCATTTATAAATCTTGCTCCCCTCATTGTCTAGAGCGTAGCTCCGAGGCGTGGGATCAGACGTACCGGCGCATAGCTCCCCTTCCCTCCACTCATTGTCCCATCATGCTCGCCCATATCCGCACTCCACGCTTGCTCCTCGTCTTCCTCCAATTTGCCGTAGTTCCCACCGCGCGAGCGCTCTAAGCGGGGTATAAAAGTCTTGTTGCGGGCAGAGCGCCGTTTCTTGAAGAACAGGAGCACCAGGATGATGACGAGGACGAGGATGATAGCGCCGGCGATGAAGATGACGACCGCGACTGTGCCTGCGTTTTTGTCGTCGTGTCGGGGGAGGAGGGTCGCCATGGTTTTGTGTGTGCTTCGTTCGGTCGATTGGGCAGAAGTGTGTGGTCGTTGTTGTTCGACCGCGTGGAATATTCGAATGCTTGTGGACTACTCGTTAAGGATACAAGACGGCAAGATGCGGGTGTTGAGAAATGCAGGAAGACACGAATGACGAAGAAGAACAAAAAAGTGCAAGAAATACCAGAATCCAGGGTCCGGGGCGAGACACTGTCTTAAAGGAGCCTCATCTCGTCTGGAGAAAGCACGAGCATCCTGTTGTGCTGTTCTGTCTCCACAGTACTCCAGTGTCCATGCGCATCCCTTTTCTCTTAGCCTATCAACTCGTGATCCATCCTATCATGTTGGACATCGTGCGAAAACCTGGAAGACTGTATTCTGTTAGGCTTAGAGGGCATTGGCGAAGCGTCGATATTAGGTGAACAACAACTGAAGTGTGACATCGTTTAATGCAGGAACACATGCTCAATGTAGCGGTCTGGAAGCATGGGCCTCGGTCTAAGATTAGATTGAGCGATCGCAAGGCTTGTCTCCACTCTTTGTCTCCACCGGCAACGGCCCGAGGCAGCGAAGGCTTTGGGCGCTGGTTCTCCGTGTCGCTATGTATCAATGCCAGAAGACTAGAAGCTTAGGTAGAACAGATTCGGGTACGAACATGAGCGTGGTAGCGGCTCAGTCGCCACGGGGCCTAGGTTTGATACGTCTCAAACATCAGTCAGCCCCAACCCCTCTTCAACACTCGAGTGCTGGAAATGATGTGTATTCTCAATTCTCGGTTTCGAAGATTGTGAGACCACATTGCTCAAGCCCTCCCAAGCTTAGCCTTGATACCAGCAATCTTTGCCTGCAAGACACCCTTTAGTCCCCCAGCGGCCGCCGGCACCTCATCAGCGCCAACGAAGCGGCGTACGAGCAGGTTAAAGATATTGCCGAAACCAAGGGCCATGACCGTGCTGGTGAGAATGATCACGTTGTAAGGCATACTGAAGTCAGGTGTTGGCAGAGGCAGCAGCAGCGACGTGGTCCTGATGTAGATGCCCTTTTTGTCCGCGGCTTGAGGTGTTAGAACACGGAGGACGGCCGGCGCGACATCAAACCCTCGGTTCGCGTCAGGTGGGTACTCAGTATAGCGAAGAATTGCCTTCTCGAACTCATACGTCAACGTGAGGGTGGAGCTAGGTGGGATGACCATCCGCAGCTCAAGGTGGGTACCACGCTGCCTATCCAAGGCAGGCTTGTAGTATGTCTCTTTGATGGGGCTTTCGCTCGATGTGTCCACAGTGGCACGGAGAGTGTGCAGATATGGCTTCATGAACCATGGGAGCGACTCCAAATAGACGAACTCCACTGCCTCGGAAGTCGAAGGGTTCCTGATAATTGCCTGAGTGCTGCCGCGCTCTTGCCCATGACCGTTGATCGACCGAGCAGCGAAAAGTGCTGGATCCGAGCGGACCAGTCCTGTGGTCATCTTCTGTTCGGGAAGGACAAGATCGAAGTCTGCGCCAACTGGAAGCTTATAGCAACGAAGGGTGTCAGAGGCGAGCCTTGACTCGCTAAAGTCGCCGTTAGACCTGACCTCTATGGTTCTCTCTGGCGGGGTGTTGATGCAGACACTGTTGCTGTCTTCACCGTCCTCAACCAATGGACACAACCCCCTCAGAGGTTTCCCGAAGACCTCTTCGAGAGTCCACCCGGGCTCTGTGCCCTTATTCAGGGGAAAGCAGGTGTCTTGCGCATTGAATCCCTTGGACGTGTCGCACTCGATCTGATCGATAGGCAGAGGACGAGGTATAGGGTTATCTTTTGGTCGTTTCGACCGAGCAATGTCAAGCACCATGTCTACGCTCTGCTCCATCTCCAGCGAGCATTTGCCACTTTCAAGACCGCAGACAGGACGCACGTCAATCGCCATAGTCTGGAATGAGGCATCGAAAAGCTTGTGGCCGTCCAGCAAACTCGAGATGCCGGCCTTGCCTTTGCAGGGAAGCAGCTTCAGGAAAGGCGTCAAATTCTCGGTGCAGACTACCTCGTGGGGCAGTGTGCCATGTAGCAGGTGGAGGTTTGGTGCGTTTCGGTGATCGCCCTCTGGTGAGAATGCCATGACGGGTCGAATCGTCTTGGTGGCATCGATAAAGTTCAGTGAGGCACAGAAGAGGCCAGACAGGGCGTTGGTAAGGGTAAGCCAGCGTGCAGATGCTCTGTTGAGGTCAGTTGTAATTCTAACTCCTTGAGCAATCGTCTTACTGCTCTTCGGTTTCGGCCTCAATCCAGGCCCACAGCTCTACACCAGTGCCTCCTTCTCTCGACCCCTGGTGTGGCCGCTGGCCCCAGTTCTCGGCATCCCACCTTCCAACGCTGAACCTCAGATGCAATTCCTGTGTATGGGCATGCTGCAAGATCTGCCCTAGAGATCTCGGGACATAGCGGAAGTTCTGCTGCTCGAACGAGGCTTGGCTCTCGTTGCTGCGGAAGTTGAACGACGCGAGGAGCGTGTCCTGCGGAAGGGGTCGAAGCAGGAGCTGCTCGTGGTAGTCAGACCCCGCGAAGGCGAATGCTATGAATGCATTCAGCAAGAGCAGAAGTCTGGAAGAAAGCATCGCAGCATTGCAGCGCCTGTGTACGCGTCCAGAAACACCAAAGGAGTGACGTAGAAGCCGGTGCTGCTCGCTGCTCGTTGGTGTTGCGGAGGTGAAGGTACGCGCTACGCTACACGTAATTGGTCGGAGCGCTAGCTTGGCGGGTCATCGAGGGTCGCGATTTCTGTCCGGTCGCAGCCATCGACCTCACCAGTCACCACCACACCAGAAGAGAGCAGACAGAATGGCCGCAGCCGAGACGCGCAGGCTGCTTGGTACGTACTTCGTTCACACCAATCGCGTAGTCATACTAACAGTCTGCAGAACAGCTCATGGGCGAGCAGCTCATGAGCGGCTCTGACCAACGTGCGCCGCAGCTCAGCATCACCGACCCCAAGGTTTGCCGCTCGTACCTTGTCGGCAACTGTCCCCACGACCTCTTCACGAACACAAAGAACGAACTTGGTCCCTGCCCCAAAGTCCACAACGAAGCTCTCAAGACCGAGTACCAGGAGGCCGACGCAGATCAGAAGCGCAGGTGGGGGTTTGAATTCGACTACTTGCGCGACATGCAGCATCACATCGACGGCTGTAATCGCAAGATAGAACAAGCTCAGCGCCGTCTAGAGAAGACGCCTGAAGAGATTCGACAGACTAACGCTCTGGTGGGTACCTTGCCCTGTACTGGTGGGCCTGCATACTAACACCGCCCCAGTTGAAATCGATCAACGAACTTACCAAGTCCATCGACGCCGGCATGCTCGAAGTCCAGATCATGGGTGAAGAAGGCATGGTCAACATGGCCGTACAAGAGTTCACCAAGGTCCGCATGAAGAAGGCTGAAAAGGAAGAACGCGAAAGGGAGCTGCGCGCTCTCTCGGATACAGGAGGACCATCAGGACATCAGAAGCTCCAGGTCTGTGACGTATGTGGTGCGTACCTCAGTCGTCTTGACAATGATCGCCGTCTAGCAGACCATTTCTACGGAAAGATGCATCTTGGCTACGCTCAGATGCGCAAGTCGTACGAATCTTTGCAAAAGGAGCTCAAGGGCCGCGCTCCTCCCCGCGACGCATACCAATCACAAAGCGACGACCGAGGATCATGGGGCGGCGGCGGTGGCGGCTATGGCGGAGGTGGAGGAGGCTACGGCGGCCGCGGTGGGCGACGTGGTCGTGGAGGCAGAAGAGGAGGATGGTAATAGTCTTTTGGTCCGGCGTTCAAGGTGTGTCAAGATGATTCCCAAAAGGTCCAACTTACTACAGCATTATTGCGAGCGACACTTCAGCTGCGACTTCTTTCAGCAGTACTTGTACAACAGAGGCGATTCACAGAGCCATTTGGAGCGTGGAGCTCGCGACCTAGTCCAAATCAAACTATGTACGCCTACACCATGACTTGCTCGGTCTATCTCTAACCATCAACAAGGGATTGCGTGCAACTATGCATACTGCTCGGCAGGACTCTTGACTGCTGAGAATCTCTTGGAACGAGGGATACTGGTGAGTTGGCATTTCTCTTGTCGCTGCTCATCGCCGGGGCCAACCATCGATGAATTACGACCCGTCCCACTTTTCCAGCGTCGTCATTCAGTCATGCGTTCAACTGCGTTTCCTTGGCCCCGTTGCGAGCAATTCGTCAATGGCAATTCCCACACAGACGGTCCGTACCTTATAAGATTAGGCCCACTTGTGTATGCACTGTCTTCCAAGTAAGTCCGTAAATGAATTCTAGGAATGAAAAGGCCCGAGCACAAGTAAGCCGCTGACGCTTGTGGATTGCACGAACTCGCTTCCAAGCTTTCAGACTCAGGAATGTAGCGTGGGTTGCATTTCGCGGCCATCAGTAGGATTTTCCGCTCCCTGTCAGGGCGAAAAATGCACGGCAGGCAAATCCATTCGTGCCGGAGTAATGGTACATAGCCAACAATACCTATAAACCCTTGTTCATTTACCGTTCAGGCCTCCCTCTCCCACGCCTAAGCCATGCATTCAGTTTCTCTCGTATCGGTTCTTCTTACCTTCGCAGTTCAGCATGCTTCTGCGCTCACTGCCAGCGTTCCAGGTGAGCTTCGCAACAAAGATTCGCAACGATAGGCAGCTAATACGCAAAGTGGCCGACACTGTGCTGGATCTTGAGATCGGCGACTCGTTCATGGGCGCCCTGACGCCATCGTCAGAGTACCTAGCCAGTTTGCGTCGCAATGCCAGGAGCAAGGTCAAACGTCAAACACAATACAATGACTACGACGCAGACGTCCAGGAAGACCTCATCACCCTCGGGGGGCGAGTATATATGACCAGAGTCACTCTTGGCAGTCGTGTCTACTCTCTTGTCATCGACACCGGCAGCTCAGATACCTGGGCCGCGCAAGCAGGCCTGGTTTGCAAGAATGCGGCCGGTCAGACTGTCACAACCGCAACATGCAGATTCGGTCCTCTCTACAACACAACAGTCTCGCAAAGCTACAAGGCATACAATCCCCGACAGACATTCGGCGTCAACTACACCAGCGGCGAGTACCTGCAGGGCATACTAGCAACCGAATTGCTTGGCATTGGTGATATCAGCGCTGGCTACGCTCCGCGTCAGATCGTCAATCAGACAATCGGTATTGTGCAACAAGGGTATTGGGACGGTGACGGCACCAGCAGTGGCTTGATGGGTCTGGCATACTCCCGGCTCGCCAGTGGCAGCAGCTCCATCGGCTACGAGGCTGTCATTTTCAGCCTGTAAGTCTCTTGCATCACCTCGCAAACCCTTCATCCACGATCACAGACCACTAGTGCCATCATCTCTCAATATGCACTCTAATTCTAGCCACTAATAACGACCCAGCTTTGACCAAGCCTACTATCCTCCCATCTTCTCCCTGGCCCTAAACCGCACCCTCGTCAGCACTACTACCAAAATCCAACCTTCCAGAACCTCCGGCGGCGTGATGGCCATCGGTGGCCTCCCCGACGTGGACTACGACACAGACTCCTGGGTGCAAACCAACATCATCCCCGTGAGCGCCTCCGTCTACACATACTACAGCATCAAGATCGACGGCTTCAGCATCACGGCCCCGGTCGGCAGCACCGTCTCGCCGCAAAACTACGCCGCCTCGGGACAGAACATCATCGTCGACAGCGGAACCACGCTGGTTTATCTGCCCGACAGAATCGCGGACTATATCGCGAGTTTATTCGTGCCGGCTGCCACTTACAACCCGAATTCTGGGCTGTATGTTGTCAACTGCCAGGCTATTGCGCCGCGGGTTGGCGTCACAGTAGCGGGCACGACGTACTTTATCAGCACAGATGATCTCATGAATCGAGGGAGTGGAGCGGTCGGAGGAGCGAGCGCCGGCGCGGGATCTGGTCAGTGCGTGCTTGCTATCCAGAGGACGGAGGGCGGGGCGAGTGTGTTGGGAGACAGTTGGTTGAAGAACGTGTTGGTCGTGTTCGATCTGGGAGGGAATAAGGTGAGGGTTGCTAGGAGGGAGGTCTACTGAGGCCGTACTACTGGTATCGTTAGGGAAGACGAGAGGACGTTCAGGAGTCCTTGTGAGTACGTGGAGCGATGTCGGGAGAATTGTGGAGGAGAGTGTTGCTTGGCTCAACCGGATGTCGAGGACCAACATCCAAGGTAATGTTACTGGAGCTATTCATACGCCGACATGCTTGCAATCTGATCATCGCTACCCAGTGGCAGCCTTGGAGGAGTCTCAGTCCTTTCACTTGCCCAAATCTCCTCCCCGTCCACGTAATCTTGCCCACGAAGCTTTTCCTCTTCCCTGATACACCCTCTCCGACCGCAACCAACCGCATTGTACCCACCTAGCAACACATCAGCAAACAATCACACCATCAAGTCAACATGTCCCAACACGTCCGCAAGCGGAAACCGAACATAATGACCGCGCCTCGTGAGCGCCCTCCTTTCGGCGCCTTTCTGCTTGCTCTCGTGGTCCTTTACGTGGGGATCTTCTTTGGACGGCTCAGGGGTTGAGATGGTGATGGTTCAGATTGAGCGGCGGGGCACGAAAGAGCAGAGGGATGGGGGCTAGAAAAACAAGAAAGAAGATATTGGATATGGTTGGGAAAGCGGATATGGAGGCACCAAAGCGTATGATCGGTTTGGGCCATGGGCAATGTGATTTGAGGATAGACTGACGAGGGCAATGGTGCCAGCGATGCAGGTGTCTTATTCCGATGTATTCGTCCATGCTGGACAATGATGTGTGATCCGGGTAGACAAGGAAAAGTCGTTCGATGGTGATGAAAGATCGAAGCAATCAAAAGCAGCACACCAGATCCAAACATGGAAATCGCCGAAAAGGAGAGGAGCAAAGCACAGCGTTCAACACGAATACCAGCGAGCATTTAAAATGTATTGCTAAAAGCCAGAAATACGTGGAAACATCTCTTGATGCGCAATGCGTGCAGAAGATGCTCACTTATGGGACGCCTAGTACATCACCGAATGATCAAAGTGTCACAGTACTTACGCCCATGCCATAGCAGAGAGTCTCAGTGTTTTTCACCGTCGCCACAAGTATAGCGAGGACGAAAGTGTATGCCCAAGTTTCGGTCTCTGCGAGAACACTGTGACAGGAGGTGTTCGGTATCTTTATATTAGTTTAAGTAGTTTTGGTGTGGCTGCAGAGTATGTTTTGCTGGGCTCGGATGATGGCAGTCATTTTTGGGGCGTGACCATCGTAAAATAACGGAGTGCGCACAGAGACTTGCAGCGAAAGCGATGCAATGTCTTTGATGAAATGATGAAGGGACTTGGTGAAAACTCGAGTAGGTATTTGCACAGTGTGGAAGCGTGCCTACCGAAGCATAGACTCGTTGCGCTGAAGTATTGAAACACCCCAAAGGAGCAGAAATGTAGCCCTCGTGCCTAGGTACCAAAGTCCTTGTGCTGTGTACGGATCGAGCAGGGTGGAACGATTGTTGATAAATCTGCTCCTGGGACGCACCTAATAGGCAAGTATGGCGACGACCACGATGATTGATCGTTCGAGTGCGAGAGTTGAGATTGCGATTGATCACGCATCGTCTTCACGTCAGTAGCAGAACCTTAGTCATCACGTCAGCGGTGAGTGTTGACCGCGGTGGCCTTGTAGACTTGGCGGTGTGATAAGGATCTTGCAACCTGCGAGTACCTGCGCAGCGGTCAACAACTCACCGAGAAAGTCAACTCAGCAAGTCCTATCGAGTACACATGCGGTCAGCAGCAGACTGGCATTCGTTGAGCATTCTTGCGCATGTCTACTGCCGTGTACAAGCGGTGACGATTGCGCCGGTAAGTTGCGATCGGTCATCGGGTGTACCTTTGAACTAAGAGGTTGCACGAGTGCAGACGTGTTGGGCCAGCCAATAGTGATCTGGCGTTGTTGACATCACGATATGGTTCGTACCTGCGTAAGTTTCCCCAAGCATCATCTGCGGCCCGATCGCAACGTGCTCCCATCGGCACACAAAGCTCCAAAATCGGGTCGCTCACCGAAATGACTTCTCACCTCTCACCAACTTAACGACGGGGGCCCTCGTCTCAAAATCTTACAAACTTTGTCCAGAACTCGAGAGACCAAGCGATCGGCGGTTTTGTGCTTGAAGATCTCCACTTGTGTGGTTTCTCTTGTTGATCAGCGGTTCCGGCACGTTGGCCATGACGCTCGCCGGAGCGTTTGGCGTGGGCTGGTAGCGTGCGGCAGGTGGGCCGTTGCCGCGACGGAAGGGTGATGCTTGAAAGAGAAGTTAATTTCCTCGGGCGCCAGCGCGGTTTGGGAAAGCGAGTGTTTGTGCACGTACAACATGCTGTATTGCAGATGAAGATGCTGCTGCAGTGTTCTGCAGGTTCGGAAGACGCTGGCGCAACTGATGATGTCTTCGTCACTGCGTACCTGACAGATGACCTGATGTCTCGACTGCAGAGTTTGACAGTCTGCAGATGAGGGACTCGGTGCTACCGAATACTGCGTTGGCGAGTTGCGGGTGTCTGCATGGCGCGTTTCATCAACTCAGAACGTTGAGCGCGCATTGCTTTTTATGCTGTGCCTTACGACGGGAGACATAGGGCGAAGTGAGGTGCTTCACGCACGACTGAAGCTGGCGAGCGTGAGACAATGGTTGACTCTTGATTGCGGCTCTCAGGCGATGTTTCGCTACACTTGAGCACGTGTCGAGCACTGGCTGTAGTGGAGACCTGGGCGTAGAGGCCCTCGATGCCATGTCTCGATGCCTCGACGCGTGGGATTGACAGATTGCCGACAGAATTAGTGTGACGCAAGGCGAGACGGGAGTGACGATGTGTTTCTGCACTGTCGTTATGGCGTCGGTCGTGGCACGGTGAGGAAAGTGGCGGCATGTGAATTTGGTGGTGGGGAAGCGCCAGCGGACTTCGAGAAGGGAAGCTGTGAGTCTGGCACGCCCAAAGCGGCAAGAACGCGCCCAGGATAAACAACAAATGTCTCGCAGTTGCGGCTGGCACGCAGAGCAGAAGAGGCGGGCATTGGTCATGACGACACGCAGAATTGATGCGGGGAGAGACGTATCACTGCGCTTCGAGCATTGCGCTGGTGCCGTGCTTGGTGCATGAGTCGTCTCTGCCCTACGTAGGGCGGCTCCCCTAGCTGCTGCCAGTGCTGCACACGCCGTTTATCCGGCACATGGCTGCGATCTTGGAAATGAGATGGGGGGAACTAACGTGAAACTCATTTTTGACGTTGTGTGGAGATGAACAGCGCAAGGCCTGGCAGACCCAGTTGGCCCAGCCGGCGGTTTGGCTAGCAGCAGCAGATACGGAGCCAGGATTGCGTCCAAAACCAGGCGTCGGCTGCTGTCTGTGCAGACTGTGGTTGAAATCTGCGCCGGCTGTCCCTCGACCGTCTGCGAGAGCCAGTGACAAGTGCGATAGCAGGTCCCCAGCCATTCATTACAACTGCAGTCCATCCGCTCCCTATCGATTTCGTCTCCGTGGACGCTGCCAGAGCTGTCCTCGCTGCCTTGGCTTTGCCCCTCTGCGATTCGCTGCGCCGCCTGCACGCCGTTGACTGGCGCGAATCTGGACGTTGCTGGACGTTACTGGACGCAGCGTTACACGTCGTCGGCACCCTAGGACGCATAGGACCCAGGGTCAGCAGCCGCCATGGACGACCCTCGGACAGACAGCAAGGCGAGGCGGTTGTCCAAGAAGACACGAGAGCGCGCCCCGCCGCCTGTCAGCTACAATAACAAGTACAGCACCGCCGGCCAGCTCAAGCGCGCCCCCAGCGCAGCGTCCTATTTCGAGCGCTCCGGCAACTACTCCTCAGGCTCGCAGGGTCTTGGCGTCTCCAGCGGCAGCGGCCACCCTGCCTCATCGTCCGGCAGCCTGCGACGCTCGCCCTCGCTGCTCACGCCGTTGACCGAGAGCCGCACCGTCAATGCCAGCGGCGCATACGGCTTCCACGACGCCCCGCCGAACCGCCTGCCGTCCAGCCACGAGCTCGTCGGCGACAGCTTCACCAATATCGTCGCGGGCGCTCACGCCAGCGGCCACAGCTCGAAGCAGCTCCGCCCGCCGGGCCCGCAGCACACGCAGACGTCGGACGGCACGCAGCCCTCGCGCTTCAAGAAGAGCCCGCGCCTGCGCCAGAGCACGTCCTTCCAGCAGCTCGCCCGCAAGATGGATACCCCGCCATCGGGCACCAAGAGCCCGCGCAACCGCTACAGCGACGAGGCCGATGGCGTCAAGCGAGGCAGCCGCGAGAGCGGCAAGAAGAAGAGCACCTTCAGCAGCTTCATGAGCAACATGCTGGGCTCGCCGCGGCGGCCGACCATCTCGACGCCGACCAACCCCATGCACGTCACGCACGTCAGCATCGACAACGAGACGGGCGAATTTACGGTACCTCCCCACTGCAACACCGTGCATCAATTGCATCCCCCACGAATACTAACCTCGAGCAGGGTCTCCCCAAAGAATGGCAGCGCATGCTCCAGCAGAATGGCATCACCGAGCAGGAGCAGAAGCAGCACCCCCAGGCCGCCATGGACGTGGTCAACTTCTACAAGACCAACGCCGAGAAGAACGGCGACGACGAAGTCTGGGAGAAGATGGGCGCTGCTCACCCGCACCACCAGTCGTACAACCCTGGCTATGGAACAGCCCAGCCGCTCAGCCCTCCTCAGAGCCCGCGCTTCCCACGCAACGAGCACGACAGCTTCGAGAACCCGCGAGCACCACCCCCAGTACCTCTGCCCCGCAGTCTGACTTCGCCCGTACCGAACACGCCCCAGCTCAATGGTTCCATCATCCCCCACCGACCTGCTCCCAAGCCACCAGGTGCTGCCTCGGGCTCAGCGAACCTAGTGCCCTCCCGTGCTGCGCCGACCGCACCTCAGATCGCTTCCCAGCAGCTCCGTCCGGAGAATGATATGCCTCCGGCCGTCTACGCTTCTCCCCAGGCCACAGATAGCGCATACGGTACATCGTCGGCACCGCGCAGCCGCGCAAACACCACAGGTGGAACCCCTCCGCGCTTCGAGTCGCCCAATAGCAGCCAGACTGCCATTTCGCCCGCTCAGCAGTACCAACAGCAGCAAGCCCAGGTCATGGCTGCAGCCCAACATTCAATGAACAGCCACAAGCACCAGCCGCCCCATCTCGGTCGAAGCGTAAGCCAGAAGGTACCGCAAGCGCAGCCTTTCCATCATGGACCCCCTGCACACGTGCAGCCCTCGCCCCAGCAGCAGCTCGCGCAGCAGATGGACCCGCAGAACATCCCACTCCCATCACAGCAAGTCCGCGTAGGCCCAGCGCCCCAAGGACAGGCGCGGCCGAGGCAGAGACCGAGGCAAAGTCAGGGCACCGATATCGTCGCCAAGCTCAACGCGATCTGCACAAACGCTGATCCCACAACTCGTTATCGCCAGCTCAACAAGATTGGCCAGGGCGCCTCAGGTGGTGTGTACATGGCCTATGAAAATGGTTCCAACAAATGCGTGGCCATCAAGCAGATGAACCTGGAACAGCAGCCCAAGAAGGACCTGATCATCAACGAGATTTTGGTCATGAAGGACAGCAAGCACAAGAACATCGTCAACTTCATGGACAGTTTCCTCGTACGTGGTGACCTGTGGGTTGTCATGGAGTACATGGAGGGAGGTAGCTTGACCGACGTTGTTACCTTCAACATCATGTCAGAAGGTCAGATTGCTGCAGTTTGCAGAGAGGTTCTTCACGGTCTACAGCACCTGCATTCCAAGGGCGTCATCCACCGCGACATCAAGTCTGATAACATTCTCTTGTCACTGGAGGGCAATATCAAGCTTACTGACTTTGGTTTTTGTGCTCAGATCAACGAGCATCATAACAAGCGCACAACTATGGTTGGTACTCCGTACTGGATGGCACCAGAAGTCGTTACCCGCAAGGAGTACGGTCGCAAGGTCGATATCTGGTCTTTGGGGATTATGGCCATCGAGATGATTGAGGGAGAACCACCGTACTTGAACGAGAGTCCTTTGCGCGCGCTGTGGCTCATTGCTACAAATGGTACGCCTCAGATCAAGGAAGAGCACGCTCTGTCGCCAGTTTTCCGCGACTTCCTCGCCTTCTCGCTGAAGGTTGACCCTGATAAGCGCGCCAGCGCCCATGATCTTCTTGTGGTATGTATATGTCTTTCTCGTAGCGCAACATTACGCTAACGTAATCCAGCATCCCTTCATACAGACATCGGAGCCGCTCAATACCCTCGCACCGCTTGTGCTCTCTGCGCGAAAGGCAAGGGCCGACGAGAGAAAGAAGAAGGGCGGTATGTGATCTGTTTCTTTCCCAGGCCTGGGTGCATCTCATCCAGGAACCTAGGAAAAGCTGCAGCGCATACCAAGAACGATTCTGCGACACCGAACACAGAGTCGTACGCTGAGTGGTACGGCAAAATGGAGGCGTTCTGATATGATCGAACGCTCATTGCGGAGCCGACCCTTGAGATCTTGCATTGGTCGTGCATGCATGCTGCAGCACCAACGGGCGTTGACACCAAGCTTTTGGGATAGGTCCCTGTGTTTCATCAATCACATCCAGCGTGTGCAGGGCACGTATCGACGAGTCCGAGCAAGACTACAAACTTTTGATGTACATCTCTAGACAGCATTGCGCAGCGATCGAGCAACTACATTACGTTTATGGATGTCAGTCGAGCCTGTCAAGTGGTTCCCCATTCATCAGCGGTACTTTCTTGGATTTCCTGTAGGGTATTGGCGTTGAGGAGAGCTGGCGTGCTCGATTTAACGATTACACGGAAGAAATGTTTGTGCCTTATACACCACTCTTCAATCTATAGTGTCTATACTACCTAGGCGGGCGTCATGGTTTCCAGGCTTGGCTACATGATGGAGTAGAAACCAATTCAGAGATACTAAAACGAAGTCTTTATTGGGCTGGCGTCGATGGTACAACGGCAAATGTGGAAGTGAGGTCTAATTGAGGGAAGGCCGCTTGGAGCCGACATGCTACTAACGAGGTAGAAGATTCAAGGCAGTGTCCTAGCAATAACATGAGATCGTTTTGCGTTTGCAGTGCGTGGATATGCGGAGAACTACACATGCTTGTGGTAGCAAATGGAAATATCTAGAGTGACTTCGAGTCCTCCGGCCGAGCGTCGGTGATGTGAACTTTTTTTTTCCAGCTTTGTTTTTGCCAACGGCTGGCCTCATGTTGTGATTGTGAGGTCAGCCCTTGACTGATCTGGGCCTTACTATTAGTCTACGACTCAGTACAGACGTGGGATAGAGCTCGTTACCTGGACTCTCTGGGCCGAACGAAGTCCAGCGAAGACCGATGGGCAACGAGCTGGGAGGATGCGGGCGTAGATGACAACGTGAGTGTTTGAAAGTGAGCACCTGTAGCACTGTTATGATCTGGCGATTTTGCTGCGAGGACCGGTGAGTGATCTTTGAGTTGCGTCAAGAAAGAAGCGATTGGAGTTCCAAGCCTGTACAGACGCAAGCTTATCATCTTGACACTCGGATGAGGATATCCTGACGGCTGCAAGTGACCTTTTGCCGAACATTACTCAAGAAGATGAATCGTAGCTTATTGAGTCTGAGCACATATATAGTGGAGCATGAGTTTCTGTCTTTGTTTTGCATATCCTAGCCTCTAGTAATCTATCGTCTTCTTGATCGCGTCGTACACCCGCGTAACATCCGGAATGATAATCTTCTCGAACACGAGGCCAGTGTGCGTCGCCCACCCCGCGACCCTCTTGACCGGCGCTTCCAGGCGAAGGAATGCCTGCTCCTGGATCGTAGCCGCGACCTCGGCGCCCACACCTGCATTCATCATGCTCTCGTGCACCACGATGGCGCGCCCCGTTTTCCGCACGCTGTTCAGCACCGTCTCCCGGTCCCACGGATAAATCGTCCGCAAATCAATCAGCTCCACACTGCATCCGAAATCCTTCTCTGCCGCTGCAATGGCCGCGGAACATGTGTACAGAGGCGTCCCGTAAGACACGATGGTCACGTCGGAGCCCGTCTTGAGCACCTCGGCTTTGTCGAGTGGCAGGTGATATGCGTCGACGGGGACCTGCTCGACAGCTGCGCGGTACAAGATCTTGGGCTCCATGAAGATGACAGGGTCGGCGCAGCGGATTGAGGACAGCAAGAGGCCTTTGGCTTGCACGGGCGAGCGCGGGACGACGACGCGGAGGCCGGGTGTGTGTGTGAAGAGCGCCTCGGGGGATTGGGTGTGGTATCTGAATCTCTTAGTTTCAAGCAGAGAGCATAGGAGGGATTATGGGTCAACGTACAGCGCTCCATGCCCCACGCTGCCGCACGGCATCCGGATTGTCAGGCCGCCGCAGTGCACGCCAGTGCTTCCTGATCTGTAGCGGTACTTGGCTGCCTCGTTGTGGATCTGGTCGAACGCTGGAAACACGTAGTCTGCGAACTGGACCTCAGCGACAGGCCGCATGCCCTCTGCTGCGGCGCCTATGGCGAAGCCTACCAGGCCTTGCTCGCTCAGTGGTGTGTTGAAGACGCGGTCTGTGCCAAAGTCTGCGGCGAGATTCATGGTGCAGCGGAACACGCCGCCGAACTGGATGTCTTCACCGAACACCAGCACTCTTTCGTCGGTCTGCAAAGCATGGCGGAGGGCTTCATTCACGGCGGTGTAGAGGTTGATGCGCTTTGTTTGCCCTTTGCGGATGTGCTCTGGGAGCTCTGGATTTGCGAGGGCGGATTTGGATGTGTGGTGCAAGAGCGGTGTTGAATCGTACTCCAGCGGGACATTCAGTCTTGCACCAGCTGCTGCGGCAGAGTACGGTTTACTGTGGGGTTTGGCGTGGCATCTCGGGTGAAGCGACGCCTGAGGTCTGAGCAGATATCGCGACAGGGAACGCATTGAGGGTGTTTTGGCAGCCATGACTGGTTGTATGTGAAGACAATAGTGAATTGCAGCAGTGCTCTACACAGCAGAGCAGAGCAATTCGTTCACCCCATACCCCAGGCGGAAGGAGTGAGTGCGGACGTTCGGCTCATGCTCCTCGGCGGCGGCGCTTGATGTCGGCTTTACCCCAGATTCCAGCGGCCATCGAGGGACAAGCGACGCCTGACATAAGGACTGAGTAAGCGCCTTCACGTGCAGTGTCGATTGGCTCGACCAAAGCGAGATGACGTCCTTGGCTCCGCCTCGCTTGAGTGTTCGAACGGCGGGGCGCAACCAACGCTTCTCCTGCAGCGGCAGCGGCAGCGCAGGACTTGGCAGGCAATTGTCTGGATCTTTGATGTCGCGATCATGGGCTTGAGCACCGCATCACAACGGTGGATGCGCACCTCGCGGAACACAGCACAGCATCTCATCTAGGTCTATGAGACTGTCCAGGCGTTCGCGCTGCGGTTTGTTGCCGGGAGACCCACTCGTGCACAGTCCGCCTATTGGCCGCGCCATCCGCGATTTTGACGATTGACCACTCTGCGCCGCTGCGACTCCTTCGTCACTGCATCTTGTTCCTTCGCGCGAGACGCATCTCTTTCCACCGCACCCTGGTGCTGCATCTGCTATGGCCGCCGCCATCAGCCCCTCGCGCTCCGCCATGGGCAGCATCAATGGCTCGCGCGCCGGGCGCGTCAACATGCTGCTCATCGCCGTCTTCCACGCCTTCGCACCCTTGGTCAAGGCCCTCCCGCTCGGCGGCATCGTGAACGCGCTGGCCGAAGAGGAGCTGCCCAAGTCGCCCGACGATGCGAGTCTCTGGGTGTACCTGGGCATTGCCGTCGCCCTCGTGCTCGCTGGCGGCGTCTTTGCTGGCCTGACCATCGCGTACGCGCACACCATCCCGCCATCGTGTAACCGCTAACTGTCGTGCAGGCTGATGGGACAGGACGAGATCTACCTCCAGGTCCTGGCCACCTCGGGCGAGCCCCACGAGCGCCGGGCGTCCAAGAAGGTGCTGCGGCTGCTGAAGTACGGCAAGCACTGGGTCCTGGTCACGCTGCTCCTGAGCAACGTCATTACCAACGAGACCCTGCCCATCGTCCTGGACAGGTCCCTGGGAGGAGGCTGGCCCGCCGTTCTCAGCTCCACCGTCCTCATTGGTACATCTGGTCCTCGCTTACCCTGCAATTGCCTCGCTGACCCGTCTAGTCATCTTCGGTGAAGTCGTGCCCCAGTCCATCTGCGTCCGCTATGGCCTGCCCATCGGTGCGTGGATGGCGCCCATGGTCCTCGGCCTCATGTGGATCATGTCCCCCGTCGCCTGGCCCACCGCGAAGCTCCTCGACTACCTGCTCGGCGAGGACCACGGCACCACCTACAAGAAGGCCGGTCTGAAGAGCCTGGTGACGCTCCACAAGTCTCTGGGCCACGCAGATGAGCGCCTCAACGAGGACGAAGTCACCATCATCTCCGCCGTCCTCGACCTCAAGGCGAAGCCTGTCGGCAGCATCATGACTCCTATGAAGGATGTCTTCACCATGCCGTCTGACACAGTCCTGGACGAGAAGATGATGGAGAATATTCTGTCCGCCGGTTACTCTCGCATCCCCATCCACACCCCCGAGAACAGGAACGACTTTGTCGGCATGCTCCTCGTTAAGATGCTCATCACCTACGACCCCGAGGATGCTCTGCGTGTGCGCGAGTTTGCTCTTGCCACTCTCCCAGAGACACGCCCTGAGACAAGCTGCCTGGATATCATCAACTTCTTCCAGGAGGGCAAGTCCCACATGGTCCTCGTATCTGACTTCCCCGGCGACTCTCACGGCGCTGTTGGCGTTGTCACTCTTGAGGACGTTATTGAGGAGCTCATTGGAGAGTCAGTATCCCCCCATATCAGCTACAAGTCCCGTACTAATACCAGCAGGGAAATCATCGACGAGTCCGATGTCTTCGTCGACGTCCACAAAGCTATTCGACGCATGGCCCCCGCCCCGCGAACCCGTGTGCCCAAGGGTGCTGTAGTCCTGGACGTGTCCCGCAAACCGTCAGAAGTGCAAGTCATCGATTGCGATACTGATACTGAGCAGAACGGTTGCCCCCGCAAAATGTCAATGCCCGAGCAAAGCGACGCCCTCCGCCCGGCTACATTTACGCTCCGTCGCCGCAGCACTGGCAACAAGATAACGGACCCTCTTCGCGCCGACGACCCTGAAATCATGAAGCACCTGAAGCACCTCGGCCCATCAAACGCCGCCAACCGCCCCAAGTCTACTCGCATTAACACCGTCAAGATCAAGCCCGGTCAGACGAGCGCTCCGGCCCCCGAGATCCCTGCAACGATCCCTGAGAATGCGCGCCCAGCTTCGTCAGGTGTCTTGGCGCAAGAATCGCACGCTCCCGAAGGTGGTATCGGGGAAGGTCTTCTTTCGTCTGCCGCTCATGAGGCCAGTGACGGCGTGCACAGCCTGGCTGTTGGATATGGTACAATGGCTGCTCCTAGTGGCGACCGCATGTCCTGGAAGTCTGGCAGGACTGGATCCAATAATGCAGGCGAAGATGCGATCTCTCCAGGCGCTCAGCCTTTTCCCTCTTACGCGGAGGTCGTGGCTGATGGCGCCAACGGAAACAACGAGGAGCAGTCGCGCGGACGCCGCAACTCGCATAGCACTATCGGTTCTCTCCACTCTGGGCGATCTCGCTCGCCACCCAAAAAGCGCCACACCGCTCGCAGCGGTAGCATCTCTGAGAACATCATCGACGTAAACGGCGTGAAGAAGATCGTTTTGGAGACTACAAGTTCTAGCGACTCCGAAGACAAGCTCGCAGGCAGCCAAGCTGACGGTGCTCAAGATTCGCGACAGCAGTCCGAAGACGAATCACCGCACCCTAGCAAGGGCGAGGGCAAGAAGAAGAGGAAGAAGCGAGGTAAGAAGAAGAACAAGGGCGGCAACAGCAGCGAATCGCAACCACTGCTGGGCAACCGGTAACGCAAGTTCTTCTTCGAGTCGCGTTGTTGATTTGCGATTTAGCATTGAGCGAGCCGAGCGCAAATGTCAGCTCAGCGAACAAACGTAGGAGCGAAAATGCAAGGCCTGGCGAGAGTCCGTCTGTCCTGGGAAGGTTCAAAGACAGAATCCTTCTTCGAGATCATGAGCGCGCAAGCGGCGAGGAAAATGCAAGGAGTATCGTGTAATGGACGTACAAATGGGCTGGCATACTTCGAGTTCGGGTTCGGGTTCTACTTATCTTCATGTTTCTGTATCATATGAAAAGCAAACACTGCATCGTCAGCGGTGTATCTATTTCAACTTCAGCTCATTTTGACTCAACACTGCTTTGAATCTTAGATGCCCTTTTGTAGCGAACACTTCACTCAAACGGTCTCATCTGGACAAAAAGGTCCAGTAACCTGGGTACTGTTTGCAGGATATAATGAACTGCGAGGCAGCTCACCAGCAGTGGCAATCGTACTCCCCCACTGCACTGCAATCTTTGGCGCGGGCGAGCACTTCCGTAGGGCTGCGAACACGACCCAGTACTTACAGGATAGCGCGGTATTGGCGATTTCTAGCATCTTCAACCATTCCCATTCACTCAGTGCATGAACAACCCTCAGACTCCACCGCCCCAGCTCAACACCCCATACACCACCGCGCTCAACACAGCATCCCATGCCATCGTCTTCACAGCCTGTCCCTGCCACACCAGCGCGGCGAGCACGTCGCGAATATTAATAGCCTTCCGCATCATCGCCCAGTTGGCAACTACGAAGCCTCCTGAAATCGCAGCACTTCTTTGCATGTCTGCGCTCGTGATCTTGAGCAGCCCAGTGTGCGGCAGCACAAGGAGAAGGCGCTCTACTAGGAGCAAGTAGGAGAACCCAGGGTGTCCGCGGAGGCTCGGCTGAGCAAGTAAAATAGCGTTGAGGATGACCGTTGGTAACATGAGCGATGCGACGGGGATTTGCTTTGGCTGGACGTGCTGCGTCTTGTCTTTCTCATCCTTGCCGGCGTTCGGGTTGACGTCTGGAGCCGAGAGGTGCAACTGCACGATGAATAGCGCGGCAGTGAAACTTATTGGCAGATTCTGGCCCAAGATGATGAACGGAACCATCAATGAAGAAGTGAAGTTGTACTGGCGCCCTGGGTTTGTGAGCAGGGATGAGGCCGTGGGAAGGGTGATCGGAACATACCCTTTGATGCCAGAACCAGATTCCAACCCCATGTTGCGAGAATTGCGAATTGAGTCCAGACTGCACTTTCTCCATCGGCGACAAGCTGAACTGCGAAGTCACTGAACAAGCTCGTTTCCAGCATCCATCTCTTTAGCTGGTTGGATGCATTGCTCCCCAAAACTGCAAACACATTTCTCGTTCCACTATCGCTCCAGTCGAGAAAAGACGTGATGAGAAAGCCAAGCATATGCCATGAGATACTCGTGAAGCTGATCAGGGCAAGCGCGGTGTATATCTTCACATGCCGTTTTCGCGCAGACCGTGTTTCGACTTTCCCCTGGCCGTTCTGTTTGAATCTGCTCGGTGGAGAGGAAGGGTGTAAGTTGAACACAGCAGCGTACTGTGTATACAATCTATACCCGATAGTACTCGTAAGATAGAGCGCGACGAGTATGTAGGACAGAAATATGGTGGAGCCGATGTAGTTGTTCGGCGGCGTGATGTATTGTGTTAGGGTGTTCTGCTCGAAGAAGGAGCTCGACATGCTGACGATTGAGACGTAGAATTGGATCGTGATCTCGTTTCCATGGCAGAGGATGTAGCTATATCAAGTGGGCAAAGGATCTTATGCAGATCGCTGGTGCTATTGTAAGACGACATGTGACGTCAGATGTCGCAAGTTCCGCGCAACGACGTGCAGAACGTCAGAGTTGCTTTGTCGTTTGAGGCGAACATCGAATCTGTGTCATACAGAGTTTTCTGTACTCGTTTAGTTTGTTCTTGCAAATTTGAACGAATAGAACGTGTTGGAGGCGGACAATCACTTTTTCCGGGACTTGCAAGTGTTCCCGTTGGAGAAAGATATTTGACAATCCAGTGTAGATCGAAGCGACGCCCGCGGTCAATTTTGTTGTTTGTACATTATGTTTTTTGGTGTGTTTGCGAGAGGCATTATCGTGCTTGAAATCTGAAAAGACTTTATGTGCTGCCAGTCGAACGGTCGCCTGGGCGCTTAGGCTGCAATGCTGGTATGCAAGTCCGGCAGACCTACCAGATTGGCTTCACCAAAGCGGCACTGTAGCAGCTGAAATATCCGTCAGCTGTCGAGGCACTTACCGGTAGTCGCTGACTACCAGTCAATTCCTCCCAGCCCTGTAGTTCACAGCCGACTTGCCATGCAATACGTGCGTAAGCACTGAGCGACAGTCGATAGGAGTACTCAAGGATTCGAGTGCAATTTGATCGCTTGTCACAACGAGCCGGCTACAAATGTACATCTCGAAGGAATTGTTGTCGTCTTCTCGCTGTCTTGTTGGAGGTTAACTCCGTCACTGACGAGATCGCTACTGAGCTTTTGGTATTGCCATGTCCGATTAATCCCATTTCTGAGCGATTTGAAAAATGAATCAGATCTGGTCTTCGATTTCCTTTTGCGTTCGATTTACTATGAAGGGGCAATGTGCGAGAGTGAAGTCCAAAAACCCGATATCGCCAACACCCGTTACACCGTTCCTTCCCAAGGTCAGATTAACTATCCATCGCTCAACTCAAAGCTCTCTACACTTTCTAAGACAGCGAGTGATGTTTGGTGTCATGTGGGGCTTCGTGGGGCCATCAAAACTTCAAAAATGATGCCTGTAAGACCAGGCTGTTGAAGGTCTTGCCCGGAATCGAACCGGGGTTGCCGGAAGACACTGAGATGATCAGAATCCGGAGTGATAACCGCTACACTACAAAACCGGATTGAATTGATCAGGGAAGATCGTTCACCATGTGATGGTGTTGATGTAAGACTCCGGAAAATTTCATTATATATAGTCATCATCGTAAAATTTCCTCGCAGCGACGACAACATCAAAAAATCCTTCAATCTCACAAGAAACATCAAAGTACGTTATCATTACGTTTGGTGCTGCAAGAAAGTTGCTCAGCCGAGAAAACTCTGATGTTCGTGGGGTCTGCTGAAACTCGGCGAACCCCAACATCGCCAAACAATGACCACTACTCCAGAATGGCCTCGTGAGAGAGTCAGTCACAGGCGCAGAAACACTGTAGCCTCCAGTCAACCCATCAGGTCGTCAGTCACATGATAATGGCAACTGACGTCCTCCCACGATTCGCACGAAACTTGACTTGCATCCAGTTTGTTCTATCAACGGAGAGATTTCTCCCAGTATATGAGCCACGATTCAGAAATGATGGAAAGTTTGTCTATAACAGCAGCGTCATCGTAGTATCAGGGGTGTACGATCAGCACGCGTTCCACCCGCAAGGTCCCGTTGCGTACCTGCAAAGTCTAAGAAATCAGAGTCGTCCATGATATAGAAGCCGTTGTAGGCTCAAGAGCTTTTGTCTGTTCACAAGTGATGCTCAGATTTACTTCGAAGATCTCCCATACTTTTAAGGGTCTCTCAATACAGCTGTCCTTGCACTGCAACTCAGTCGACGACTACGGTATCCTTATCCTGGTAAACTATGATGGTTTCAAGAAGCTCATCTTGCCTTGCGCTACTACAGGTTCTTCTGCTCACATTGGTCTTTGAGGCGAATGGGCACAGTTACTTGCTTGGTAGAGCCTGGGGATTGTTTGGCTTGGTAATTCATTGGCAATCAGCATCATCAAGGCTCAGCCAGCCCCCAGCAGGCTCGACCTCTGCCCAAGGATCAAGGCTGAGATTGATAGAAGGCTGAATCCAAATTGTCCGATTGGAGCCGCTTTTACTGTGGCGAAGTAGCAGTTCCGCGATGCTCGCAGAATCCACTACGAGATACAAGCTATCCAATGCGCGGCTCCCCAGCTGCCCCAATTGCCGACAGGCTTCCTCCCTGGCTTCGCACAACATGTGCGCCGCAGCCGATTCGGAGAAGTCAGCGATGCACATATGTCCTTATAGCCTCCATTGACTTGTTTTGGGATCACTTCTGTATTGCGAGCTTTCTCGAAGCCTTCTCACCCAACAGTCGCGCCATACAGGATAAGGAATCACACACTGGCCTCCCCATGCCCGAACAGCTCGATGCTTCGGAATTGAGATCACTCAGATCCTGCGCATTGCTATTCCATTAGACTCATGCCTTCCCGCTGCTCCCGCAGATATCCATCCACCGCTCCGTCTCCGCCTGTATAGACTCCATCTGCTGATCGATGAGCTTTACCAATGGCGTACTCGCCGCATTCTTCCTGAGCACCTCATTCCCGACCTCCAGCAGCAACTTGTTGACGTTCAGCTTGATCGCGCCAGCGCGTATACACCTCTGCATGATCTCCGTTGGGAAGTCGTTGGTGCCGTGCAGCGCAACCAGGACGCGCTTGTTGATCTGCTTGTCGATTGCTTCGAGGCGGTCAAAATGAATCTGCCCTTCTGCAGGACCAGACGGCCCGTAATCGCCGTGCACGTTGCCGACAGAGGGCGCGAGGATATCGATGCCGGCGGCGATGAATTTGTCGACGTCTTCGGGGGACGTGAAGAGTGCTGTCGATATATCAGCTAAAGTGCACTGAGAGTGCCAATGCGAAACCATACCTTCCAGGTCACCTGTATCTGCAATGCCGTCTTCGCCGCCATTTATCCTCCCGCTTTCGGCTTCTACGGCAATGCCTTTTGCATGGCATTCCTTAGTCAAGCGCTCTGTCTTCTCGAGGTTCTCGGCTTCCTCATAGTGTGACATGTCGACCATGACCGAGTCGACGGGTAGTGTTGCAATGATCTCGCGGATCTGCGCCTCGTTCTGCGCATGATCGATGTGTAACGACAACGGAACTTTGGCGGTTCTGACTGCGTGCGCAGCTGCGTGGGCCAAGAGAGGAAGTTGTGTAAGCGTTGAGGGGAACAGTTGGATTATCAATGGTGAGCGCTTTGCTTCGGCGGCGCGGACGAGTGCTTCGAGTTGCTCAACATTGTAGCTGGGGCATGTCAGTGCTGGTACTGCGCAAATACTGGAAACACGCGTACGCGATAGCTGCAAGCACACCATAGTTGCCGGATGCTGCAGCGTTCAGGATGCGCAATGTGCGGTTCTCCTTGAGGTCTGTCATCTTGGTTTTGCAAGTGTAAAGCGTGACTGGTATGAAGAACGTGTATAATGCTCGAGCTCATCTTGAGCATGCATACAAGCCACCATAGCTCTTGCATTGTATCGGAGCCGCGGTGTTCTGCCCGTAGAGGATCGCGGAGGTGTTGCGGGATTCCAATACTACGATTGGTGCTCGAGTCGAGCCTCATCTAGGCGGTGCTGCCGAGGAAAACGTTCAGAGGAATTTGCCCCGTAACGAGGCGCAAGTCCCAACAGCGGAAAGCCGATCGTTGCTGTTGCTGCCTACCCCGCGTCCAACCCCACAAAGATAGTGGGCCCAGGGTGTGGAGGCTGGGAAAAGTTCAGATGCCCGCTTGGGTTGCGCACCTCGCATCGTGGCTGAAGCATATGAACCTCGTTACCGGTCAATGCTGTTGTGCATGGCTCTACGAATGTGTAGTGTGTGCAAACCTGATTTTTTCTAGAAAGGGTTTGAACAACACTGCGAAGGCCTGCCGGCATTCAGCACCGGCAGTAACTAAAGTGCATGAGTCGAATAGTGAACATGTAAATTCCTGTTTTATTGCTGTGCCTGCCAATGTGTAGTAAGATCATGCAGGAGGCTTTTGGGAGGGAACTTTGTGATCTCTAGCGTCCGTTCCAGTAGCTGTAGGACGCCCGCCTGCTTGACAGGATCTCGTGCCGCTAAGCCAGCTGCATATGTGTCAGTCCTGCTCATAGTCTCGCTGAGTTTGAATTGCTTACCTGCGTACAATGCCCTCACGTTGATCATAGCACTAGGAAGCTCCCTACCCTGCTGAGTGCTGGCAATGCCACATATGGTCTCGACACTATCATCGAGCAGACGTTGTCGGTGGCGCATGTCGTCCATGCCCCCTAGCGAAGGCTCATTGATCGCAACAATAATGCGGGAGAAGTGATAGGTTTGGATTGCTGCCGCGTGTGACGGGGGATGTATCCATATCGGGGAGTAGAAGTTGTCTTGCGATCGTGGTAGAGGCCTGTATATCGGCTGGAACGATGAGCCTAGTATGTTGTACCAGTCGTTCAATGCTTGTGTAAGCTTCTTGCCCTGGTCGATTCGTGTGTCAACGTCATACTTCTTTACAGATTCGGTTGCTGCGAAGTCAATACATCTTCCACAGATGTAGATGATTCTGAGAGAGAGCTCATCTGGTGTTAAGTCGTCGAGGCGCCGTAGCGGTCTCCAAATCGTCAATACTCTGCGGCCTTCTCGGAAAGCCACCCAAGAATCTTGTCGGATCCAAGCCCACCATGCTGCTCGTCGGAGCGGATCTTTGCATTCACTGTTTTCGAGTCAGTAATGCACAGTCTTTGACATTATCGCTAGACTCGTTCAACTCTGGAACTAGCTACGCATCCACTGATGCCGCACAAGAGAAAAGCTTGCAACATAATATTGCAGAAAGAGGAACTCACCCGTTATTATTTTGCGATCGTTGGATCCAGAAGATGCCACGCAGATGGCGTTCCCATGCGCCATTGTTGTACTGTCCTTCAGCATCGAACATCTCATATGTGCTGATCAAAAGAGCAGTTGAGATGATTTCCCGAGATCTGGGGTAGCTGCCCTGATTGAGGTTTTGGGATAGGTAATGAAGAGTCTCGTAATAGTACTGCGTGGCCACATTCAAGAGAGGATTCAATATGCGAGGTTCGCTGCCGGACTGCAGGTACGAAGGTTGATTGAGTGCAGCCATGTGACGTGCTGCTACTGCCAGGAGTGATTTCAAGAGACCCAGGTTGTGTACGGCTAAACGAGGCACAGATGTCGTAAACTGTCGCGTAGGGTCACAGAGATCCAATATAGGTCCAACTACTCCAACGTAATGTTGGAAAAGTACCAGTTCGTCGTCACTTAGAGGTATGACCTCGACTGAGTTCCACTGGTCCTGCAAGATCGGGGGCAACCTAAGGCTTTCGGCCGGCGAAGTAATTGATGGGTGCGGAGAGCCTAGATGTGCGTCGTTGTCTGGATCCGGCGACCGTAATTGCGGATCCAGAGTTGGATCATCTCGTTCAGGACTTTCTCTTTGCGACAGACGCGGCTTCTCAACTTCCAAATTCAGGTTGTACTTCGCGACATTCTGAATTGCGTCTTCAGCAAGCAAGTCGTACCATTCGTAGGGCGCTGAGTTCGGCGATGGCATAGAGGCAATACTTCCAGTTGTCAATGGCGAATCAAATTGCAGCTCTGGTGAATTGCTGAATTGAGTATCACTTGTGATCGACTTCCTGGCCAGTGCCGGCGATGTCATTGCCTGCGCCGGTGGCGTCGACCCATTGTGCGCTGTGCTTGCTGGAGCATCGTTGGGCGATGCATATCGACACTCTCTGTCCGACTTGATACATGTTGCGCAGCGTGGTCTCTGCTCGTCGCATTTGATGCGGCGGGATCTGCAGGTCAGGCTGGAATTGCAATCAGCTTTGGCCAACACAAAACAAATTTCATCGGTGAGCAGGAGGCTGGTGCAGGGTTCCACCAAGAACGTGTCGTCTCAAAGGGCAGACGTGAGTGGTGGAGCCAATGCTGAACAGGGTTCACTTACCAACCTGTCGTTGTCCTCAATCCCCTTGCTCTGGACGGACGCGGCTTTCGCGGTTTAGGAGCGCCTGATGGTGTAACCGGCATCTCGGATAAGGATGCGCATGCTGGAATGACTTCGCTTCGAGGTCGAGATCTGGCTTCCGGTATAGGAGGCGTAAACGAGTTGATTTGCTGGTGCTCGTGTTTGTGTGGGGACACAACGGTTTTGATCCGGCAATTCAGCTCTGCGAATGCGGGCAACCAACAACCACGTGATGCTTTGGAATTCAATGCAGAGCTCGGTCCCAGACAATGTCATGCAAACTCTGTTCTTTGAATCTTGCAGTTGCGGAGGTGCTCAGGCCTTCTAGAAGGACGGCTCGGCTGAGTTGATAGCGTACCCGAGCTTTCGCGACGCACTCCTGGAGACTCGGCCGCGCAGCCTTACAGGTCTTGTCCATTCCGTAGCCCAGTTGCTAGTGTTGAGCCTCAGGATGCATGCTTGCGGCATGTGGGAAGTCGATGAATTCAATGAATTCCTGCATGAGGTTGAGATGGGAATTGCAGTGGGCTGTACTCTCTTTGCCCATGGCTTAGTCAGATTCGGTGCCGCACCTTACCCGCTGCAAATCTACGACACAGCGTCAATAATGCTCGCGCGAACTCATTCTTCATCGGACACGTCGTCACATAGCGTGCTGCAACAACCAGTTCTGAGTGTGCGAGAGATCACGCGTGTCATTCATCCTATGGGAATCAAAAGGCTTCAACCTGTACCGGAACTCCTTCCAATGCAAACCGCTTCTAATTGCTCTCGGCCAACTTCCATCTACCATGCGCCTACAATACCAGCGATAGGGATGTCAATTCCCGTGGTATATGAAGCGCTATCGCTGAGAAGATAGACGTATCCTCCACCAAGCTCCCTGGGGTCGGCAAGCCTGGGCATGCCACCATAGTAGTGCATCTTCTCCGCGAAATCCGGGGCGCGCTCGATCTTGTAAGTCATCTGTGTCCTGACGAATCCCGGGGAGATGCTGTTTACGCGAATGCCGTGCTTCGACCACTCCATCGCAAGGGTGTGTGCCATATTGCGAACGGCGGCCTTAGTACCGCCGTACGGTGCGGATGGGCCAGCTCGGTTGGGTCGATACGATGTCATTGATGCAGTAAAGACGACGCTGCCCCTGATTCCAAGTTCGATGAATTTCTTTGCGGCAGCTGTAGCGCAGTAATATGCGCCGAAGACATTGAGGTTGAACATCTGTTCGAGCTGGGCTTGATCGAAGTCTAGAGCGGGCTGGTGCTTGGTCATGCCGGCGTTGGCAACCATGCCATGGATGGCCCCGGATTGTGCGACGATTTGATCAATCGCCTGGACAACGCTCTCTTCGGAAGTGACATTGCAGTTCAGATAGTGCACCCGCTTTGGAAAAGCCTTCTGGAGGGCTTCAAATTCCTCGCCGGGCTCGAAAAGATCCAGAGAGTAGACATGGGCGGCTTCGTTTGCCAGAAAGACTTGCGCAAGACCGAGACCAATACCGCGGTTGGCTCCTGTGACGGCGATGACTTTGTTTTTCAGCGATACCTTCCAGTCGAAAGACTCGTCAGGCATTGTCGTTACATATGGCGGGATGCCTGTCTGCTCGACGATCTCAGGCTTTCCATTGCTATGGCCATTGGTAGGCACAGATGCTGCCTCAGAAACGATAGCTGAAGGAGACATATTGTGTTGGTGCAAAGGGGTAACTTTTGCGAAAGGAAGGTGAGGCGAGAGGAGGGGATGCTGAAGCTATGAATTGGCTGACACTGCACTTGCCAGGCATTGGAACATTTAAGTATCGACCAACTCCCACCTCCACATGCTGTGTGGCGATCAAGACCTACGGCCATTACCGATTGAATTCGAACGAACGGACAAGCCCACATCGAGGCCCGCACGGCACTTTGCCGATTTGCGCATCGAGGTTGCTCGCAACGAGCTGGTGGACTAAATCCTGGTCTAGCGCTTCCCCATTGCATTTCTCCGCATCGGACAACCACGCTAGTCACCGTCTCGAGGCACATTTTCTTAGGAAAGTGCCACAGACAGCCGAACCTCAACATCACTGTGGACCGACCGCCCAGGGACCAATGAACGAGGATCGCTAACCCACAAAATCTGGAGTTGCACCCAGCAAAACTGGTGACATCTGTCCGTATCTGGGGACGTCTGGGGTTGACGAGAGGGACCGTGAATCCGGGGTGGCCTAAGCTCAATCAGAACACTATCAAGGAGACCTGATCGCGGGTTCAGCTCATCGTCTATAAAGCTCTGACCGGACCTCACCATCGGTACGACCATCCCAGCTATATCTGAAGGTGACACTTGAGATACAGGGATTGTTTTAACCCTACCACACAGTTGTGCTAGACGTCCTTACTATATACTCTTTGCGACGAACATCTCAGCGCGCCATGGAGACACCACGGTCCTACGAAGCTGCCGACTTGAAAGTGATGGATAACTGTAAGGATCACGTCGAAGTCTCGGAGGAGCTGACGTGGACACCTGAGGAGGAGAGAAAATTGGTCAGGAAGATCGACTTGTACCTCCTACCAACTATCTGGCTCATGTACCTGCTGAGTTACATGGACCGTACGAAGTAAGTTTCGTCACATGTGAGACCATTGGGCTACCGCTGACCCGTTATCAACAGTATTGGCAATGCGAAGATTGCTGGCATGGCAGACGATCTCAAGTTAACCTCGAACGAGTACTCGATCGCCCTGGTAGTCTTCTTCGTCACATACGTCGCATTCGAGCCAGGTTCCAACATGATCCTCGTCAGGTGGAAGCCTTCGCTGTACCTCCCTACCATCATGGCCATCTGGGGTGCATTGACATGCGTCATGGCTGCCATCCATCACTTCCACCACCTTGTCGTTCTCCGAATCTTCGTTGGTGTATTCGAGGCTGGTTTCGCCCCTGGTATCCTGCTGATCATATCCTCTTGGTACAAGCGCGATGAGCAGTCCAAGCGTTTCGGTGTCTACATGTCAGCTGCTATCTTGTCCGGGTGCTTCGGAGGCCTTCTTGCTGGTGCCATCACTGGCGGTATGGAGGGCACAGGCGGCCTGCGCGGATGGCGATGGCTCTTCATCATCGAAGGTGTTGCCACAATCGTCTGGGCTGGCATCGCCTCTTTCATCCTCCTCGACTTTCCAGCGACGAGCTCGCGCCTCACAGAACGCGAGCGTGCCATCGCTGTTGCCCGTCTGCGCGAAGGCGGCGTCAAGTCTTACAGCCAAGGCGACGAGCGCATGGGCAAACTCAAGTCCTTCAGGCTTGCCATTTGCGACTGGCGCACCATTGGATTCGTGCTCGGCTACATGGTAAGTCTCATCCTCATAATCCCGAAGCCTCAAATGCTAATACAACAACAGGTCATCGTCGGCTCCAGCACTCTCAGCTACTTCTATCCCACCCTCGTTACGGGACTTGGTTATACCGATCGCGTGCAAGCGCAGTACATGACAGCGCCTATCTACGCCGTTGCCTTCGTATGCACAGCTATCACAACGTACTTTGCGGACCGCGTGTCTAACCACCGCGGTCTGCTAATTTCTTCGTGGCTTGCGTTCGCGCTCATCACAGCCATCTGTGTGTGCGTAATTTTCGACTTCACGGCGCGATACGCGCTACTGGTGCTTATGGCCGCTGGCTTGTGGGCGTCCAACGCGCTGGCATTGAGTTTTGCAAGTGCGACGTTTGGTGATATGGAGCCTGAGGTCAGAGCTATTGCGTTGGCGCTTGTGAATGCGATGGGCAACCTTGCGCAGATCTATGGTGCGTATTTGTTTCCTGCGCATGATAAGCCGAAGTACCTTATGGGTTTTGGTGTTATCTCTGGCATGCTTGGCTTCGGTACTTGTGTGTATATCTTCATGCACATTGCGGTACGCCGGAAGCAGGGCATGGGGTGGTTCTAGGCTAGGAAGACCGACCGTGACAGTGGAGAGGACATGAGTTGATACCCAGTACATACTCCATTTGCGTTATTTAGATTTCTAGAAGTATGCATTCCAAATGATCTGATACGCTATCTCCATCTGTCTTCTAGACACTTTCATTCCGCCTTGCTCAAGGCTTACATTAGAGCGCTTCCCAGATCCATGCCCATGTCTTCTGCTATCGTGAATACAAAGCTCATCAAGGCTGTTCTTCGAGGGCTTTGAGCCTAAGGCGGTAGTCCTCATTAACGTTCGCCTGAGCCTTAGCGATCTCTTCAATAAGCTTGCGGAATAATTCCTCCTTCTTCTGCATTTGACCCGTTAAAACAAGGTGCCTGGTTACCTGCTGCTCAAGACTAGTGATGTCCTTCCGCAACCGTTCAAGACTCTGATCGATAAGAGCTTTTATGACAGTGCCCTTGAGATGAGCGCCTAGCTGCTTTTTGAAGAAATGGTCTTCGTTCTGGCGTTTGAGAAGCTTCCTGATGCCTGATTTGCTGTTCTCGAGATCCTTTATTGGCAAAAAGTTCTTGTCGTAACGGTATTGTTTTGTGGCATATCCTTGCAGTCGCTGCTCGAGCTCGCCGGTCAATATTCCCCTAGTGACAAGATTCTTCTTTACTACCTCGATTTGGTCCTCAACGTTCTGTTGCAGCCACGCCCGAAAAAGCCATACGAAGCTATAGAAGAAGAACAAAAGGCTGAAGAGTACCATTGACATACGGTAGACCTCAAACTCGTTCTCACTCTCACGTAGATAAGATCTGAATGTTGGCGAAGGACGTGTATATGCGAATCCATACAAGATGAATAGTACTTCTGCAGCGCAGCTGATCAGAAGAGCAAGAACCGGCACTCCAGTCTCCGTACAAAAGAAGCGTGTCATGGTGCTCAGTGTCGGCAGTGGGTAAGAATATGCCTTAAATAAGTTACTTGGCGGCTCAGTGTGCGAATGTTTGGCGAGTGACTGATTGCGTTCTGATTGGAGTTTGCTGCTCGTCCACATACCTTTCACGTTGCAACAAAGTCTGTACAAAGAATCTTCGAGTCCTTCTCCAGAGTCAATGAGGACATCGAGCGAAAGAACTGGAGTGCATGACACGTTCAATCGCTTTATTAGAGGGACGTAGTGCATGACTTTACCTGCAAAGACCGTGACATCTACATCAGATGGCCTGGCGCTCATACTATTCTCCAACGCAGATAAAACTTTTTGATAATTCTTTACTGCGTATTCCCGAGTCTTACATAGTCTCACAAGTGACCGTAGTGTAAACATTATCCTCCGTCGCCCTGCTGTACGGGCAAACCTGCCTCGCCTTGTAGACCACCTTCTCGAGGTCCTCCTTCGACAGACCCTTGACCTTGACGTTCATCTCGACCCTAAGTCCCATATCGAGATCCTTCATGCTGCCAACGAGGTGGACCTTCGTCTCCACAATGGAGTCCTCGGGAGTTGTAGGCATCTTAACGTTGACGGAGGGGGCAACGGCGTTCATGGCGGACTGGAAACACGCGCCTGTCTGCTGTTAGCTTATGTCAATCAGGAATGAGAATGGATGAGATGTACCATAACCGGCAGCGAACAGCTCCTCAGGATTAGTCTTGCCTGCATCGCCTTTGCCACCAAGGGCTTTGGCCATAGTCAGGTCGACCTTGAGGTTCTCACCATCGACGTGGCTGGTTATTGATCAGCTAGAAATTCCTCATGCATCGATGGATGACAAACCCAACACGTGCCCCCACCACCTTAGCATGTGCGGAGTACAGGCTGGGTGCTGTCTCAGTGTTCAAGAAGCGACGAGGAACCGAACACGCAGTCCTTGGGGAGACGCGCATGGCGCTGCGCAGCATTGGTGTGAATGTTCTCGAAGCCATTGTGGTTGTCATGAGCGATCAATGGATGTTTGGCAGCTAGAAGGAGGCGTGATGGGTTTGTTGTGGGAACTTGGAGGAGGATTGGACCTTGAAGAAGTCAACCGGAGCAGCTTTGAGCTGTTTTCCCAAATGATCCGTGGCGTCGTTGACAGCTTGTGACGTTTCAAAGTCAATGACGTGTGTACCTGGACGATGGAGCGTTTTAACGATATACGGTTGGTGTGAACGCGGATCTCCCGCGCTATCTTGATCGGAGGTTTCCGAGATCTGGGGTGCGCCAAAACAGCGGGACCAGTCAAAATTTCTTGAGATATCTTTGCACAGCTCAAAGTATGGGAGAGACGAGAGTGGATTGACAATTCTCGTGGGAGGAAGGTCCACCTAGCAGTACACGGTGAGCGGCTCTTGCCTTCCATGAGACTCGGCCCCACTATGTCAACACCGATTTTTGTTCATCCGCTGCATCCGATCTACAACCATCATCTCAGAAACACTAACAGCCACGAGCAGTTTATCACATTTTGCGATCATCAGCGAGAGGTTCTCGGTCTCACATCCTCTGGGATTTCTGGGTTCTACGTAAATACTGGATTCAGCTTCCCAGAAATCCTTTCCATCACTCTTTGCGGCAGCAAGCTCTCATATATATGATTGACCCACTCGCAGCACGCACGTCTCGTGTATGCCGGATCGATTATCTCTTCGATACCAAATGCATTGGCAGTTCGCACTGGATTCATGAGCCTATTGTACTCATCGTCAAGCTCTTTGTATCGCTTGTCTCTTGCTTCTTTGCCGTCTATTCTTTCGACTTCTTTCAGCTCAAATGAGTGCCCAACCTCGATCCCTCCTTCTAGGGGCAGCGAGCCCCATAGTCCAGAAGGCCAGGCAACACGCATCCTTGGATCTCGACAATCAAGCATGATACCACCCGCAACGCCATACACACGGCGCACAATGACGCTGAAGATGGGCATCGTGGTCGCGTAATATGTTGCCGCAAGGGTTACTCCGTGACGCATCGTTGCAGTCCGCTCTGCCACGGTACCGATTGCATACCCAGGAATGTCGACGAATTGCAGCAGTGGTATGTTGAAGATGTCGCAGAATTTGAGCATACGCGTTATCTTTTGACTGCCGAGCGCATCGAGAGCGCCAGCGTTGACTTCGCAATTCAGGGAGACTATGCCCACAGGCTTACCAGCCAAGCGCGCAAGGCCTACGATAGCGGTCATGCCCCACAGGGAGCCGATCTCGAAGAAGGAGGCTTTGTCAACCACAGAAGCAATGATTGCGCGGGGATTGTACATCCTGTTCTTTGCGCGCGGAATGATGGTCCGTAGCCCTTCATCCATGCGATCGATGGGGTCTTCACATGCGACGACTGGTGGCATTTGAGTTCCGACATTGGGCAGGTAGCTCAGTACCGTCCTAAGCTGCTTGAAGCAGCCTGCCTCATCGGGCGCGAGATTGTCGATAGTTCCATTCGTGCAGTGCATGCTTGGCCCCCCGAGATCTGTGAACGACAACCCCTCTTCGAACGTGGCATTTGCGACGACACTGGGGCCAGCATTGAACAAGGAGCCAATGTCTCCAGCCATTACGCTGAAGTGGCATGCTACTACACGCGCAGCACCAAGACCAATGGCAGGACCAACGACGGCACCCAAATTGGGAATGCCCAAATTGAGCTGTGTGACAACCTGGGCAAACGAGGGAAGTGGTGGGACGTAGGAGAAGCCTGTCGATCGTATTGTGGTCACCGAACCGCCGCCACTGGAGCCGTCGACAAGTTTGACAATGGGAAGCTTGAGTGCGATGGCGAGTTTCTCCATGTATATCTGCCTCTATTGTCAGCCTGAGCCAATCCCTTTGGGCTATCAGCTGCCGTGAGTTGGACGTACCGTCTTCTCCATCAGCGCACCGTCCGCATGACCCGCTCGAATCGAGAAGTCATCCGCGGTGAAGACTATTTTCCGACCCCTCAGCCGCCCAAATCCTTGTACATTGTTTGAAGGTACGTATTCGAGCGGCTCCTCACTCCTTGACCCAGTTTGCTTCCATTTCACTGTCCCACTGACGCTACCAACCTCTTGAAAGCTCCCAGGATCGAGCAGCTGTTGGACTCGTTCGCGCACCCACAGCTTCCCCGCGGCCTTTTGTCGCACGTAGCCTCTGTTCTTGGGGTCTGGCGTGGCTGCGATCTTTTGGAGGGCGTTGATCTGGCCAAGGATGTCCGAGTAGTCGGCGGGCAGATCGGAGTTGGCGTTCTTTCGACGACGTCTCTTGGGAGTGTTGGGCTTCGGTGCGAGGTGAGCGCTGACCTGAGCAAGGCGTTCGCTCGCTGTTGATGTGTCCTTGGACGTGGCTTGGGACGTGTCTTCGGGCGCAGGCGGGGCCGCCTTTGGTGTATCGTGGTCGCTCGTCATGATTGTGGAGATGTGCGTTGAGCAGATGTAGAAGAAGTGGTGCTCCAATTGGGGAGCGATCGATTCTCTCACATTGCGATAGGTGTTGCATCGGGCGGCTGTTGGTGCACTTTGGGGAAAGCTGGGGTACCGAGGCTCAATGAAGCTCCCCGCGTTGCTCTAACCGAATCCATCCTATTGCGACTCCGCGATTCAGAGTTGCACGATCAGTATATCAACGAGTATTCTGTGATTCTCAAAATTGACGTTTTCGACACTTTTTATTATTCTCGACGGAATTCCCCGCCTTATGCGAGGCTCTCAGTCTCGATACGATACGTCTGGGCGACCAACTACGACCGTGGGATCTAAATTATCGAAAACTAATCTCGAGAACCAGTCGCAGCAGAGCATTTGAGGACAGATAACGAGGGACGTAAAGTCACCAAGATGTCGAGGCCACCTTCGAGACCGATAAAGCGTCTCTTGATTGCCAACAGGTACGACATACAACTCGCACCTCAAAAAGCTGCTAATGCGATTGTGAAAGAGGGGAGATCGCGACTCGCATCATATCTTCAGCCCGCGAACTCAGCATTGAGACGTATGGCATCTATGTTTCTGGTGACGACTCACATGCCGCGCGGGCTGCTCATGCAGTCGAGCTGCGGTCAGCCGGAGATTTCATGGACACTGATGCTTTGATCAGCATTGTCAAGAAGCATCAAATCGATGCCGTTCATCCAGGCTATGGGTTTTTGTCCGAGTCCGAAGTGTTCGCAGACAGGATGTGGAAAGAGGCTGGTGCCATGGTGGTAGGTCCTGGGTGGAGCATTCTAGCAGAAACTGGAGATAAGTTGAAAGCCAGGCAGCTTGCTGAACGATGTACATTCATCACCTGTGTTCCATGAGCAAAATGCTAACAATACCAGGTAACGTTCCAGTTTCTCCGGCACTGCAGGATCCCACCAGCAATGTGGAAGACGTCCGCAAATTCGCTGCTGAGATTGGATACCCAATCATGGTCAAAGCCGTCGATGGTGGTGGTGGTCGAGGAATTCGATTAATCCGAAGTGAAGCGCAGCTCGAGTCGTCAGTCAAGAGAGCAGTGGAAGAGAGCCCCTCGAAGCAGTTGTTCGCTGAAAAGGCAGCCGTTGACGGGTTTCGACACGTCGAGGTCCAAATCATTGGTGATGGGAGCGGCGAAGTAACGCACTTGTGGGAAAGAGAGTGCAGTATCCAGCGGCGATATCAGAAGGTCGTCGAGATTGCACCGAGTGTTATCAAGGACCGAGAGCTGATTGCGAGAGTCATTGAGGATTCCTTGAAGATGGCAAGACATGTAAGTAGGATGCGCAACACTCAACCTTGGGGTTCTGACAGCGACAAGGTCCAATACTTTTCTCTAGGGACATTCGAATTTCTTGTCAACCCAGCTACGAAAGAGCATTACTTCTTGGAAGTCAATCCGCGGTTACAAGTCGAGCACACGATTACAGAAACCATATCAATGACCGACGTCGTCAAAGCCCAACTTCACCTGGCCCAAGGCGCATCATTAGAAACCTGCAGTCTACCAGTCTCAGCTCGAAACCCAAGGGCTCCTCCACCAGCACACTCAATCCAGCTTCGAATTACGGCCGAAAACGTTGAGGGCGACTGGTCGTTGTCCATCGGCAAGATTACCAACTTCCGCTTCCCAACTGGAAATGGCATAAGAGTTGACACGCACCTCATCAGCGGACATCCAGCCGTGGTTTCTGCTGACTTTGACAGTCTAGTCGCAAAGCTCATCGTCACCGCTTCTTCTTGGGAGGACTGTGTACGGAAAGCCCAGCGCGCGCTGGAAGACACGTCAATCACGGGTATAAGGACAAATATCTCGGTTCTGCGCGCTATCGTGGCACATCCAGACTTTCTCAACGGCGAGTGCGATACCCAATGGCTTGAGCGAAACCAAGCAGACCTACTTAAAGCCAGCAAACAACTCACTGCTCATTTGAATTTGCTCCTTCAGGACTCCCCATCCTCAACTTCAGGCACAACACTCAGCAATGCAAACACCGCCTTCCGCAAAGGCGATGCCTGGTCCCTCTCGCTGTCGCCCCAGGGCCAACCTGCAGCCCAACCAACGCACCACCTTGAACTCACAAAGGTCCTGCGCAACGACTTCCCGACCTTGCTCAGCGCTGATATCATTTTTACCTCTCCTACCGGCTCGACTCCTTATACGCTCGCGTTGAACTCAACGTCCGCTAGCGCATCGGCGTCCACAAGCCAACATCCGCGTGCTAACCCTTCAAATCCGAGTCACATTGGCATCCCTTTCCCGGGGAAGCTGGTCGAAGTGCTAGTTGATGAGGGCGACGCAGTGAAAGAGGGGGATGTGGTGTGTGTGGTGCAGCAGATGAAGATGGAACTCGAAGTTAGGAGTAGTAGGAGTGGAAGAGTGGGGTGGGTATTGGAGGTTGAGGAGGGCGGGGAAGTGGATGTAGGGTGGCTTGCTGCTGTTGTTGAGAGCGAGGGTGCCAAGCTGTGAAGAGGAAGTCATCACTTTCCAATCGAAGGTCGTGCTGAATGTTCTGCGCGTGAGGTTCTGAGAAAGCAGCATACATTTATGTGACCACTCGGCACATTGATGGTGATGCAGCGTGAACTTGAGTTGGCTATATTCCGCCGTTCTCCTTTCCGTCACTGGTCTCTCTCTACATCGAACTGCTCAACCCCGCGAGGCATTGCTTTGTATCATGACGGATCATGATCCGTTCACTGTGCATGATCCGGTGCACAAGCTTGGAAGCCTTTGCCGCTCGCCATGAAGTCCCTGTACTAAAGTCGCTACCAATAGAGCCTGTCAAGCATCTTGCCTCGGGTTCAGACTGGTAATTCTCCACCCTAATACTTCACACCGGAGTCGCGATCCGCCAGGTCGAGTATCGGTCTTGGGCCCTTTGAGCTTTACTTTGAATGTCGCATACGCATATGATGGGGGCTTTTTCCCAGCATCCAGACCATTCTCCACCAACTAAGTGGCCAAAGTCTCTAGCATTTTTGGAAGCTCGTCAGCTGGAGTCGGGAGGAAATGGTAGGGAGAGTTGATTATGCCTAGGTACTTGATGCCAATGACCACTGAGATTGGTAGACAATGTCAGCCTGAATTAGAGGCTTGAGTCGGCTCTACTCAGAAAATGCGCAACGCTTGTGAGCTCACACACTAACGATGGTTGCAGCTACCCCATCAGAAGCGTCTGGAGAATCAGTGGGCTTTGCACCCATGCTTGCACTCGTCCTTTCGTCTAGCCGAGACTTTCTCACAGCTTCTTGGTCAATGTCTCCCAAGTGTAAGACTGTTTACGAGACATCCAGTAGCGAACGCTCCGCGCATTGTCAACCGCCGCTCGCCCTTTACGTGCGCCCCGTTGCTGGGTAACCTTCGTTTACGATCAAGACGACGCCCACCATAAGAAGTTGAAGCCCTATAGATAGGTCGCTCGGGTACACAAAAGCGATACACTTGTGAGGAAGTCTATTGTTGACGTGTAAGAGTTCTAGAGGCGTTGCTCGAGGACCCAGAAATCAATGAGGATATCACCAGCAAGAGCGCAAATGATGCAACGAGAGCCGACTGCGAAGCGGCGCGAGAGAGGGGGAATCTACCAATGAACGGGGCCGATGATGCTCACGTTCAGACTAAGTTAAGGGATGAAAGTGTCGAGGTCAGCTCCACAGCAGGCGAGGCAAGTCCAGCCGAGTCCTTCCGGATGCACCTTCCCCATGCCAAAAATTTCCCAGCGCAACACATCTCGAATCCTCCGACACAGCACCACTTCACACAATGGCCAAACGCAAGCGCTCCGAGACCTCGCCCGCACTCTCGGACGCGGTTCCGGCTGCCGATAAGCTCCTCAAACACCAGAAGAAACAGGTCCTCGCTCGCCTTACCGCCGCACAGAAGCCTCTCATCGCCGCGCTGCGCCTCGGTGCCGGTTTCGAGCGACAGAAGCACAGCCGGCGCAAGAAGACTGCCGTACAGAAGAAGGACACAAAAGCGCTCACGCGCCTCGACGACGAATACCGCGCACTCAAGGCGCTGGATCTAGAGAAGGTAGCGGAGCAACACGTGCGGCGGACGATTGCGAAGGTCAAGAGTCTGAAAGATCACGAAGCGCTGCCGGAGAGCGTGCGGGAAATTGAAAAGGCGGATAATGAGCAGGCGAAGCTCAATGTGTTGGCGAGATTGTATAAGGTTGCGGCGGTGAAGAAGGAGGTCGATGCGCTTATTGATGATCTGAAGGAGATTGTTGGCGGGGCCGAGGGCGCGGGGAGGGCTGAGAAGGCTGGGAAAACACGGGGCGCGGAGAAGAAGGAGAAGAAGAAGCGGAAGGTGGAGGAGAGCGAGGAAGGAGAAGAAGAGGAAGAGGATGTGGATATGCTGGACCTCAGCGACTCGGACAGTGTCGCAGCAAGACTGTTCAATGCACGGATAGCCGCGCCTTCCTCAGGCGAGGAGAGCGACGGCAGTCTATCAGACAACGAGAGACCACCGAGCATAGGCGACAGCGACAGCGCAGACCCCGACGCCGACCTCGAACCAGCCAGCGATTCAGAAGCCTCTTCATTTGGTGGCTTCAGCACCTCGAACTCCTCAGACAACGCCGTCTCTCGCCTAGCACTACCTTCAGAGGAGTCGGATTCCGGCTCCGCATCCTCCATATCCCTCACCACCACAAAACCCTCCAAACCCACCGCCACACCAACATCCTCAACCTTTCTCCCCGGCCTCAGCCACGCAACCTACTTCTCCGGCGATGAATCCGCCTCCGACCTCGACGAGAAACCCCGCAAGAACCGGCGCGGCCAGCGCGCGCGCCAGAAGATTGCCGAAGCAAAGTACGGCGCCAAAGCGAAGCACATCGAGAAGAATGAACGCAAGAAGGGCTGGGACGCTAAGAGAGGCGCTGTAGATACTGATAGCGGGGGAAGGATGAATAGAAAGGCGAGGAGAGAGCTGGAGAAGGGAATGAAGGCTAAGGGAGGCAGGGGCCCGGTCATTAGCGGGGAGAACGCTGCGCCGCTGGGGAAGAACAGGTTGGGTGGGGGTGATGCGAAGAGCACTGGAGAGAAGCAGAGCGTTGCCCAAGGCGCTGCTGGTGCTGGCGGTGTGAAGAAGGGCCCGAAGAAAGACGATTCAGGCCCATTGCATCCATCGTGGGAGGCGGCAAAGAAGGCGAAGGAGAGCAAGAAGTTGAAGATCGATCTGGGCGGGGCGAAGACGGCGAAGAAGATAACCTTTGATTAGAAGATACCCAAAAGCAAGCGCTATGATAGGACTGATTACGCAAGGCTTTTTCGACTGTATACTAGATTGCAAGGTTCGGACTCGCTCTCTTTGACCTGAGTCGAAGATGCAACGGGGCTGTCGCTTCCTCTCATCTTCAATGCTGCTAGTCTTATCCATGACGAAGCAGTCACTTGCCAGCTCATCCTGGGAGTGCGCTTACTGATTCGCCCTCTGGTCTTGCCTTTTCGATCGAGTCCTTGGGGCGAGAGCAAGATGTGACCTGCGATTGCGTGCTCTTTGTCACGTAAAACCTCGGGTCTGGCCAAGGGTAGATACTTCACCGGCCCCAGCTTTCCGTGCTCGCACACCCTGGAAGCTTTTCCAAGGTCGAGGTTGCTCTTGCGAGCTTCTCCGGGCATGACTTTCCAGACTGCAGCCTTGTATCTGTGCGGCATTGTCTGCGAGTCGACTGATTCCACCCCAGGTTCGTGTGCAGAGCAAGACGTGGCACTCATCTCGCCCTGATATAGAGACAAGGCTTGCTCGACATTTTGTAGACCGTCAACTCGCTGTCATTGACATCTCACAGAATCACCCTTGGTTAGACAATTGGTCTCTTTGGCAGTTATCTGAAGATTTTTCGATGGTACGGAGAGTCTGTCTTTAGGTTTGCACAGGTTCTTACATGTGGGTTTGACAGTAGCAGAAAAGGTGTATCATGCTTCAATCGTGTCTCATTCATAAAGCAACAGAAGTCAACGTCCAAGAGAATCTCATGATTGCAGAACGCTAGATAATCACTTGCAAAAACCCTACCCACACACCTGCGCTCGATCCCTTCGAATCTCTTCACGCCTTTCGACCCACATTTAAGCGTTGGCATCGATGAAAGAGCGGAGAGCGCCAACGCGAGCGTAAACACCAGGCTTTCCAGCCTGAGCACAGCCGTCGCCCCAAGAAACAAGACCGATGAGAGTCTTGCTCGAGTCAACAATAGGACCTCCGGAGTCACCCTGGCAAGAGTCCTTGCCACCAGTGGCAACACCGGCGCAGAACATGGTGTCAGTGATCTCGCTGACAGAGTAGTTGTTGCGGCAAGTGGCGCGCGAGACGATGGGCACGTCGACCTTGCGCAGAGTGGTGGGCGAAGATCCGCCCGAGGAGGTGGTTCCCCAGCCGGCAACGGTGGAGGTGCTGCCGGAGGCGGGGTCGGAGCCAGAGGCGGCCAGAGAGGCGTAGCCGACAGTGCTGCTGGTGGGGATGCTGGTGGCGAGCTTCCAGATGGCGACGTCGTTGGTAAGGGTCGAGCTGGAGAAGCTGGGGTGCACCTTGATGGAGGAGACGCGGACAAGGGTTCCACCAGAGTTGCGGTTCTAGTCTTCGTTAGTATGTAGTCCCTTGAAATAAGCTCCAGTTTGATTTACCAAGCTTCCAGCACGGACAGAGAGCGACGAAGCAGTCTGGCCGACAGTGCAGTGAGCGGCGGTGATGACGGTGTTGGCGTTGAGGAGAGAACCACCGCAGAAGTGGGAACCGCTGCGCTGCAGGGAGACAATGAAAGGGAAGTCGCCAGCCTGAGCAGTTGTGCCACCGACAATGTCGACGGAGTCCTGAGGAGTAGGAGCAGCGGTGGCTGCTGAGGCTAGAAGGCCAGCGATCATTGCCTTGTACTGCATCTTGACGAGGTGCTCGGGAGTGAGGGTAGTGAGTGTTGGAAGAGGATCAGCGAGTGGATGATTTTCTGGAGGAGGCGAAGTCTATCGTCTTTATAGTCCTTCGATGGACTTGAAGACACAAGCGCAGTGCCTCCAAACCTTCCTGTTTGGCGATTCTGATAGCACCAAGACCGCCAAGCTGGTGTTGTTCGATGTCCTTCCAGATGCAGTCAACTCGGGTTTCGGCGAAGACTAAACAGAACATTCTCCCGCTGGTGTAGGGCTGTTATCTGATGCAGTCCCATATGCAGGTACATGCAACGAACTCTAAAGAGGAAGCTCCTGTGCAGTGCCGTGTCCACGCGACACCATTCGCTGCGGCTGTTGTACTAAGTGCATGGTTGTGACTTGTTAGTGCTACCATGTTAGCCTCACTGAGGTAGCATGCATATACTACGGATTATACATTACGAGTCGTGACTGCAGATCGTCTTGGTGGAGGATTATTGAGCTTTGTACTCGCTGCAAAGAAGCAACAATGCAGCGCCTAGATGTTGCTTCTGCGACGGGTATCTCCACTGTCACTGGATCGACTGGTAGCGCCTTGAAACAGTGTCGCCATACGCGAGATGAAGATGGGAGATCTGCAGGCAAGCGATGAATATCCCTGCAGTCTAACGTTCGGCTTCCTGCAGATGATGCGATGACGCCAACCTACCTGCCGCAAACGATCGTGCACGCGGATGTTGTAGATTACTCCAGAGCTTGGCAGGGTGATACGAGGTCGTGTTAATGTCGATATTGTCGAATGAAAGACGCGTCTGAATCTTGATGGTCTTGGAAGCTGAGCGAGTACCTGAAGAGCCGCCGGCTCTACGACTGATCAGGCAACACACAAGCAATGCCAAGGTAGGCTTCGCGATAACCCAACAGTCTGCCGATGCGCCCGCAAAGGAAGTCCCGTTAAATCTTCCTAGGGGCTCGTTACGCTAATCATTACCGGTGTTGGCAGGTAGCATTGCTGCGCTGTGATTGGCTCCCTACTCCAACCCCTGTAATATTGCATGTGACGGCGGTAGACGATCGTGCTGGCGAACGACCGCTCGTCAATCTCTCGCGCCAGACATCTGTCTGTGACTACGATTCCACCTGATGCTGATAGATTTCGAGCGCGCATTCTTTTTCCTGTCTACAGCCAGCCTATCGCGACTTTTGTCGTCACCCACTCTCGGCAACATGGACAGCCTAGACACGCCCTTTACGATAGAGCTGAACGGCTCGCCTATCGCTAACGTAGGCAGCAACGCAGAGGACAAGACACAAGCCAAGTGCGGGTCCGAAGCAGCTGTATTTACGCTGAAGGGCGGCCATCTGCAACACGGTGACTGGGTACTGGGGAGGAACAAGACGGAGAACCGTAGCATGCTGCCGAAGGAGGTATACTGGTTCAAGGCCGGCGAAGATATCGACAAGAGGGTGAAGCCAGTGGCGGCACACAAGGATGGAGAAGCGATCCAGCTTAAGTTTGAGGGCTCTTCCCTGATGTTGGAAGATGATAAGATCTTCACAGACCTTCTTGGAGGTAGGTGACCCTGTACATGGTAGTTCCGAAAGCTGACAGGGGGCAGACGATAAGACCGATGTTGTGGTGAAGTTTCAGTCATGAGTTCGACACAAGACCAAAGACTGATGTCAAAATCGCCACATCTGCATCAGTGAGACACTTCAAAAAGTTCCCGCTTGTCACGGGGGCTTCGTTGTGTTGGTCGAAGCTGGTGTTTGTCATGAGCGTCTAGCGGTCGTACCTCGTTGCTGCGGTAGGTCATCATTCGATCTGTCATGCGGTTTTGACGTATGATCACAGCTCGGCTTTGTTACTTGTACACTCGGACATAGTCAGCTGTCGTGATTCGACCACACGATAGTGGGTCGTCTGCGTTGTTGATGGCAGCCAATGTCACCACAATTCCTCGTTGCTCGGTTCTTGAGCCACAAATGACGATTTCGGAACACTCGTGATCAATTAGAATATATCCTGCGGCTGACTCACAGATAAGAGAGATCGAAATCCGTGATGAAAGGATGTGGTATTAATGAACAAAAACATCTTGGACGGCTCCTACTCGGATCTGGAGAAAAAGCTAGCGCTGCGCTAATTTGTTGTCGAACCTTCTCCGCCGCCCCTCCCGTCCCGTTTCCGCGTCCAACTTCACGCTCCCATCATATTGTCACTATCTGCCGGGTTGTGCAGCCGTACCGTATGGCGCAATTGTGGCAATAAAACTCGTTTGTAACGGCACTCCGATGTTGCTATCATTTGGCTTCTTTGGCTGGTTGGGCCATCATTGTTCCGGTTCAGTGCATCCTTCAGTAGAATCTTCAGTCGGAAACCACCCGACGAAAATTACTCTTTTGCGTAAGCTTCACAAGCAACGGTGAGAGGATTCGTTGATAGGGCGAAATGTTATGCAACATGACCGTGAAAGGAGCCAATAATGTGCTTGGCAGGAGTGATCAATGGACAACGGGTAAGTTGCGTGATTCTTGGCAATACTCCGCAAACGCGATGTTGATTCATCTACAGTTGGAGTCTGCGACATTGTAGCTTGCAGAGGACTTCTATATCATGCACTCAACACCAGTTCATGTACCTCCAAGTCAACGCAGCGACTGCTGTCATCATGATCATCGAGACGACGCGACCTTCGAGCACCGGCCTAGGCCGGTTCGTTCCCTATCTCAGAAACGAGGAAACCGTCCTCCGGACCAAACTTGATTGCTTTCTCCTGATATGGATGTTCATCGCGGGCATCATGAAAGAGATGGATCAAAGCGCAACAACTCAGGCTTATGTCAGTGGCATGAAGGAGGATCTGGCATTGTATGGCAATGAGCTCAACTGGTTCCAAACGTACTTCTCGATCGCATACGCCATCTTCATTGTACCATCACAGATGCTACAGACGAAGTTGCGGCCGTCTCTGTGGCTCCCATTTGCTGAAATTGCCTGGGGCGTCCTGACCTTACTGTGAGACCCCCCTTTGCGATGAAATACCAACTCACTCTTACTGATCTGTACAGCACATACAAAGCAAAAACTGCAACAACCATCTACATTCTGCGATTCTTCTTAGGAGCTCTGAGCGCGACGTCATGGCCCGGTATTACAGCACTCATCATGACATGGTACACGCCTACAGAGCTTGCATTTCGCCTAGCCATTTTTAACGTCTCTGACGTTGCTGGTGCAATGTTCCTGGGCGTGGTCCAAGCTGAGCTTTACGTTAACATGAACGGCGTCAATGGCCTAGCGGGATGGCAATGGCTCTTCATTGTCTCCGGCGCTATCACTATCCTACTTGGCCTCCTTGGTCTCCTAATTGTCCCCGATTCGCCTGCCAACACACGCGCCATCTGGCTCACAAAGCGAGAGCGAAAGCTATCACGAGAGCGACTTGAGCGTCATGGCATGCGAGCCGCTCGGTTGATTCCGTCAAACGTACTCCGCGCAAAACTGCTATTACTGGTCAGACACCCCCTGACATATTTGTACATCGCAGCCTCCGCACAGAACGCTTGGGCGCATCGCGCAAACTCTTACATCCTGCTTTACCTCAAGGGTGTTACGGACTCTGCTGGCAACAAGCTCTATACAACATATCAAGTCAACCTCATCCCTCTAGGTGGCTACGGATTGCAGATCATCACGAACGTCGGCATCAATGCGCTCGGCGACTGGAAGGGCTGGCGCTGGCCTATCTTCGTTGGTTCAGGCTTGGTCCACATTGTGGCATGCGCCATCTTAACAGTGTGGCCCAGCAACCACCCTACGATCATGTTCACATACGTTTTGACATATGGAACGAACGCTGGTGGGCCTGCGCTGATTGCCTGGCTTGCTGAACTACTTCGAGTTGAGCCTGAGGCACGTGCAATCATCATCGGCATGAGTGTCACTATTGTGTATGTTGGTCACGCTACAATACCTCTAGGAGCCTGGAAGGCCGTGAATGCTCCCCATTACATTATTGGTTTTCCACTTGCGCTGAGCCTGGCTGCTGGAGCCATTGGCGTCGTGCTCGCGATGCGCTTCTGGTTCGTCAAGCAGTATCCGGACTTTGCACAGACTGGGTATGGTAAGGGCGAGGATTCACACGACGCAAGTGAGGTGGATAACAACAGCGAGAAGTTCGATGCGGAATTGGGCGCGCAAGCCACAAAGGCTATTGTGAATGATCAGCATCGATCTTGAGGGTTTATGCGATTCTGCTTCTCGAGGGCTTTGAATTAGGGACAATACTCGTGAATTCTAGAGATGGCATTTGAATAAGAATCAGGCGCGCGAAAGTGCGGCGACTCTTTTCACAAAGCCGTGTCAGGAGCCCTGATCATGTGTGTTCAATGCCTCTCCTGGGCCGAGACCCTGACCTCGGTCGTCTTGGTGATCTTAGCGACATCGCTGAGAATAAACTCCTCGCTACCTGCTTCCCCAGAGGGGCCGTACGCGTGCGTTGTTCGATCGATGCCGCTACTGAGGGGGATCGACCCATCTCGCGTGCCGCGGCTAGGCTTCAAAGCGTACAAGGATCGCGAACGGCTGTTGGCTGTGGAGCTCTTCTGTGTCTTTTCGGCGTAATATTTGAACAAGGGTGCGAGTGTCGGTATTGATGCGACTGTCGGTGTCGAGTCAGTATCCACTTGAAGTGTAGTGTAGTGCTGACGGAGGAGAGTGCGTACCAATGATACCTAGATTGTTTTCGACTGCCGACCACATGATCAGACTCGCTGAGTCAAGATAATTCGCGAGATTCTTGACGGTGCGAATGCGAATGACTTGGATGATCGTGATGAATATTCCGAGCGCCAGAAGACCAAGGAGGGCAAGCTTTTTACGTGTCTGGATGTGGCTGCGGAGCAGAACCGGAAAGGGGAGAAGCATGCTGGCAAGGCGTTAGCAAAAACCAAAGGGATGAAAAGGAAAGAGCCTACACTGTAATGTCGAACAAAATAGTCAGAGAAGCCATGGAGGTATAGAAGGGCACTGCAGGTAGGCATTTTCCCTTGACGATGGTAGGGTCCCATTGCTTTGCGGCAGGTTGGCATAGGTTGATCTGCACAAGAAGAAACGCCAAATGGAACAGTACGCATGCGATGATAACCGTGATGGTCGCGGTGCGCGCAGCGCCTTTCGTCATGAAGCGAAGGTAGGTCAGCAGCAGGCTGATCTTAAAGCCAAGGATGCTTGTGATGTAGCTGAAAGATCATGAGTGAGGGCTGCAGTTCCTGGGCTGCGGTGAGACTTACAATGGCGCGCCCATGTATTGTACCTGAAGTTATCAGTCTTGCTCTCTTGATCCAAGATGTCGGCTTACCAGTCCAAAGTTGTAGATATTTTCGTCTGGCATGTCTTTGAGGTGCTTTAATCCTAGACCCCATTTTGTTTCTGCCATGGTGAGCTTGATTGCGGTCTTGACTATTTACAGTGGAAGCTTACGAACGATTGACACCACAGCAAAGCCACATGCTGCAATCTACTGTGTGTCAATATGTGACCGTTGTAAGTGTAGTCAGTGTCTCATACCCAGGTGATGATGAGAACATAATCGTCTGTGAGTGTTAGTCGCTGCTGAGAGGCGTAGGATGATCATGAGAGCCTCTTACCGGCCCCAACAGCCTTTATCATGACCCCACGAACGTAGAAGCGCAACAATAGGACTGAAAGCGACATCACCGTAAAGACAATCGCCACTGCTGTGATCTGTGGCCCGTCGTTGGGCACACCGTCTGGTGTGTTGTACGTCCAGCCCATGACGAAGATGCGTTCGAATTGCTGATATGTCTTTCACGCGGGAGAAAGTGTCTCCCTCTTGACACTCAATCGGACACGGACTGTATCAGGGTTGCAGGCTGGTCACGCAAAAGCGCCGATCCGGGTCCCAAAACATCGAACCGAACGTGCTCGTCCGGCATGATCCCCAATCTCCTTGCGGCTTGACCAAATTCCAGCGATTGTGAAGCTTGTCATAGAGCTACTGAGTATTCCCCTCGCCTTGGCAATGAACTCGCTGCTTTTTCGGTGCAATTATGAGAGCTCCTGCTTAGGCATGCACACTTCACAGTCGTCGCCACAAGCGAGTAAAACACGAGCGATGCGGCGTGCGCTTGAGATGAGTTGAACTGCACTGACGATGTCAAGTATGCTCTTCCTATCGTTGTCCAGGATGATGAGACTGCGAGGCACGTTTTGAAGGATGACTGCTGGACGGCCCAGACCTCCGGTCGTGTGGAAAGTGGACGGGACGAAGTGCGCCAAAACCAAGGAGCATTGGGCGAGTACACCATTTTCCCACGCGGCGCAATTGTCGATTTCATGTTTGCTGGCCTGTGCATGTCGGCCCGGCTGCGGATCCCAGGCGTACCTTCCTGATAAAGGCTGGTGGACAACAGTATCTGCCGTCGCATATTGCTGTTTCTTCGTCTTGTTCGAGCGACACCAATCGACTGTTCGGACTTGACAACGGAATAAGAGTGCATAGACAGTCCTTCATCCTGAGTGCTCCTTTCTGTATTTATACCTGCGAACATGCGAGAGCCGCCCGGCCACAATGCTTACCATGCGTGCCGCCGGCGGTACAAATGCTCCGAAGCCACACTAAATCCAGGGTCAGCACCGAAGACCTGGATTGTCATGTCCCGAGATCGTTAGAGGGTGCGGGGATAGCCCTTTGCGGAACGGCCAGCAGTTGCTGTCCCACATCGCTACTAGCATTGTCCGCCTCCAAGGGTCCAATGGCTGCAAGGGTCCTATTGTCTCCAAATGGCTAGGTGCAGCATATATATATTGTCGTGGCGCGAGGTTACTTGCTTGCCAGCAGGGTATCACAATGCGATTCGCGTTTCTTGGTCTCACTTTGTTCGGCACTGCTCTTGTCAGTGGCCAGTCCTCCACCCAGTGCAAAACGTTCCCTGGAGACAAGGCATGGCCTTCCAAGGCTGATTGGGACAAGCTGAACAGCACCGTAAATGGGCGACTTATTGCGACCATCCCGCTCGGTGCGCCGTGTCATGGTGCGTTGTTCAACGATGCGACTTGCGAGAGCCTGAAAGCGCAATGGCAATTCGAGAAGATCCAGTATGTACCGACCATTTCATGCAGAGCGTGTCCCTAATGCAAGTCAGCTATGAGTCTTCTTCGTCGGTCATGGCACCGTTCTTTGCGAACCAGAGCTGTGACCCTTTCCAGCCACGAGAGCGCCCCTGTGAGCTCGGCAACTACGTTCGATACGCAGTTGACGCCTCTGGACCTGCAGACGTCCAGAAAGCCATTGCCTTTGCGTCCTCCAAGAACATCCGTCTGGTCATCCGCAACACTGGCCATGGTGAGTCTTTCGGCACGGCACCATACTCAGCAGCGATTACTGACGAAATGCGTTAGACTACCTGGGTCGTTCTACCGGCGCTGGCTCACTCGCAGTCTGGACACATCATCTCAAGGAGATCACTCACGTACCAGCATACAAGGACTCAGACTACAGTGGCGCAGCATTCAAGCTCGGTGCCGGCGTCCAGGGCTTCGAGATCATGGCAGCTGCCCGCGACAAGGGCCTTGTGGTCGTGGGAGGTGAATGCCCCACCGTTGGAATAGCTGGTGGCTACTCGCAGGGAGGAGGCCATTCGGCGATCAGTACGAGCTTCGGACTCGCTGCCGACAATGTGCTTAGTTGGGATGTCGTGACAGCCGATGGAAAATTCGTCGTTGCGAGCAAGGAGCAAAATGCCGATTTGTACTGGGCCCTGAATGGTGGCGGTGGCAGTACATACGGTGTTGTTGTGTCGATGACAGTCAAGGCTCACAAGGAGGCTGTGTTTGGTGGAGCTTCTTTGTCGTTCTTTACCACCGACAACGCCCAAGATGTCTTTTACGATGCGATCCAGGCCTTTCACGAGGAGCTGCCCGCGATGGTCGACGCAGGAACCATGGTCGTCCACTACTTCACATCTTCCTTCTTCATGATCTCGCCACTCAACGCATACAATAAGACAGCGGCTGAAGTCAAGACCATTCTTGCACCTTTCATTGCTAGGCTTGATGCCAAGAAGGTCAACTACACGGCCAGCTACAGCGAGTTCAACACCTATTACGAGCACTACGACAAGTACTTCGGACCTCTTCCTCTTGGAAACATCCAAGTCGGCATCGCGCAGTACGGCACACGTCTTATTCCGCGCAGTGTCGTCGGCAACATCTCGGAGACCTGGAAATCGATCGTGGAGAAGGGAGTCACTTGGATCGGTGTCGGAACAGACGTAAAGGCATTCGGCTCAGAGAAGACAACTTCGGTGCATCCGGCCTGGAGGAAGGCAATTGTACATGCCACGCTCACGCTGCCTTGGAACTTCACAGCTCCGTGGTCCGAGGCCCTTGAAACGCAACAGAAGATGACGAATGTCATCACGCCGATTGTCGAGGCCGCGACCCCAGGCAGCGGTTCGTACGTCAACGAGGCCGACTTCAATCAAAAGAACTGGCAAACAACGTTCTGGGGTGACAACTACAGCAAGTTGCTGAGCATCAAGAAGAAGTGGGATCCTTCGAGCCTTTTCTACGCTACCGTAGGCGTGGGTAGCGAGGCTTGGATCGTCAAGAATGACGGACGCATGTGCCGAGCAAAGTAGACCCAGATCCACGGCTCCGGTGCATGCTCAGTAATGAGAATCGATTAAGTTTTTCTATCTGTGTTTTAACGGGTCGGTGACATGCTCAAGCAAACTAATGCCACGAGGTGCCGCGGCACACCCTTTCGGTTTCTCGGGTCTGAGAACGAGAACGAGAGAATTGAAGCTATTCGAATTTGAGTATTCCCAGCAGCTTGGTCATTCATTTCCGGCTTGCAGGTCCAGAAAAATCTGACATGTGACTGGCTGTCGGCGCTCCGTCGGCATCCTATCGTGTGAAGTAAGAAGCAAGAGCAACACGAAGGTAGCGTGGAAATTGCGCAGGATAGCCGATCAATACGCGCGCTCGTGCTTCAGCCGTGATACGTGCACTTGGCGTGTCGCTGTTGACGGATCTGTTTGGCTGTGAAAGGTGGGAATTGTGGGATGGTGCTGGGGAATCGGCAGCAAGAACTTTGGCAGAACGGTCCTCCGCGGCGACAAACCTTGCTGTACCTGCGCACCCTCACACTCCTCCAGAACTGCATCGTACGATTCAGATCGCGACACTCATCGAAGCTCCGGTGCCTGCTCGATGTAATGCACGATAGTTTTGTATGTACTAACTGCTTCGGAGGCTGCGACTGCAAGATCTCACTCACCAGCCTACGAGATCACGATGCAGGTGTCTCCAAGACCGCCCTACATCATTTTGAGCCCCCCATCACGCCTGTTACAGGAGAACCCGCACCCAGTCGGCACCCAGTCGGCAGGGTGCGGTTCAGCCTTCGACGTTGCACTCGATTTGCCTTGCACCAAGCCTGATTCAGAAGGTACGACATGGGGTGGACCAGGTACGGGCCACAGGCGGGTCGGCTCATTATCTCATCTGGATAATCAGATCCGCGACCACTCCACAACGGTGCGGCGGAAGAACTGCGAATCTTCCGCTCATACGACGTTCGAGCCTCGATCATGATTGGCGCTATTCTTATTCACGACAACGAAAATTTACGAAATGAGCGCTATTTCATTTTGAACCTGTGTACGTGCTACTTAGACTGGACGGCAAGCTCCTTGCTTGCCAAAGGCTTCCGTTGTAACCGAGACCTGCTTCGATACAACAATAGCACCCTGCGGTCGCTCAGATTCAGTTGGAGAGTGCAGATGCTGCATCTTCACCTCGTCGTTTTTGAAGATGCGTTCTTCGCTCTCATTGTCAAAGGTCGGATTCGCTGAAATTCTGGTGGCACTTCGCGGAGTCCTGTCGGCATGACTCGACGCCCCGCCACCGCCAATGGTTATAAACCCGCTGCCCGGTGTTCTGTATGCCTTGTTGTTGCTACTAGAGCGCAGAGTACTTGGTAGGAATGGCTGCAGCCAGACCTTGAACAAGGGAAATATCATCGGCAGATTTGTGGTGACAACTGCGATGAAGGTCTCCCTGGTGCCCCATTCGGCCGCCAGTGCTCCACCATTGACAGGATCCTGTGTCAAAGTCAGTACCTTGTCAAAGCCTTCATGGGATTGGTCTCCATGGCTTCGAGTTCTGTCGTTTAGAATCCCGAAACATGGCGAGACGACTAGAATGGTACTTACAACGATAACATATATGCTTTTGAGCGTCGCACAAATGATGATCAGAAGACCAGCAGAGAGTACCGAAGTGGCAGCTATTTTCTTATACAGCCGTAGACTCGACTTCCACAGCATTGGAATTGGTATCATGAATAGGAAGATATCGGTCGACACATTCGTGACGAACGTTACCCAGACGATCGGCCTTGAGATTGCAGGTTGACAAACATTGCCGGGGTCGGGCGATATTTGCCAGTAGCGACTGAATGGCCTGCAGGACAAGAAAATGGTCAGGATGACAATCACAAAGGTAGTGGCAATCAATCCCATCGCTACGTTGATGCGTTTCTGGTAAGTGCCCAATCCGCTCTGCGTGGTGTGCATCAGCAAAGCTTCACTAAAAGAAGTGAAAAAAGTACTGACAGTGAGCCTGTAGTAGAAGAACGCTACGCAAGTCTTAAGTGTCCAGAGTAGACAAGGTGCTGTTGTCCAACCCGCCAACTGGATCTTGGAACCAACGACCCTCGATTTGATGTCAGCTATCGCACGTTCAGAGTATCGGCGCACTCAGAAAAGCGTCTAAACGCGTGTTACATACCTCCAACCATATTCCGGGTCATCTGTCAAGAGTGCGGTCCGCTCAGCATCCGTCATGCCGTTGTTTGCGAGTCCGTGAGACGCAATGCCGACGTTGTATCCGAGGATTGTTTGGGCTGTATAGATCAACTGGAGAAGCAATCAGTCAAAGCAACCAGATCGCAAACAAAGGGTACAATAATACTTACCAACGCGAGCCAGATCAGATAATCGTCAGCACGAAGCTCTCGATAGCCAACAGCCGACACTCTTGCATAAGTGCGAAGAAACGTGATAGCGACTCCAAATGCATAGAGCGTCCACAACTCCACGGAGGCACTGGGCATAGTGAAAGCCCTGAGAAGACAGTGTGTCGTCAATCACTGGATGAATTGAAGGATCTCATCGAGAACGAGCGAAGTTTTGACGCCGAAGGCCCGGCATGAATTGCTTAGGCGGCATCTCGCACGTACTGACTTGAGAACACGCAATAGTGAATTCGATACTGGCCCGTATATACCCACTTTTCTGGGCGGTGGGCCTGATCCCAAGAGTCTCGGAACCCTGCTCCACACATGCATGAGCCGCTCGCCAACCCGCACGTGCATGCGGCTCGAAGGCAACAAATGGGTGTTGTCTCCTCTGGAGCCCGAGGCCATGGCTCTGCTTACTGCGCTCGTCAGAAAACCCTGGTCTTATTAGCTTGGATCCATCCGGACAACGCCACCCCTTGGATGGCCTTCCTTCGCAGGTTGGTGTCTTCTTAGTGGCTTCTCGGTCAGACCCTTTAAATTAGACCTCGAGACGCATACCTCGAGACGCATCATAACTCAATCTACACTCCTGATCACTATTCAAGTGTTGGCAGTATGTTCACACGATTCATAGCTTTGTCGACAGCCGCTGCTTGGACCTTGACCTCAGTACTTCCGGGCGTCTCATGTGGGCCTACCTCTCCTAATGATCTGTTTCCAAGGGCATCTGCGGCAGGTATCGATTTGAAACCTCTTGCGTCTCAGCTTTCAAAGACTGCCCAAATCTACTATGAGGGCAGCCAATTGTTTACGAATTATACCGTACGATGGTCGAACTTGTCGCCTCCGACTCCTAATGTGGTCATCGCACCAGGGACAGAGAGGGATGTCTCCAAGATTGTAAGAAGTTAATGCCCCTCATGCAACATCTGCGCTAACGAATTGGTCCCAGGTCAAGTTTGCCACCCAGCAGAACATTCCTGTTCTTGCGTACAACGGGCATCATGGAACTCTGACCAGTCTTGGCAAGATGGACTATGGCATCCAGATCTACATGCCCACTCTGAACACCATCTCCGTCTCCAAGAACAAGTCTTCAGTGGTCGTTGGCGGTGGCACAAATAGCAAGAAGCTCATCGACGCCCTTTGGGCAGTTGGCAAGCAGACCGTCACTGGAACATGTGAATGCGTCAGCTACCTCGGACCTGCATTGGGAGGTGGTCACGGCTGGCTTCAAGGTCACCACGGTCTGATTGCGGATCAATTCGAGTCGATGAACGTCGTCACTGCAGATGGCAAGTTGCAAACTGTCGACTCCAGCTCCGATCTATTTTGGGCCATGCAGGGCGCCGGACACAACTTCGGCATCGTCACGTCTGTGACCTCAAAGGTCTACGACATCGAGCACACCGACTGGGCCATCGAAACTATAATAATCAGTGGCGACAAGGTCGAGGAAATCTACAAGGTAGCCAACGAAGTATTCATCAACAATGGCAGCCAGAACGCTAAGATCCACAACTGGTCCTACTGGCAAAATGACCTGACGCTTGACGCTTCCAACCCCGTCATCATCATGTACATCATCCAAGAAGGCGTCACATCCGTTGCCTCCCAATACACAGCCCCATTTCACGCCCTCTCACCCCTGAAAGTCACTCCTCAGTCCGGCACGTACCACGACCTGGCTGCCTGGACCGGCATCGCGCTCGACTCGCCACCATGCCAGGACTTCGGCTTCAACAACCCGCGCTTCCCGATCTACACGCATGCGTACAACACTACTGCGCAGAAGCAGGCCTACGATGTCTACGCTGCAGCCGTCGGTGGTGCGGACTCGCCCTACACGAACTCGATTTTCATGTTTGAGGACTATGCTAGTGAGGGCGTGCGCGCGAGGGCTGCCGATGCGTCCGTATTTGCGTTCCGCGACGCGAAGATTTTGGCTGCGCCGCTGATCATTTATGGATCGACGGGGGCGGAAGAAGACGAGAGTGTGAAGAAGCTTGGAAATCAGCTGAGGGATATCATCCGCGAGGGTACGGGGAGCGAAGAGCTCCATACCTATGTCAACTATGCGTACGGAGACGAGGGAAGCAAGAGCTGGTATGGATATGAGGACTGGCGGCAGGAAAAGCTTAGGGCTTTGAAGCAGAAGTATGATCCGCAGGGGAGATTCTCGTTCTATGCTCCTGTAGCATAGAGCGACACCTTGTGGCGCAGCATGAGAAGATCCATTAAGCTTCATGGAATGAGAATGCCTTATTATCCACGTGTCGTGGGCCTTGTTAAATGCACATGCGCAACCTGAGCATCTATTTCCTTTGGAGCTGAGCAGAAATTAGGCAAAAGTCCTTGCCCGTACCTTCGAGTTCGACAGCAAACGCTCCCACCAGTTCCGGGGACTGCGTGGCCAAATCAACACAAATAAGTGACGCAAGAGCATGATGACTGATGAAGACTATGCAGTTATATGGTGGCATTACCAAATACGCAAATCCGAAAAGACAGTAATTTCATTGTGTGTACAGTCGATGCTGGAGAGCCTTGATACCAACGCAGCCTCGCAGGAGGCTACATCCTGTTCAAGCACTCAACACTATTCAACTGTAACCAGCCCATATTCCCTCCACAGCTGCACCTAGGATGCACACGAGAAATCGACAAGGAGTTTAACCCCCTCCAAGGGAAAGGAACCTTTCCAATGAATCCTGGGCTTCCTTCGGCAAGCTAGCCCGCACAAGTCAGGCAGTTGAAGAAGCATTCGAACATAGCGAAGATGCAGTGGAAAGGAGCGACAATGCACTCGGTGATTGACATGGTAGATAGGTAGTCGTTGGCGTAGTTGATGGGATATCTGGCCGGTCGGGGCGTAGCACAGGAGTATAGGAGCCTGTGGTAGAAGTCAGCATCTGTCAGTGCTATCTGTATTCTATGGTGGAAAGTACTGGTGCTTGAGGTTTGTATCGATGTGAGGGTGCACACAAGGAAACTCAGGATGGATTTCGGAAGATGGGACGCAGCCGTCTCTCTTTTGAAGTGGTGCTGGAGCTGTGGAACTGAGAGATTGAGAGTGCGGATTCTGTCTCTTCTTATCCTCCGCACCGCTGGCAGACATGCGACAAGCGCTAGATACACTGAGCAAGATAACGCTGAGATCGTCGATATTGAGCTGACAGAGGTCTCAGAAATGCAAGCCACCAACAGTCACGTATCAGTAAAGATCATCAGGATCGAGCTCGGCAGTGTCAGAGGCTGACATTGACTGGCTGGGCGCACAGTCCGAAATTGTACGCGTTCCATTGTGATAGTCCACCGAATCTAGTTCAGTGGCTGTAGCAGTGTCACCTCTCAGCCTTGCGTGAATGTGCTCAGCCTTGCTCAAGAGCAGACACAGAACAGGTCCATCTATCTGCTCGGTGGAAAGCAGCATTGTGGGGATTGAGTATCGTCGACTGTTCTGACGTATATTGCATATCTGAGGTCAGCTCTCGCAAGTTGTAGCAAGTAGCACAGCATCGTTCGCTCGTACAGATGAGGCCACGAGGCTGAGCGATGGCCGCCACAGGGGGTCTACATTGTTAACTTTGTTCGAAGTCCATCCCAGACCGATAGTCTCCCTCAGCCTTGCTATCCCTCGAACCGTCGCACTTGGCGAGCATCGGTTCCAGTGAAGTTGAAAGACAATCAACTTGGCGTTATTGTTCCCAACCTCAGCCTTGCGCCAGTTGAGACTTGGCTGTTTTAAAGCCGCCTGATTTAGCGATGTCGGTGTGTACGCAGAGGTCTATTGGAGGAATCTCAGATCAGACCTCAGTTGCGACCTTTGGCTACCCTGTTGGCTGCGGTTGCTGCGGTGGTGCTTTGGAAGTCCGCGCGTCATGCTAGGGATCGAGGATGGTTGCCAAGGAAGGCTCGCAATACTCCGATCTTTTCTCGAGGTAGAAATGCGCAAATTCGTGTTGATCTCTGTCTTGCAATGGCTCCGGATCATTGGTTAGACACAACTTCAGGCTGTTGACCTAGGTCCAAGTCACGCCAAGTCGACAGATGCGAAGCGACTCGACTCGACCGCCAGTCGATGCCGAAGAAGCCAACAATTGCAATCGTTACTCGCTTCTTCTAACGGGACGGACCCTTCCTCGTATGAGAAGCTCTTTCTTTACTTTCTACAAGCACTCGGTCCACTCCCTAACAGCCTCTGGTAAGTGCTGATTTGCGGCGCTAGCATCGATCTAAGCGTCGCTTCGTCCATGACCTCAAAGTCTAGGTTTGAGAGAAGGTCTGCAAGGTCTCTCAAGGAAGTTAGGTTTTGAAAACGAAACAGACCTTTGCGAGATGTTTGGCGATTTATGAAGTCCACAACATCAAGGCGGTTGTCAAACAAGCGACTGATGTCCCATTTTGGGACATGGAGTGATAGTCCGAAAGACCCGATCGGCTGAATTTGCTAGAAAGCAGGCAGCCGCTCAGCTTCTATACTGACCAAAAAGTTTAGCGGTAACAGCCGTGTCCGAGGTTTGCCGGTGTTCTGTTGTTCGGTCCCTACAAGCTACCATGCTCTCTCCTCTCCACCCCGACATCTTTCCCCTCTTCCTTCTCTCTACTTCCCATACTGCCCGTCTCGAGCACTCCGACATCTGGCTGGACTCCCTCTGCGCGCTCCCAGCCCTGCTTCGCTACCCTCCTACTTCGCTTCACAACATCGCCCTCGTAGAACAACCAATCTACTTCTTCAAGCGTGAGATTGCTCGTCTCGGGGTAGCAGAAGAAGACCAGCGGAATGAAGCTGAAGTTAAGGCACATGAAAATCAGATAGCCCTTCCAAGCCAGGGAGTTGAGTAACGTGGGCGTGATCATGACGACCTGTACTTGTCAATAGACATCCATCTATGCTTTACTCGCGTACGTACGAAGAAGTTCCACAGCCAGTTCGCGCTGATGCCGACCGCGGAGCCTTTCGCGCGGACATGCAGCGGCAAGATCTCCGGCACGTAGACCCACGGAATGCAATTCATTGTTGCGCCGAAAGAGAGCATGTACTATGGCAAGTCAGTACTGTGCCAAGATATCCGACGACTGTCCCAGTGGAATAGAGACGAGAGGGCTTACGGTGAAGAAGAAGGCTACACTGGCACTACTCGTCGCCTTCGCAACGGGATCGGTTTGCCCGCGCATCTGGAACGAGAGTAGAATCGAGATCATAAGCATGCTGAAGCCGCAGCCGAACGAGCCCCACATCATAGGTTTGCGGCGGCCGGTTTTGTCGAGCGTGAATGTCGGGTACAACGAGCCGAAGAAGAACATCATGTTGATGACGCCGCCAAGGAGAAGGGACAAGTTGCGGTCCAGACCGACGTTGAGTTGCAGGACGGAGGTGATGTAGTAGACGACGCTGGTATCGTTAGCAGCAGAAGTGGTGGTAGAGTGCGAGCTGTACGTACAGGTTGATACCGCCCATCTGATTCATGAATTGCGCTCCGTACGCGAGTAGTACGCGTCGTCCGGTCTGCACTTTGTCTCGCTTTAGAAGTTGGGACCATTTGTACTCGCCTGTTTCTTCTTCGGCCTTGAGCGCTTCGAGGACTTCGCGATTCTCCTTAGCAATCTTTTCGTCCTCTGGCGTACCATCATATACATCGCAGAGGATCTTGAGCGCTTCTTCGTGGCGTCCATGCTTGTAGAGGTAACGCGGGGACTCGGGCAATCCAAAGACAAGAACGATGACGACCATCGCAAAGATCATCTGGCACGCAATCGGCAAGCGCCACGCGATAGAGCCGGGAACGAAAGACATCCCGTAGTCGAACCAGTACGCGATCACAATACCAACGCCGACGAAAAGCGGCTCGGACGCGACGAGACGACCGCGCTTGTTGGCCTCGCACAGCTCAGACTGGTACATGGGGACGGTCGATGTCTCAATGCCTGTGCCGATGCCGGTGAGGAAGCGCGCTACCATGATGTGTGGAACGGAAAAGGCAGTTGTTTGAAGGACGGCGCCAACCTAAACATGTCAGTCAGTGGCTGTGATACCTAAAGTGCAAGATGAACACATACAATGATCCACACCATAGCAATCCACATGGCCAACTTCCTGCCTGTCTTTTCGGCGAACATGAATGTAAGGATGCATCCCGTGAAACACCCCAGATTGTAGATGGAAACGATTATGCCTTCAAGCGCTGGGCTGGGATGGTTGAAAGTGTTCAGGAAATCAGCATTGCCTACGATTCCGGAAAAGACACCCTGGTCGTAGCCGAAAAGGACGAATGCAAGTTGACAAGAGATTGTGATGGCGGCTCGAAGGTGGAAACCTCGTCCATACCAGTTGGGATATGGTGTTCTGATCATAGTGTTGGTGATGTGCGGTCCCTACCAGCTCAAGCGTAAGTCCAAGCGTTTGGCAAGGTCGAAGACTGATGATCAGTAGTCAAGACGCGACAGGTATCTTGATGGGACTTTAGGGTTCACCTGCGGTTATATGCAGGTTATGAGCATGCACCACCGTTATCCGAGTGCATGTTACGACCAAGATCATCCCGTGTGGTGCCAACCACTTCAGGCCTATTTGTGCACATCTTTCGGTGTAAAGCCACAGGAAAAAGCGTTTTATACCGTTCACGCCCCGGACACCGCAGAGGATCAAGCTCCGTTGGCATGCTAAAGCCTCACTGGCGTATGCCTAGCTGCAAGTCCAAGGACTTGCGCGACTTGGTTGTCGGAAATAGACGTCTGGGGATTGTGGAGTGTCTTGCGGGGAAGGCGCAATGACGTAGCTGGGGTACGTCGGTGCTTAGGCTTACCCCAATAGAACAACCCGATGGATAGAAATGCGCACGGGAATGCAACGTTCACTCGCAATCGACAACTCGGCAGAGAAGCCGACGGAAAATTCGAAGACTCGGTCTGACGCCGATCGTAAGATTGTAGCGTGATAGCTGCATCTGGTAATCGTAGGCATTTTGTCACTGTGTGGCAATCAGCACGTTTGTTTCATAATGGGTCTGACCGTTTACACGTCGACTGCGCTCGAACAAGACTTTACTTCATGCATATTTAGTCTCATTTTACTTGCGCAATGGCTGAGTGCAGAATTTCGGGGATTGAAAGTGGAGGATATGGAACATGTGACGAGTGGGGCGCGTCTCAACGATTTGAGATCGTGAGAGGGGGTACAAAAATTGGAGGAAGGGCTAAAGAACGAAGGCGTCAAAGAAGTACTGACTTTGTGCTATTGAGGTGGAAGGTGCTGGGCGGACCTCAGGATAAGAGCAATACAGAGAGAGGCAAGGAAAGGCAGCAACAGTCCGCCTGCGCATGCATTGCATCGAACCAGGTGGCATCGAGTGAATATTGTTAGATCAGGGGTATGTAGAATGTCTTCATAACTGACTCGGTATGCTGTATGGGTATAACAAGTACGAAAAAGGCCCCAAACGCCGTCTATGCTGTAACGCTGCAAATTGCTGAAATGAGATGCGATCGTAGGCGCCAATATATCGAAGTCGTTACAAATTGCCAATGACCACCATGAACCTCAGCTTGCCATCTCCCTTCTTCGATAGTATCGAGCCCGGAGCTGGCGGTGAGTCTCCAGCCGTGCCGTTTATGATAACTTCGTCAAGCATGAGGGTGCTGCTCTTCCAGCCCCAGCTTTGACTGAAGTTGAACTTGTCCGGTGCACTCTCGTAGATGCTTAGCATGCGGCCGCCTTTAGACGGACTGTAGATCTTGAAGTATGTCTTGATCGTAGGTCGACCGTCGACGTATGGTGGGAGTGTGGGCATGCTGAGACAGGCACGGCGGGCGAGAGGCGTGAGCGACGGGTTCATGTAGGCGGAGTCCAGCTCGTCTTCTTCGTCTGAGTCGTCGTCGTCGTCTTCGTGGTGAGACAGACCGAGGGCGGACGAGATGGGCGTGTCGATGTTCCCGGTGTCTGGAGGGGATGTGGCCAAGGTGTGTACACCGCGGCTGGAGAGGCGAGCGATTGGTACGCTTCGACGGCGACCTAAACTACCACTAGACAGCAGAGGGTTGCGAGAGCCCGTCGACACAAGCGTCGAGTCTAGGTCGCCGCCGCTGCCACTTGTGTCGTCCTCACCAGTGTTGTCCTGCATGATTACCCTGGTGCTGCGACGATGGTCCCTTCGTTCGCTGCGCATGAGCATCTCACGCTCAAGTTGACCGATGCGAGAGTCGACTGTGGCATTACTCTGCTGGCTCACACCGCTATCTTGTGCGCTCTCATCTACTTCGCGCTCCTTGGCACGGTGGAGATACACGCCAAGTTGTACGTTCTTGGCCGAGCGGACTTTCTGTATGTAGATGTTCCATAAAGAACCAGCATACGAGACAGTCCTGGAGTAGACGCGCTTCCTCTCCTTCAGGAAGCGAGGATTAGGGAATTCAGCTGCGAAACGAAACGGAGGGAATTCGCTAAAGACCAGTGACTTAGGCTGGCCAGCATTGCTACCACCTGCCGAGAGCGGTCTCTGAGGGTAGTCGCGTACATTAGGATTGGCCAGAGTGGAAGGTGTAGAAGCGAAGTCGGTCGCCCATTGTGCATCTTCGGGCTGTATAGTAGCAGACAGACGAGTTGCGTGGCGCTGGAATGTGTTCGAAGTCGTCACGACAGGATCTGCACCGTTGCCGAGAACGATGTTGCAGTCCGAGCTGGGGATCCAGAACTTGCGAGGCTTGCCGTTGCCGTCCCAGCTTTCAGACTCGATCTCTGGCTCCTCGTCCGGCTCACTTGCTTTTTGCTTTCCCTTGGACACGAGTGTGTCCTCATCCTTCGATAAGGTGTCAGTGGTCTCCGGCTCATGTGGTGCTTGACACAATCCAAGCTCCATGGCAGACTCTTCTGCATTGAGGACCTTTTGGCGCAGGGCAAGCTGCTGCCACAGGGCATTTGAGATTACCCTCTCAGGCATGACTGGCAGGCCGAAAGTATCCCGAGCGGTTCGGATGAATTCGAGTTGTTCATATTCCATGTGGATGTAGTGGATACCCTCGTCGAGCAGGACCAGCAGGCGCTCGACATCGGGGTTCGTGTACACTGTGAGCCATTCTGTCTGTGAATCTGAGGCGTAGGCTTGTGCTGCAGTCAACGCATTCTGACGATATACGCCGTCAAAGCGCACTGCCATGAAGCGCATGGACTGTGGCGCCTTGGGCACAGGCTTCTGGCCGCGCTTCATCAGACCGGCCTCGACAGCGATTTGCTTTAGACGGCGGTCCAGCAGGCGCTTGGCCAGCACCCACCTGTCCCATTCGCTGTCAACAAAGAAGCCGTCTGACCCTACAAGCTCCCGGATGATGTCACCCGGCATCTCGTCCCAGTTTCTGAGGGGCATTTCCCAGCCGTTTCTGCTCAACATTGCCTTGGCTGACTCTAGGATTCGCTCACCAGAGCGCCCGTAATAGTTGACAGTGACAAGACGGATGAGCGGTGCGAGGGTCTCTGGTGCCATCTGGCGTAGTATGGACTCTATGGCAGAGTCGATGAGGTCCTGCATCTCCAGCCAGCATCCTGTCGCGAACAAACCGATAGCTTCGGTATCGATCTCCTTCGAGATGTCTACTCCGTAGATCTTTTTTATTGCCAGCTCAAAGGCTGCTTGGGTGATGCTTTGGTCGATCTCCTCAGGGTGTAGAGTAACTTCCTTGGACTGGCTCTCGATCCAGGGTTCTGAAAGGGCAGTGGTGAAGAAGGGGGCTCGGTCGAGCAGGAGGCGGTGCAAGTTGTACCGCTTGCCGAATGCGATGATGCATATATCGGAGTGGCGACCTTCCAGCAGACCACGGGTAAAGAGGTGGTCTGGCAGAGGCACAGCGTCGTTGGATGCTAAGCAGTGTCAGCACGCAATGGAGCTACTGGGCGGCGCAAGCAGGCAGACGGACCTCGCAGGTATAACGGACCGGTAGCTTGATTGTATGAGGGCGCTCTACTGTTCAACATGCTAGCACCGCCGGCGAAGAGGTTGCTCAGTGAGTTGATCGAGGCGTATTCGTTGCCCATGAGGTCGATCGTGGTCCGCTTCTTCCCCGGCGTGTCGAGAGGAGTGGTGGGGTCATCGCCGCTCTTTTGCACGCTCGGTATCTGCGTCTGCAGTTGCACAATGGGCGTGTGGTCGTCACCCAGTTTGAGCCTCGAAGTGCGCTTTGTCATGCTGGCAACGGCGGCGAGCGAAGACAGTGGACGAGAGGGGCCTGCAGGCGTCGGACTGCCCTCGTGTGTTGCCCGGGCATATCCGATGCCTGCGTCTGAGGAGGCCGTGGGCGACATGGGAGGTACACCGGGCGAGAAGAGGCTCACATGCGGCGAGCGCGCCATGGCAGCGTTGCCGGCAGCCTGGCCTGCAGAGAGCGGCCATTCCTCTCCCATGTTCTGCCCGCTGTGCTCGCTGACCTGACGGGCGCGATGCTCGTGATGGTCGTCATCGGCCTCGTGCCCCGCAGAGGAATCGTCGGTGGAGTGCATTCTGGAGAAGTCACTCGGGTCACTCGGGTCACGAACGGGTGCAGGGCCCGGTGGGGTTATCTATGGCGAAAAGGCTTCCGTGGCGGCGATGACGGCGGCTTGCATACACGCACGCGCACGCTCATGAGGCAAACAGTACACTCTGCAGATAACAGATTGTGGGCAGTGGACGGGAGGAGCGCAGTCGAGCGCGGTCGAGCGCAGTCTCACAGCAGCACAAGCGCGTCACGCAGCCAGGCCAGCTGGTGCAGACTCGTCGCCGTCGCTGGCGGGAGTGATCGTCGTCGGCGTCCGCGTGCTCGAGCGGCGCTTCCTTCCGCCGCCCTGTCAACGTCGCGCTTGCCCGCGCCAAGTGGGGACAGCAGGCGCGATGCAGGGTCCTCGCCGCGCCCCTTCCTCCCTGCGCGCATAGCGCCGGGGCCATCGAACCACTGCCGGTGGAAATGTCATAGACTCGAAGAAGTCGACGTCGGACGGCCGCTGCGCCATTGCTCTTCACCCACACCCGCCGCCATGGCACACATCTTCCAGGCGCTCCCGCAGCTGCGGACGGCTGCCCCGCGCCTCTCGAGGCGCCTCTTCGTCGCCCAACCGTGCGTCAACTCGCCCATCCGCCCCGCCGTCTCCGTCTCGCGATGCGCTGCACCCCGCCCGTCTGTCCTGCAGGCAGTGCGCTGGAAGTCGACCCAGCCACTGCGCAGCAGTGCGACCATTGAAGCCGCAGGCCGAGCAGCCATCGTCGAAGCCGCAGCGAAGACCGAGTCCAGCAGCGGCGCCAAGTCGAGCAGCTACCCCAAGACTACGTCGAAGAGCGTGGCCTACTGGCTACTGGGAAGCGCAGCAAGCGTCTTTGGCATCGTCATCTTCGGTGGCCTCACGCGACTCACCGAGTCTGGTCTCAGCATCACCGAATGGAAGCCCGTCACGGGCTCTCTGTGGCCTGGAAGCCCGGAGGCCTGGGAGGAGGAATACACAAAGTACAAGTCGTCGCCCGAGTTCGCCATGCTCAACTCCAGCATGACCCTGTCCGAGTTCAAGCAGATCTACTTCATGGAATGGGCCCACCGCCTGTGGGGCCGCGTTATTGGTGTCACCTTCCTCTTGCCCACCGTCTACTTCATCGCCCGCAAACGAGTCAACCCTTCAACGGCCTTCAAGCTCGTCGGCATTTGTGGCATGATCGGCTTCCAAGGTGTCATTGGCTGGTGGATGGTCAAGAGTGGTCTCAAAGACGACCTGTTCGAGCCCGGCAGCCACCCTCGTGTTAGCCAGTACCGTCTGACCGCCCATCTCGGCACTGCCTTCCTTGTTTACTGCTCCATGGTCCTGACCGGTCTCAACATCCTCAAGGAACATCGCATGCTAGCCAACCCTGCCGCCGCCGCCGAGTCCATCAAGGCTCTGCAGTCGCCCGTACTCAAGCTCTTCCGCCGCTCTGTTGTTGGTCTTACCCTCCTCGTCTTTACCACCGCCATGTCTGGTGCTCTCGTCGCCGGTCTCGACGCTGGCCTGATCTACAATGAGTTCCCCTGGATGGGTCTTGGCCTTACACCTCCCAAGAAGGAGCTCTTCGACCCTTGGTACAGCCACGTCCCGGATCAGTCCGACCTCTACTGGCGCAACGCGCTCGAGAACCCCTCGTTGGTCCAGCTTGACCATCGCATCCTGGCAACTACCACATTCACCGCTATCATGGCGCTCATGGCATACACTCGCTTCTCAAAGGGCGTACGCAACACCATCCCCAAGGACGCGAAGAAGGGTGTCTTCGGTATGGTGCACCTCGTCACCCTGCAGGTCACCCTCGGTATCAGCACCCTGATCTACATGGTGCCAACATGGCTCGCGTCGGCCCATCAAGCTGGTGCTTTGGCCCTGCTTACTGGTGCTGTGGTGCTCTACAGCAGGATTTCGATGCCACGCCGTGCCATCTTGAACCAGGTGATGAAGCAAGGTGTGCCCAAGACGCACTCTGTACCGCATATGAACGCACGCGTTGAGGCTGCGAAGGCGGCTGAGAAGAAGTTGTAAGCAGAAGTTGTAAGATACTCGTGTCACGATCTCCTATCACATATTGTATTTTTATGTACTTAGCATTGGGCGGCGAATCCAATGTATACCATATAGCTTTTTAGAGCTACAATAGACTTTGCATTTCTGTTTCAAGTTCACCCTATCAAGCTTTCTTCCGCACAACCCACACCTGCGCTTTATACGCATTCCTCGTCAGCGCCCTCCCATTAAACCCATACTCGGCTTCCGTCCACCGCACCTTCCCCTTCCCACCCTCCGCGCCCTCAAACGTCACCACACCACACTCCTCCCCTATATCCTCGAACTCAAACCCCATTGATTCGACCACAGTGACGATCTCGTCAAGACTCAGCTGCACAAAGGGCGCTGTGCCGTACAGCAAGGGACCGAGGTTGATCCACCGTCCACCCGGTTTCAGAAGGCGGTGGATTGTGGAGAAGTAGCTCATCAGATTTCGCGCCGTGTCGATGAAGAAATGCGTCGTTATGACATCGAACTCGGCCTCGGCGCCGTTGAACGCGGTCGTGAAGTCGCCCTCGACCAGCAGGACATCGCGGTTTGGAGACAGATTCGGCGCGGTCACGGCGCGCAGGAGATCCGAGGTCGATGCGTGGTGCGACAGGCCGTCGATGAAGGGGTGGAATACTGCGGGCCGCGAGGGCGAGAGCGAGGTCATGTACCGGTAGCCCGTGTTCATGTACATGCTCCATTCGTTGAGGGTCACGGAGAAGGAGCCTAGATTGGCGACTTCGGTGCCTAGGCGCCCGACGCCGGAGCCTGGGAGCAGGATCTTGAGGGGTGTCGATGAGTTTGAGGAGTTTCTGAGGTTGGTCAGCGTGCTGAGGATGCATGGAAATGCGTCGGAGCGCTCTTTGCTGCCCTCGTCGGCCCAGTCGCGGACGAAGTGCTTGAGCGTTTGGCTCGTGCTGATCCGGTCTGCGAGCCGTCCCGCCTGTTTTGCTTCTTTGATGTGCTCGTCCAGCTCTTTCTGCGTGATGTCATAGAAGGACATGGCGTTTGCAACGATAGCTTTGCAGAGAGTCTCATTTTCGTAGATCAACTCCTCCATGTCACGCAACTTCTTCTTGTAGTCCACTGCTTTCTCGAGCGTCTGTCTCTGTCAGTCTAATGCTTGACACTTCCGGTGTTGGCACGTCATTGGGCCTGTGTGTAAACGGACTTTCTTCTGGGCTTTGCCCACGTTGCTGTACAGGGATCGCCACCTTTCCAGCTCTGCCATGTTGCGTTCTCTGTACTTCGTGAATCCATAAAGTGCCTCTAACAGTCGATAACGCGGATGTGTCGTGTTCCAAGAGCCGTGTTTGCGGCTCATGCGTTTCATGAGGTGGGCCTTCTCTTGCCGATGTCTTGAGGACTCGCCGGGAGGCATGGACCCTATCTGCAACGGACTTTGGGCTGCATCGTCGGCGAACACTACGCGATCATTGATTGCAATCTTGCCCGGTGCTGGTGCTGATGTCGAGGTTGAGGCGTCGGTTGCGTCTGCAAGGGTGGTCAAGGTCGCTACCAGAAGTAGGCCAGAGGTGACTAGCAACTTCATCTTCGAGACCTCAAGTATAACACTGACAGTACTACTTTCTGCTCAGTAAGGATTATTCCCGCGTCAAGATGCTCGGGTTTGCTGAGCACCGTGATGGCGCCAAGCAGCTATCATTCGATTCCTTCATGCGCGCTGCGAAATCCTTCAAATCTTATCATTTCTGCCCGTATACTCTACTCCAGGGCTTCAACCTGGATATACTTTTTAGAAACCCACAAGAAATGTACACTGAACTTCCGTCAGAGTGACCTTCGTTCGGGTGCAATAAGAGACGTTGGACATGACTCTGTCTTGACACAGCTCCCACTCTTCTAACAGCGTCATAGCCTTCACATATGGATTCGTTCGTGTTCAATTGGCGCGGTCGCAGTCGTGGGGGTGTTGCATCGGACTTCGATGAGGCAAAGGCACGAGACGCACGGTCCAAGCGATTTGGCTACATCATCACTAGATACTAGCCTCGATGCCCCTAGGAATGCAAACATGAAAGCCTGTGAGTATCGTGTGGAAGCAGATAAGAAGTTTCCAAAGATACTAGATACTACCTGTGTGAATATGGATACAAACATGGAGCGGTATCTCGATGCCAATTCGACGACCGATCAATTTGCCTTTGTCAACGCAACCGTCACAACATGCACACTGTTGCCTTGCGTGAAGCGTATGGCTTCATCACGGTCGCAGGCAGACCACATCTCTCCCAAGATCCTCAGCATTTCACTAGCTGCCCACAACGCAACTCACAACCCTATCTATCCGACCACCCCATTCCACTTCTGGTACTGCGCGTGCATCGCAACCGAATATTCATACATGTATAGCAGCTCAGCTTTGCGTTTCTTGGGGTACGGAGGTATATGTGCAGGCACACTGGCCATGGCTCATCCTTCCTGTGCTCACTCATTCGCCTCTTCCCCTTCGTATCGCATCTTTGATTCCCAAAATCTGGTCATAATTTAGATCAGCGCAGTCGTCTACATATCTGTGTTGACCCTTTCTGTTTCCCTGCGAAATCTGCAGCCGAGCGAGTACACTATAAAGATGTATATGATTCACTTAGAAGCTGGAAACCATCCACTCCCTTTGCCGGTATTGATTTTAGGGTGCTTTTGGGGGATGCTGCTTGGGGTAAGTACACTGACCGTGCACATATAAATGTACTGACGGTTCTAGCAGATGCGGGCTATGTTTGGCCGATTTGGGGACGCACTTCGTAGCGCGTGACCCTTCTAGCGCGATCACGCCAGAATGAAAAGCAATTTGCCAGTCAAACAAGAATGCCGCCTGAAGTGCGTAGCGTAGCGACACTTTGTTCCTGTCTACTTCATATCATCATTTCCGCCGCACTTCTTCCATATCAAAATCGAACGTCTTCACACCCCGGTTCAACATGAGCGACTCATCAACACCAGTCCTGTTCTTCCTCTTTGGCATCACCCTGGGCGCCGGACTAGCGCTCTTTCTACAAGACTGGTGCAACGATGAGAGTCGATTCAGTTTTTCTGCACCAGGATCTGCTGCGCCGATTGTGAACATACGTAGCGCCAGGCACGTTACCCTGGACAGACGCGAGATTTGGAATGGCGATATGTTTGTGGGAAAAGCTGAGGATGACATGACGACTGTACGGTAGAATGAGGATGCTATGAGAAAGGATTACGAGACAATCTATCATAATTAATGGGTAACATAATTTGCACTTCGCATCTCTGTTTCAACGTCTTACGGCTGCTTCTTGGAATAACTGAGGGTCGCAAGGCATGTACCATTGAATTCTCCACTTCAAGAATACACAGAATACATGCTTAGCAAACGTACGAGCATTGTAGCACCACTCCAAACGTCTGAAACCTTTACTGGCCTGCAGCACACTCGAAGACGTGCAAACAAGCAAAGAGCTCACTTATCATACCTGATTAACACAGCGCCAGGCAAAAAGCACTACATGCTGATTTAAGCATGAGCAAAATATCCACCAGAAGCATCTATTCAGGTACCGCCAACAACTTTCTCATGTAGTCAACCAAGTCTAATTTATCTATGAAATAGGTCCTCGTGTATTAAATCGGAGACCTGGGTGACTTCCACAAGTGCAAGGATCGTCCTCAGGATCGCGTACTCTGTGCAGAGACAGGAGCCTAGGATGTGTGTAAGCGCCAAGTCAAGGCAATTTTGATACATTCTCTGCGTTATGAAGGCGGAAAGCGGGGAATATCTGGAAGAGTAAGATAACAGTATGAGCAGACCATGAGCGGTGGAACTCGGATATTTGGGAAGGGAAACGAGCAGCATCATGTGGTCATGGGCAAACTTCCTGTCCTACTGCCTTCGTACGCTGGAGACCCGAATCTGCTAGAATCTGCTGCGCAAACGAGAGCCATCGAGGAGTCTGACCTTGCCCAGACTATGATGGCAATTGTGATTTAGCCCTTTTGAACAGAAAGAGGATAGAGCGAGTGACTAACAGAACACCCCATCACACGCGTAGAAGTTTGTATCATTGTCCCCGTCAGATTCTTCCGTATCTGATTGCACACCTTCCTTCCATAAGACACACGCCTAGTCCCTTCTTTCTTCACCCCGTGCCCAACCAGAACTACCGAAATGACGGCATCATCAACATCTATCCTTCACTTCCTCCTCGGCGCCACCATCGGCGTCACAACCGCCCTCCTCATTACTCAACGCATGGCTTCCAGTCAGCCAAAGCGAATCGACATTGAAATATATGTCTACGAAAAGCAGGAGCAGCGTCGATGTGGAGAAGATATTGTCGGGTTACAATTTGGAAAAAGGGAACCAAGAACGTACGCGATGGCGATGCGCGAAGCTTGATTGGAAGATCGATGGGGTGTTGAGAGCGAAGATAGCAGTAGTGGCATGACTAGTATCGTTTGACTGGTGTATGTATTTGGTATACTTTAAGACCGAAGTGCCAATGCGAATAGATGCAGACGCTGGATATGTTGAGGGAGATGTGCTCTGCTGGTGATCCTGAGGGATCTGGATGACGCAACGAAACGCATCCGCGAGCTGTGAATCTTTGTCCTGAGGTTATTTAAGAGTAGGTATACAACAACGCGCAATGTGGTGTCGAACACAAGAGAGATCGATAACGGATTTGGCGATCACAACTCTCTTCCGAGTATGAAGTTACACTTGAGCCAATTGATGTTTAATCTGCATCATCAGTCTTGTCATTGCCGGTTCACATCAATTCGACGAGAACAAGAGACAGTGGAAAGATCGCCAGGGAAGTATCCGCGCAGTTTGGCGACCTCAAATCGATGGCCAAAGGTCGGAGCCATACTGTCCAGGTCTTGGTGAAGGTCGCCGCCACGCGTCTACTGTCCAGCGCCAGCTGATAGTCCACTATGAGGTCTGCGTCCGCGCTCTACTGGCGCGACGGGCAGCACTCACCTGCCTTTACTCTTACCTGGAGTCTCCAATATCTAAGCAGACGACCAATAGGCGTCAGCTACGACAGGATCCTAGGTGTATATAAAAGTGACCTCAGTGCCCTTTGCCTTCTTTGTCTTACCGTTACCGATAATCTTCTCAAACCCAGCGCTCCTCCCCCGCGCCACCGATCGCGTGACTTTCTCCTCCTTCGACACACTATCACGGTAAACATCCGATTACGTTGACTGGTCGAGTACCCCAAGCCCGTACAAGACGTCGACACCGCTATATCTTACTCACGCTAACTCTTTGAGCGTCAGTAGATGCTGACTTGAGTAGCCCACGCAGCAAAGTTCTTGATCCACTCCATCATACAACCACAAGTAAGCCACCGACAAGCTGGCACCAGCAACGACTTCGATAGCCGAGCAGCAGGGCCCAGCACGTGTCTTTACCGACAGCTACCCCTTCACCGGCTACAATCTGCGACCGAACAGGCAGAGCCAGCTCCAAGAGGTAAGCGTCTTGTGCTACTATTACTCCTCTCCATTAATGCGTGATGACAGGCCAAAATGGACCACCGATCGCCTTCTCCCATCCAAGACTACAGCCCTCCCAATGTCGATGACGACGAGCTGCCTCCTATGATGCAGTCGCAACAGCCACACTTGGACCGCGATTCAAGTAGCGACGACGTCCCTCTACGCCAACAACACCCAGTGCACGGCCCAGCAGAGTCTCCCCGCGAAAGAAGCTACGATCTGCGTGACCGCCGCCAAGTCCACGACTACAGTGAAACCTCTCCTCTCGATCAACACCGTGCCGCACACCAAGCCAGATCCCGCAAGCCGGCCAAGGCTGTCGCAAAGTCCACCGGTAAGAAGCCCAAGAAGCCCGGCCCGCGCCCATGGGCCAGCAAGCCGATCAAGAAGAACGACATGGTAGCCAAGCTCGAAGTGATCCGCGAGATCGAGCGGCACTGGGGCAAGGGATTCATCCGTGCCTACATCCCCAAGTGTCACCGCCCGCTGGTGAAGAGGGGTAAGGGCAGGAAGCGTGCTATGTATCGCGAGCATGAGGCGGATCCAAAGAGATGGCTACCCAGCGTACTGAAGGCGATTCTGAGCATTGCGACGTTGACGGCCGATAAGGCGTGGTTGAAGAAGGCGATGAACGATGTAGTGCGATATCGGATCAAGAACACTGGTATATAAGTCCTAATGCTCGACTTGGGATGTTTGCTGACCGATGTAGGCAATCGCAAGCCTCAGCTTGTGACTACCGACTTTGACGTCCTGGAAGATATGCTCGTCAAGGACTGGGATGTCGACTACAGCTTCGGCATTCGCTACAAGCACCTGATGACGAACCCTCAGGGCCAGCAGGAGACCGACGAAGATATCGACCACATCCTTGGCGTGCAGTCTGGCGAAGAGGGTAGTGGCGAGGAGGATGACGATGTCAAGGGCGGCAACATCAACGACCAAGATGATGACAATGTTGACGACGAAGACGACAGCGAGGATGACATGGGTCAGGGAGGTTTGACTGGTCAGTATCTCCAAGCCAGCGGCTACACCAACGCACCTCAGAGCCCCTATTTGCACTACACACCTGGCCCGCCACCAAAGCAACAGAAAGCCAAGCTCAACAAGGGCAACAAGCGTAGCTTCGAGCTGCCGTTACACCCACAGCCGCCGTCTCGTCTTGACAGAAGCCAGCAAGGCTACGGTCAGCCGCACGCATACGGCCCGCCTCTTGATCCTTGGGGACGTCCGATGGTATATGGTGGCCGGCCTGAAGGCTACGGTTACAGCGGATACGGCGTGCACGGCGGATATGGTGGTTACGGCCCGCGTCCCGATAGTGATGGCCGCTGCGGTCCACAGCTACCTCCACGATACAACGGTATGGGCGATCCTCCTCGCCGCCTGATGACTCCAGCACCCAGTCAACCAGACACCGACCGCACCAACCGCAAGCACGCTCAAGACTCTCCTTTTGGGAGCAACAAGCGCATGCGTGGCAGCTATGAGCAATCTCCGTTCCACGTGGGTCGTCCCCAATCCCATGGGTATCCTTCGAACTTCGCAATCGCTCAGGTGGAGTTCAAACAAGAGAGTCCTGATTTCGAGATCCGGGGTGATGGACGTGAGATGTCTGTTGAGGAAGGCGCAGCCCCAACGACCGAACTGGGCGAAAAGAATGATGCTGCTGCTCTAGAGGCCGAGCTGCGTGCCACCGAGCTTGAACTGAAGGTTGCCCGTCTCCAGGCCAAGCGAGCTGCTCTGAGCCAGCAGTCAATAGCTAAGTAAGGTCTTGATGTTGGCTGGTTATATCGAACAGAGTAAGGAACGAGAGTGATAGAAAAGCTGTCAGTATGACGCTGCTGATGCATCTAAAGGTACTTCACGAACGAAAACGACGGTTTCCTTAGTGGCGCCTTCTGAACCTGTGGTCTGAGAAGTGGTAGGATACGATGAATGTATAGCAGTTTGAGGCCCAGGCTGTGATTTAGCGCGGACTTCACACACTAATGAATCGACATCGTGCTTGAAACTGGGTGCGCCCTGGAAGGTGACTTTGTGATGTTTTGCTGAGCAACAGGGCCACCCTTTCGAGCGACGTATGAGCTGCAACAGAACGTGCACTGAGCTCCAGAGTCTGATTCTGCTGATCGCGATTGCAGCCAACGGTCAGTGCTCGGGTTGTTGGCATGTACCAGCATGAAATCAGTCGGCAGGCACCAGGCCAGAGCGGAGTTGGTTTGTTTGTACCCGGGACAGGCAGGAACGGCCTCACGGTTCAGCAAGCAATAAAGAGCAAAGCGCGACGACTAAGAGGGAAAAGGTCTAGATTGATATCGCTAAGAAGCAAACGATCTATACTAATACAACGCTCACATTTAGTAAACCTCAAGAACGTAACGGCCCTCATCCTTGAGCGTCTCGATCTCCCTCCTGCTGTTGACCTTCTTGGCCTCAGGGTTCTTCATCTTGTGGTCGACCTCAATAGCCTCCTGCAGCACCTCGGTAACATCAGGCACGGGCCATGTGGGACCGCAAAGGTAGAAGCTACCCTCCTTCTCGAGGTACGCGCGGCGGATATCAGTGAGAGTCTGCCTCATGCGATCCTGGATGTAAATCTTCTGGGGCTGATCACGCGAGAAGGCGCGACCAAGCAGGGTGATGATACCCGCGTCCTGGTATGCCTCCCACTCCTCACCGTACAGGTACTCTTCGCGCTGGTGACGCGAACCCATGTACAAGAGGACCTCGCCGATCTCCTCGCCGCGCTGTTTCTGGTACGCGCGCTCCTGGACGAAGGCACGGAAGGGCGCGAGACCGGTACCGAGACCGGCCATGATGATGGGCGCGGTGGTCTTGGGAGGCAGCTTCATGACGGAAGGCTTGACGGAGACGGTGACGGGGCTGCCGACACGGAGGCCATTGAGGTAGCGGGTTGCCTGACCGAAGCGGTCGCGGCCCTTGGGGTCGACCCAGTTGACGGTGACAATGCAGAGGGTAACCGAGTTGGGGGTGACGTGCTGCGACGAAGCAATGGAGTACTCACGACGCTTCATAGGGGCGACGATGCGGACAATGTCGTGGAAGGACGGACGAGCAGACTTGAACTCGAGCAGAAGATCGGCGTAGGTGATGGTGTCGACCTCAGCACGACGCTTGAACTCGGTAGCACCGTCGCCAGTGCAAAGAGTCTGGAGTGCAAGCTTCTCCTGCTCGTCGCTGGCGAAGTCGCCAAGATCCTCGTAGAACTTCTTGCCGGGGCGTCCGAAGATGTCGACGTTCTGGAGCAGCGACTGGTAGACGGTGCGGTTGACAAGAACGTTGGGGTCCTCGCGCGAAGGAACCTCGACGATCTCATCAGGGTCAAGACCGTACCACTTGATGAATTCTTCAACTTCGGCCTTGTCGTTCTCTTGGTGAATACCAAGGGCCTCGCCAATAGCGTACGTGAGACCGGTCTCACCAAGGTCGAACTCAATGTGGAAGATGTTACGGTCGTAGGTCTTGGGAGTAAGACGGCGCTTCTCCTTGACAGTAACAACATGGGTCTTGACACCGAGGTCGGGGCGGAGCATGGTCTGGGTGCCGTAAGCCTCCTTGAAAGCGAGGCCCTTAGCGGCAATCTGCCAGTTCTTGAGAAGTGTCGGTGGCTCAGACTCGGTGCGGTCGAAAGGCGCAAAGCTGTTAACGTTGATGTCGGCAGGTAGGCGGATGGGCTGGACGTCCTCCTCAACGGTACCCCACGCGGCGGGAACCTCGACCTTGCGAAGAGCAGACTCAAGCTGCTGAACAATCTTCTCGCAAATCTGCTCGGTACCGTTGATGGCGGCAAGCTTGGAGATGTGAGAGCTGAGCAAATCAGGGCGAGCGACCTTCAGGAAACCCAACTGACAAAGGCAGGTGGTGAGAGTGGCCTCCTCAGCAACGGCCTCAGACTGGGTGGGGTCCATAATGAACAGAGAGATATCCTTTTCGACTAGTGCCTTGCGGAAAGCAGGCGACAGCTTCTTCTCGATATCTTCGTCCTTGACGCCAGGAAGCTGGATGATGATGGAACCATTAGCCTTGACGCTGTTGAGGACGTCAAAGGCGCCGAGGATGGAGACGTCCCCGATCGCAGCAACATCGGCCTGTTCTACGGCGTAAGGTGCCTCGATGGTGTAGTCGGCGTTGCGGATGTCGACGCGGGTGACACCACCGCAGACAAGGTTGTCGTGGCCCTCGCGAACGAAGACGTTCTTGGAGGAGTCGGAAGACAGGAGCTTGCCCACAACAGCTGGGGCGGTAGCAGCTGGGGACTCGTCAAGATCCCAGAAAGTGTACTGCTTGACATCGGCGGTGTTGAGGATGTCAACGTAAGAGCGCGACTCCTCGCCGGCCTTCTTTTCGCTATAGATCTGGCGGAAGACATCGAGAACGTTGCTAGGGGTCCAGACCTGCTCGCGCGAGTACTTGATGTCAGTGACCTCGATAGTCCTGTCGAAGGCGAACTGAGTGGCGGCGAGGACATCAGAGTAGAGACGAGAGTACTCTGCGGCGTCGAAGACAGCAGCTTCGTCCTTGACCTGACCAAGAACGGCAATACGCTGAGCGCTCTTGGGCAAGACCTCGAGGAAGGCCTCCTCGACGAAGGGCCTGTAGACACGGGCGTTGATGACACCGACCTTGTCGCCGTCCTTGGACAGAGCATTGGCGACCTGGGCAGTCAGGGAAGCCTCGACGGTACCGAAGACAACAAGCACACTCTCGGGTTCCTCATGGCCGTAGTAGTCGAACAGTCTGTAGTCCTCACCGAGCTCGTCGTTGAAGGCCTGGAGCAGGCGCACGAGGCGACCAGCGTTGTCCGAGTGCTTCTTGTCTACCTCAGAGACAGCCTTCAAGACGGCCTGGTAGCTGTTGTAGAGCCTGCCCTGGTCCAGAGTGTCAACAAGCCTGGCGGTCTCGCGCCCAACGCTGATGCCATCGTACGTGTGGATTGTGGGGATCACGCTCGAGAGGAGGGTAGCGAACAGAGCCATGTGCTGGGCCTCAAAGACCGACGGGCTGCAGACGAGACCAAGGCCAAGGTCTTCAGCGAGGGTGAGCGATGAGACATAGTCGGTGACGAGGCCAGCGTTCGAGTTCGCCGAGTAGTCGACGGCAGCGATGTGTGCGGTGACGGGGTTGGCGACCGAGTAGAGGAGCGACAGCTGGTCGAGCGCTGGGCGCAAGTAGTTGAGGGTCGAGGAAGAGGCGACAATTGACTGGGGGATGTGGCGCTTGCTGAGGTCGAAGTCCTTGGAGAAGAGGTAGCCGAGCGCGATTGTTCCAGCGCCCGTTCTTGTCTCCAGTGACGAGACACCCGTCTTGTATCCAAATGCGTTCTTCTCGCCCTGCTCCTGCCAGCTCTTGATCGCCACATCGAGGTCGAACGACTCAGCTGAGTAGGCAAAGATCTTGTCAGACAATGCGTACGCAACCTGCTGGACGAGAGTCTGCGCAGTCAGGTAGGTGGGTCCACTGATCGATCCGAGGGACAATTGCTCGCCAAACGGCAGGCTCGAGGACTGCTTGGTGAAGACCTTGGGCGTGCCCTTCTCCTCGGCGCCAGGGCCAGCGGACTGTGTCTGCTGGAAGTGCATCTTGAGGGCGTGTGGATGTCTCAACGAATTGATCCGTTACAAGACCTGTGAGACTCCCTCTTGTGATATGAGAGAAGCCGGCGCAATCTCTCTTCGACGTTTCACCGCGGGGAAATGTGGATGAAGCCAGAAAGTTGAGCCCACGCCTCTATATCCAGAACGCGCCGAACTCCAGCGACATCGGCAGATGTCCAGCCGAGCAGAATTAGGAATGCATCATTGATTGCTGGCGCCATGATTGGCGGCTTTGGTATGGTCTCTCGGGCGAGAGCCCTTCAAGCGCGGCTTGTCGCGTTGTTGCGACCAGAAATTGTGTTAGCGTCTATCACGCCATAGCACGCCGCCTCCAGCCTCGGTGATTGCGGGGAAGGTACGGGCCTCGGAGATCTGATAAGATACTTGCTCGTCTCGAACGTTTGGCCTGCGCAACGTCAACACCATCTTTTTCGAAATTGTTGCTATTACGGCACGACACAAATCGCATGCGCGCTCGGACAATCAGCTATGCGTCATGTCTAGTGTACCGATGTTAAAGAATCGCTGTGTTTCTGCTCACTGACGCCTTGCTTCGCGAGCCGAATTGGAAGGCTGCGAGGCTGAGCCAATGCATCTGCAGGTGATTTCGTGCTGATTGGGTGCGGATGCGCACTGCAGCAAGCTGACGATGAGGTGCCGCTACACAGCTGACCCTACGAGGCTGTGCTGCCAACACACAGCCTGCTCGTTGTAAAGTTTATCATACATCCAGGCTCCGACACCTCACCCGTCTGGTATTCTTTATGCTACTCCCTCAATCATCGCCGTCGCATATGTCGCCGACATGGAAGCCGTCGGGCTCGCTGCGAGTGTCATTACCCTGATCGGAGCCGCATCGCTCACAAGCGCCACCATTACACGTGCGATTGGCCTCCGAGGCTGTCCACAATCAGTTCTCGCATCTCTCAACGAGGTTGAAGACTTCAAAGGGGTCTTACTGGTGGCTCAGCAGGCTCTAGGCGATCTCGACTATGACAACGAGCAATCCGCAGACTTCTGGCAAGAGTACAGACGCGAATCGTGGCATTTAATATATTCTTGAAAGAGAAAGTACTACGCGACGATGTGCGTCCGCAAAATCATGAAGCACCTCGACTGCGGAAGCGAGCGAAGTGGAATGAGGTTATTGGCGAATTGCAATTTTAGATCGACACGCTCAAGCAAGAGCTGTCGTCTATCAAGCAAAGTCTCACGGTGGCTCTCGCTGCTGCACAGCTGTAAGTAAGTGTATCTATTGAAGCTGGATGCTCAACATGTATATATGCATTCGAGCATGTCTAGGCCGCGGTAGAAGACGCCCTATGGTGCCAATCAGTTACCTTTTATTGAACCGTAGTGGAGCTTCAAGTGACAACTGATCTAACCGTGTCCAGTCATTTTGTTCCCAGAGTCCTCTTGAGCATCCAACGGATGTCTTTAGTTCAGCCTGGAGATGTGGCCAATTCGAACAATCAACCGTCGATTACGCACGACGCTCGAATATCTACCCTAGAACAATTGATGTCAAGTCCTTCGACATCCCTTGAGCCGAGACCGGTTTCTGGTCATCCCCAGCGCAGAAGCCAGCCGAGCCCCGACTCCCAAGGGCGCACGAATGCTACCATGGATTACGTCAAGTTCGAAACGAAACCTGTTATTCAGAATTGTCAACATCGATGTCCCTGCCAGTGTCACGTCGCATATGAGGGGAGCTCACCTCGGTGGCTCCGCGGACTGATGGGCGCTGACTTTGTCAAGACTTCAGGACTTCCATTCTTCAGCCGCCGCACATGCGACTTCACTAAATGTTCTAGCATGTCAGGGCACACGGGTATGCTTCGCATCCAATACGCGTTTCCGTTATGGTTTTTGCAGCTGGCTGTTGAAGCGACAGCTAGTTGGCGCAACCTGAGTGGTATCAACGGCACTTGGACCCTTCGAATTCCACGTTTTGTAACTGAAGTTGGCGTTCAAGACAAATTTCTGACATGCGTGCGACGAGGAACATGCACAGACTTACTCAAACTGATGAGCAGGGAAGGTGTGCCACCCTATGACAATATTGGCACAGGAGTCCAGCTCTGCCGACCAATGTTTTTAGTAAGTGAGCTTTTCTCTTTAGTTGAGAGTCTTGCTCATGTCTCCAGCTTGCACTTCTGTACTGTCAGTCGGACACTTTGTCAATGCTTTTGCAGAGTGGAGTCGATTTGTCTCATCGAAGTGGTCTGGGATGGTATGTACTATAATTATCAAGAATATGCCGGCCGTGGATTGAAATACGTCAGGTCTCTAGGAGAAGAACTCTACTTCCAAAGTTTCCGAAGACCCTGGATGAGGTCTCTCACTGATCATGTGCCTGAAACTATGCATCTCGGGGGAATGCGCGTGCCGTACCACGATCTCATCATCGATAACGCATTAGAAGAACTGAATGTACGCCTTAAGCAGGAGCCAAGCGTCGTGATGCATCGTGACATCTATGGATTCACGATGCTTCACTGGGCAGTGCGTTGCTCGGAATTGAACATTGTTCAGGCTATCCTTGATGCAGGGGCCGATGTCAACGCATGTACAAAGCTCGGAGATACAGCCCTAACGTGGGCTCTAGATTCAAGGGATCCTGCGCCGATGTGTAAGCTACTTCTCAAAATAGGCGCGGAGCTCGAGTTGGTGGAAGAGACCGGTTCAACAGCCCTCCATCTTGCATTTTGTGGTCTGCCTCCCTCAGCCGAAGCGATTGAAACGCTCCTGCGTGCTGGCGCCAATCCCAACCATATCAATGACTTCGGCCTCAGTCCTATTCATCAGGCGAGTTATACGGCATCTAGCAGCGATATGGAGTTACTTCTGGCGTATGGAGCCGACATTGAAGCCACCGCTTCTCGGGGCCTGAGAGCCATTGAGTACGCCATCGAAGAAAAAAATTACGATGCGATCGCAACTCTTCTCGGGCATTCTGTATGCATCAATCACCATTGGAAAGAAAATTCCATTACGTACAGCCGCGTTATCTACAGAGCCGCTCGACATGGAGACATCACAACGCTTCGCCTTCTGTCGGACGCGCATCCAGAAGACATTGCCATGGACGATGTGGCTGAATGGAATTACTGGAACTGGTTCAACACGCGACCAGAGCCAATATATGGCGAAGGTGATCCTCCAGAACTCCTGAGATCTGCTTTCAAAAAACTACTGGATAGTGTAACACCTGGGGCGGTCGATCGAGTGCTGATCACGTACATCGATCTGTCAGTTCAGAGAACTCCGATCCCTGGGGCCTTTCCAGACGATGACTTCGAGGCTTCAGAAGACAGTGGGTCTGAAGGCGGTGGGTCTGAAGACTCGGATTGCGAACTCGAAGATACAGAGGGTGGTTCCGAGGATTTGTAGGCTGACGAGAACGGTATTAAATGTGTGAATCACGATTGCAACGACTCAGGCGACGACACCGAAGCAACAACCAATGTTGCAGCCTGCTCCGGTGAGGCTCATCCCCCATGCTTGATGCTGGAGATGGATCAGCTTGCGAACGAGGCTAGAGCATCTCCCACAAGTCACAACAATAACCAGCATTGTCTCATCACAGAGTCAGATGATGTGTGTCGACTGAATTCGGGGGAAGACACCGCCAGTCTGAGAGTCGAAGTCTCTACCGGATCTGGTTCATCGATGGCTGGACACCTGGAGTCGAAGCAAGAAATTGATCAGAAAAACACTTCAAGTTACTCTGGGTCAAGCTTACAATGCTAAGCCTGCCCGGAATTTATTCTTGATCGTTTACACATAATCTCTGCGCAGTTTACAATATCACACTCAACCATGCTGTTTCCGTGAAAAATTCATAGAGAGACCGTCAGTGCACATTTCACGAACCGCCTGGTGTGGAGACATTATCACATAATCTGCAAGCTGTCAAGCCCTGGTTGGTGAACTTCTTCATTCCGAAGTCGCAATTTTCGCCTATAGCAGGATCAGAGCGTAACAACAGATGCCTCCAGTACCCCCTCCGGCCCAATCAACGCTCTGGCAACATCCTCTCCCACCGGTCTGTCCACCCCAAGAATCATAAGCGCCTCATTGCTCCCTTCCGACCCCTTGCCGTTTGCCACTTCCTCATCATCCACATCCAACGGCGCAACATTCATGAAGTTGATATTCACCCCTGCCTTCCCTAGCAAATTCCCTACAAACCCAATCTTGCCACACGAGTCGAAGTTTCGACATATGAGCAGGGTGCCCTTTGGTACAAATTCGCCTTTGAACCGATCCAAGCGCGAGATGAATGGCTTGTTACCCGACACAAAGCCCTGGATGACCTGATCCTGCTCGAGCGAGGCCTGGCTCTGAGACGTGCCTTGATGCGTATCCACCCTAGCCAGATTGAGGGAACGGGACGCGGAAGGACTGTTCGCTCTGCTCCCACCGCGAGCGGAAGAAGTAGATCGTGAGGCGCGGGCGCGCAGCGTGATGAAGCTGCTATACGGCTTATCCTCGACATTCTCCCTGCTCCTCTGCTCATTGATTAGGATCCCTCTCTCCTTCGCCAACAGCTCCGCGTTCACGATATTGATATTCAGACCATCGGAGGACGTGATCGGTGTCAACAATCCTTTGACCAAGGCCGCAAAGAGCGGTTTCGTGGTGTTCAGGTTCGCAAGCTTGCCTTCATAGATCAGGTCGAAGGTTGTACGGAAGGACTTGATGTTTGTGCTGGAGTAGTGCTGCGTGTACAGGGAGCCCATTTTCTCGACGAGCGAGACGAAGGGGTGAAGCGTGCGGTATTCGCCAGGTAGGATTAGGGGCGCGTTGACGGCGCTTCGCGGCAGTTCGCCGGATAGAATAAGGACGACTTGCTCGCACACGTCGATGGAGACGTTTTCTTGCGCTTCTTTGGTCGACGCGCCGAGGTGCGGAGTTGCAACGACTTTGGGGTGCGCGATTAGGCGGCTCGCTGAGGAATCTGGCTTTGGTGGTTCAGACGTGAAGACGTCAATACCTGCGCCGGCGATTGTGCCCGCGTCGAGAGCTTCAACGAGGGCGTCCTCGTCAATCATGCCGCCTCGAGCGACATTGAGAATACGAGCTGTGGGCTTCATTGTGGCTAGCTCGGCTTTGCCGATCATACCTTTGGTGGATGCGATGAGTGGTGTGTGCAGTGTCAAGAAGTCGGCTTCTTGAAGCAGTTCTGCAAGACTTGGCCGTAGAGCAACTGACGCAGCGGCAGCGAGGTTTGGATTTGCGTAAGGATCGTACGCTATCAGTCGCATGCCCAGTCCGTTAGCAATGCGGGCAACAGTAAGCCCAACTGACAATTTTGTTAGTGACAGTGAGGCAGAAATCCCCGTTTAGGACATACCTTTTCCCAAGCCGACGATGGCGAGTGTCTTGCCCTTGGCTTCCACACCGGTCAACCGAGTGCGCTCCCACTTGCCATTTTTGATACTCTGAGAGGCGTCACCGATGTTGCGGGCCACAGCCATAAGCACTATTTTCATCAGCATAGAAAAATACTTGTTGCTCTGGGTACGCACGGGCGATAGTGTGCTCTGCAGCAGCGTTGATATTACCGCTAGGTGAATTCACAACAATGATGCCATGGGTAGTAGCGCTTTGGACATCGACATTGTCAACGCCGACACCGGCACGAGCAACAACTTTGAGCTTCTTTGCTGCGTCGAGCAAGTCGGCTGTCACTTGAGTCTCAGAACGTACAATGAGAGCTTCATAGTCGCCAATGATGTCTTTCAGCTGTTCAGGACTCAAGCCCTTCTTCTCGTGTACCTCAAACTGATCTTGAAGTAGTGCCAGACCATCCGCTGAGACCTTCTCTGGTATGAGGATCTTCGGCCTTGTGTGGATAGCCATGATAGCCATAACGAAATTGTCGAAAAGGCAGCAGAAGAGTCTCTGGTGAAGTGATGTGGAGGTGATTGAGTACGTGGTACCGTGGGCGATCCATTTTTTTAGCTGCACGTCAAGCTGCACGGAACATTGAAGCACCGCTACCGAGCATTGCATCCCGTGAGCTCATTGTGCACTGCACCAGCTATTGACCTGTATGATGCAGGGTAACCTGGTATGGCTAGCTTGGAAGCTACCCCGCCCCCGCATTCGTGGGGAAGCGCGCCGCGTCCACACGTTCGGGGAATTCAAAGGGTCTCTGGTAGTGAAGGCGGGCAGAATGACATCAAATACATCGTAATGGCTATGTTTGGCCGGAGACAAAACACTGTTGAAGGCAACTGCAGACTTGTGAAGGTTGTGCTCTCGAGAATTGTTCCATTGTTGTGATGTGCAAGTCTTGTGCAATGCATTAGGTCGCACACAATGTGGCCTGCGCTGATTGGGAACAACTGTTTGCAGGGTGGGATTTGTGCATAATAGTTGCAAATGCGGTTTACCAATTGCTCCGTGTCTTGAGCTTCTCGTTCTGCACAACCTCGATCCAGTAGTTGTCGGGGTCTGTACACATCGTTAGCTTTGGCGCGGGGAACAGCAACGTGTCACAAACCAAGAACGAACGCAATGTTCTTCATCCTGCCGTCAGTAAGCCTCTTCTTCCAGTTGACGCCTTTTTCCTCGAAGCGAGCGCAGGCAGCATCCAGGTCGTCGACCGTGATGCAGATGTGGCCGAAGCCTTGAGGTTCGTCGTTGCCGTTATGGTACTTGAAGTTGGCGTCCTTCTCGGTGCCATAGTTCCATGTCAGCTCGAGCAGGCCCTCGCTGTCTGCCACAGGGTTCACGCCGTTTGCTGTCTGCTCAGGAGCGTCTGCACCGTAGCCCAGGAAGTAAAGGTTGAAGCCTGCGTTGGGGCTCTCCGAGGTGCGCTTAAGCTTCATGCCAAGGACATCTTGGTAGAAGTTGAGCGAAACGTCCTTGTCCTTCACCCGAATCATGGTGTGGTTCTGGCAAAGTTAGCAGTGGACGAGAGTGCGTGAGACTATACCCACCATGCGGTATGTGGCAGTGTCGGTCTCCTTGACATTCTCGGTCTCTTCGAGAGGCTTCTGTCCGATGACCTCAACCCAGTAGCCATCAGGGTCCAACACAAAAGCAATGTGCCTCATACGCCCGTCTGTGAGCTTCTTTTGAAACTTGTAACCAGCATCCTCGAGGCGCTGGCAGGCAGCCTGAAGGTTGTCGACTGAAATGCAGAGGTGACCGAAGCCCTTGTAGGGGTCCGTATTGCCGTTGGTGATCTTGTAGTTCGGGTCGTCTTCGGTACCGTAATTGTGTGTGAGCTCGACGATGCCCTCGCGGTCGGTCCAGTGGTTGCCGTGGGACACAGCCTTTGGGCTATCGTATGCGAGGAAGTACAGGTCGAACTTGGCATCAGGGTTTGGCAGCTTGTTGATAAGCTTCATGCCCAGAAACTCGTAGAATTCGACGCTACGCTTAGGGTCCTTGATGCGGAGCCTGTCAGTCGGGTAAGCTCATATTTGGACAGCCAGTGGCTGGTGAAGCTGCAGACGGAAGCCACGAAGGTGCTCACATCGAGTGGTTAAGCTTGTAGCGGGTGGGGTCGGTCGCCATTATTGCTAGTGCTCGGAATATGCTAAGCGGCCTGCTGTTGATTCGATGTCTTGGAGCTGCGGAAGAGAGCGATACTCGAGGTGTCTTGAAAAACGCTTGTCGGAGAAACAGCATTGACTGCAGAAACAGCAAATAGAGGGGAGTTAAGAGCTCCAGAAGTCCGAAAAGATTGATGTCATCACCCAATCATTAAACAGAAATTACCCCACCGAGTCGGCTATGACCGCACACCGCGCTAGCAACCTTTTGTGACATAAGCTAGCCTCTATAACATTGTGAAATTTCGCAGTTGCGCATTGTACTGTCCTTGGAGTGATGAGTTCTGGCGTCCAAGAAGAAATTGAACACAAGCCTGGATCTCTGGAAAATTGGGAGGTAGTAATTCTATATGCATTGTTTGCATGCAGGTGAACACTCTGTCGGCTACAATGACTTGCTTGTCTACCCAACTTTTACCACGAGGTGAGAGATGAGATGCGTGTATTTGCATATGATTCAAGATGTGAATGTTGGGCCGCCGCCAGTTGGCACGTGACATGAAAGTGGTCAAAGCTCTTTCCAAGATTGTGGCTGGTCGCGATATCCTAGACATCACCTCGCCTTCCTCACTTCCAAATACACGCTCCTACTGCAATTGACCGTGGAGGCCTGCAATAGCAATTGCAGTTCGGAAACGCCACGTGTACGCCGATTCTGTGCTTGAGAGGGTCAGCTCTAATTCAGGTACGTGACCTCATTCGTTACCACAAGCTATCTGTACCACGCGGCTACCGCCGCCATATCCTCAAATATCTTTGTTGCTACACTTGAAATACTGCGCTTCCATTCTCTTGCCATGGCTGAGCCAAACCAACAACATCCATAGGAGGAACTGCGTGTGTGCGCCCATCTACAGCTGCTGACTATGCAGACACACAAGGACGGCCCAATGATAGACATCATCAAAGTGAGCGATTGGCTCACCAAGAACGTCAACGACAAGCTCTATCCGCGGTTGCTGTAGGTCAGCATAGTGACTATCTCCACGATCATTTCTGACAAATGTAGCTTGATGTCACCAAATGGCAATCTGCTCGCCTACTCAACTCCAGTCAACATCAAAGAACTTCGCGACCAAGCAGCACTCATCTCGGCAGCATGGAAAGGGCAGTGCATCGGTCGCCAGACGCAATCGATACCGGATCCACGGAAGGACTCCGCCAGAGAAGACGCAGAGGCGGCGCAGCAAAATGGCCTGAAGCCACCTCTCGAGACACTGACTATCGAGGCCGAAACTTGCAATATCCTCATACGATCACTCCAGCCAGAACTCCTTTTCGTACTTATTGGTGAGCTACCACCGAACAAGGTGCAGCAATTTAGGATCACCGCGGAGGGCTACGGCGATCCCCGATACCCTGCAATGGAGAATGCTGACGCGTCAACCACGCTGAAGACCTCCACACTCAAAGCTCCTTCGATAAAGAGTTCCATGAGCCAGCGAGAGAAAGACGTTCGACTTGGAGCTCTGCATGTGCAGCGCAAGAGGCTCGACGCTCTCACTGATTACCTCCAGCGTGACTTCAAGGATAGCGGATTTGTCATGCCAGCAGATTGGGCGCTCCAATAGCCTTGGACGGCCAGGACCTTCCCATCATTGGTGTTTTTCGGCAAGCCTCATAAACACCCCAGGAGGCCTCCCGAGGAGCGAGGCTCGGAAGATGCGGATGACATCTCTTTCTTCAAATCCGACAAGCTTTCCGATGACTCCAAGAAGTCTTCAGCGAAACGCGACTCCGAGGAGATCTCTCCCACCAGGTTCGGGCTGGGAGACCTTCAGCGACGTATATCAGGTCGAAGAAGCACTACTGGAGAGGAGAGGGGCGAGTCATCGCGATGCGGTCATGGTGGATTTGCGGCACCAAAGAAGACCTCGCTTGCACGTGAGATACATGCAACACAATCGGAGGAAAGAGTGAGCACCTTTATCAAGGCATCCCAATTCAAGAATGTGCGAATACCTTCAGCCGAGGAGTTCCCGTTTCAGCCTCGTGGAATGCACAGTTATGCAACAGAAGATGGGTCCCTCGACGTTTCCGTCCCAAGCACAGCTGGTGGCAAGGCTACCTCGCAACGCGCGCCTAGCCGGCCTTTACAGGCGGAAATAACGCGTGAATCATTGTCACGGATCTGCACTGAAGGCACCCGCATATATACACCCGAAAATCTTCAGGCAGTAATGAGACCCTACGAACATGCGGCTTCCCATGAAGGTCCTGCAACCGAGTCTGGCCCCCCGCTTCCCTTTCCACCACGTGTTGTGGACGAAGCCGCTCTTACAGCCAGGAATCAGTCGACAAACCTGGGCAAGGGTAAGGGTAGAGCCAGTGTCACGAACGACTTCAGCGTCGAGGCTGCGCCTTCAGGGAGTGATGCATCAACGACTAAGGGTAAGCTGGCGGCTAAAGGCGACTCAACGAAGATACATAGGGAAAAGGGCAAAGCTGTCGCCTTCAGCGAATCTTATGTAGCAGGGTCTGCGAGTGGTTCAATTGCCTCCAAGGTGCAGGAAGATAATGCAACATCCGTGGATCATCGCGGAACTGGGCCCGGGTCACCTCCTTTCTACGCGTCAGATTCCGGGTGTGTTTCCACTACCAGCGGGGTATCAGGCGAAAAGGACGAAGGCGAAACGGGTGTCGACACCCTGGAAGACTCCACCTCGGCATAGGAGTCGACCTCCGGGGAGTTCTCTGAGCCAAAAATTCAGTCACCTCGCCAAGAGAAGGGCAAAGGCAAGGCTGGGGAGTGTCAAAAGGACAACAATGCCATGAAGGACTCCACGTCGACCTGGGAGTCTACCTCTGGAGACTTATCCGAGATTGAAGCCCAGCAGAATCGCGCGGACCCTGGGAACAATAATAGTGAATATCCACTGGGAAACTCTACGGCTGACGATTGCGCAATAGATTAGGACTTGGATCAGCAAGGTACTCTGGATTAAGGCCGGGCTTCAATGTGCGCTGATTGTCCCTTGGTAGGGCTGATTTAATGTCATGATTGCTCTCTCGCTTCATGGTTTTCAATGATCCTGTTGTGAATTTAAGCTGTGATGTACGGCTGGCGTGCCAAGGCGTACTGCAACTGGCCAATGGTGAAGGTCATGTCACCTTCGCCTACACATCTCGCAGAAATGGGGCAAACGCCGACGGAGCTTCGAAACTCCCACCTGTGTTTAAGCTGATCATCTAATCTCTTTTCTCGTTGCCCTCGCATCAAAATCCCGATTTCTCACGTCCGAGCTCGAACCGCCGCCAACTTGAACGCTGAGGGGACTGACTTTCAATGCATACTTTGCCATCGCAATGGCATCATGCACTGCGAAGATGACAGACATTTTCGTTACTGTTCGAAAGGCTGTCAGGAAAACGACTGGCGCGTCCACAAGCTGGTCGGTAAGACTGTCAAGGACTTCTCCGCGAAGAGAATTGCGAGTACGTGCAAGGGCTGCACTCTCGTCGACAAAACAGGACACTCCTCAATTCTTCTGGCTTTTGATCAAGAAGATGGCCATAAATGTCGCGATGCTAGCCCCGCCCTCGACTCCATGATGCTCGATGTTGGAGGCTGGTGACATCGATTTCCGTGTAAGGCTTGCGGTCGATCACGCCATTTGAGGCATGAATGTGACGACATCTGCATGTGTATTGAAGCCGACACGAGTGAAGGAGATGATGAATGCCGCAAATCGGAAGCTTGATTGACAGTCTTACTGATGCGCTCCGAAATCTGCAATGGATATGTATGGCTAGCAAGCGCTCGATCTCCCCAGCTTGCTGCTGTAGCTTCAATGCCACAAAAGCCTCACCGCTTCACTTAGAGGTCAAGCACTATCCTCCCGATGCCCCTACTGACACAAGCCAACATCGCCCCGCATTTCTCCTCCTCCAATAATCCCGTCCCCTTATGTTCGACCCTCCCATCAACAACGTCGACCTTACACGTCCCGCAGTTCCCCACCTCGCAGGAACTATCGATGTCCATACCAACACTCTTCAGCACATCGAGTAGCGTCTGTGTTGCACCGACTTCGACTATCTTCTTGCTCGTTTTCAACTCGGCTGTAAATGGATCGCCAGATGTAGTCACAGTGAACTGCTCCATATGCACTTGCGTCTCGGAGACATGCAATGATCGTGCAGTGGAGACCACAGCATCCATCAGCCGGGGTGGGCCGCAGGTGTAGATATGTGCGCGGCTATCTGCATGCCCAAGGATGTCTTTGAGGTCCATACGTCGGCCCTCTGATTTGTTGTAGATCGTGACACGGTCTCCCTTTAAGCGAGCGATCTGCTCCTTGAATGGGACTTCGGCAGAGACAGCGTAGTGCAGGTGAAAGTTCTGCTTGGTTGTCTGGAGATAAGACAACGCCGCAAGGAAGGCCGTAATCCCGATGCCGCCTGCGATGAAGACGTGCATGTCCGCGCTGGATGCGAGTGGGAAGGACGCGGTTATGCGACTCGCGGTGATGATAGATCCAACGTGCACGTTCTCGTGCAGGTACTTCGAGCCGCCGCGGCTATTGACATCGAGCGCAATACCCAGACTGAAGCACTTTGAAGTGCCGCCTGTGACCGAGTATGCGCGGACGAGCTTCCCGCCGAGTTTGAGGCGCACGTGGCTGCCCGGTTCGACTGGTGAAGGGTCGGATACAGAGTCGATGGTCTCGAGGGTAAAGGTTGTGATAGTGTTGGTCTCCGTGTACTTGGAGACGACGCGGCATTCGTACCAGGCGTCCATTGCGTCGGCTGCGTCGCCGTACATGCGTCCGTTCTGGTCTTCGGTCACACCTTTGGCTAGGCGGGCACGGAACTTGTCTTTGATCTCCCAACCAAGCTGTGGAATCTCAACAATCTCCTTCATCTTCTCCATGTTGCCGGTTTCAAGGAAGAGGTAGTACTCGACCCGCGCCACCGTCCAGTCTGGGTGCGGTCGCTCCAGTAAGCGCACCATGTTTCCGGCAGCGATGGTTCCGGGCTTGATGATGCGGTACAGCCAGCCTGTTCGAAAGAGTGTCTGCGTGCGCTTGGCCATGTCTTTGACTTCGAAGCGGTGATTGAGTTTGTAGCATGGTGCTCGTGGCTCGGTGACTTCGACGATGATGTCTCCAATTGCGATGCGATCGCCTATGCATATGTTTCGTTCACTGACTTCGGCGCTGGAGATATTCTCGCCGAAAGCACCCGGTTTGAAATGGGCTTCTGATACTGGAATCTCTCGTGACCAGTCATCGTAATGCGAGGTGCAGTAATGCAGAAGTGCCTTGTCTGGACTGCGGTGTGGCTCGTATGCATGCTCGTCGCCAACGATGCCATTCTTGGTGACGACTACAGGTCCTCGGATGTTTGTCTTGAAGATTGCACTTTCGATGCGACTGTTGCCAAGGGACTTCTTGATCTTGCCGCTGCGTATCTGACCAAGTGGGAATGGCTTGAAAGGTGGAGGGTTGCGCAGCGTCTCAGGGTCCGAACGTGGCGGAGGTATCCAACTGGAGGCAGCCATGTTGAAATATTTCGAGCAGCTCCGCTCAGGCAGTCTTCGATGTCGATGTGCGTTGAACTCAGAAGTGGGGGTCAGACGCTCACTTGTGATGGTCGGTTCCGCCCGATCGCCAGGATCGTAGCAATCTGCGTTGGAATGCCTGATCACGCAGAACGGCGTGAGCACATCCGCAAAAACAACTCGAATCGTTCAGCGAAAAGACTGGCTTACCATGGAATGCTCCTTACCGGCTGGCGGAGAGCAGTGCAGAGTGAAGAAGTGGTTACACGATGAGTCGGGGACAGTGGAGCGGCTTGAGAGTGAAGACCTGCAATGACGTGGCACGGTAGGAACCCGGAGAGACCTGGCGATATGGGTGGAATCTCTCTTTGGATGAAATGTATGAGAGCAGATTGTTCGGAACAACGCGTTGCTCTGCGACAAGAACAATCTTTATAGCGGCATGTCGACAATTGCAGGCGTAAGGCCTTTCAGCATCGGGGAATGAGCGACTTTCTATTCGGGGACAATTTGACTTCACGCTCAACAATTCTTGCTGAAACGTGATGGTGTTGCCTGGTGAGTGACAGAATTGACGCAATGGGCTCGGATGTCGACGCTGATTCCGAGGCTGCGTCGGAGACGAAGCTGCCTCCCCGAACGTCAGCAGAGCCCTTTTACCTCCGCTGCTGGTCATCTCTTCATAGGTTTCAGCATTAACTATCTCCTATGTGAAGTAACGCTCACGCTGGTGCCATCCAGACATGTTCATGATGTCCCGTCCACAAAGGAATGTCTGTGCGGCTGTGACGTCAGAATTTGTGAGAGCTTGAGCTTAGCTACACAAGCTTCAAAGACGTCAACTCTCGCCCTGACAACCTCCAAGATTCCAATTGCACTCTTGACCAGTAAATTTGTCTGGCTTGTAAGGAGTATTTAGTCCTAAGATCACAGGCAATCTCTGACACTCGACAGACCCTACGTCTCCATTACCAACGTCACACAACCACACATCGCTATGTTCCGCCTCCAACCCACCCGCTCGCTGGCACGAGCCGCACGCACCCAATTCGCCCAACCACGCTTCCTCAGCACCTCGCGCCCTCTGTTTGCCCAAAAGGGCGCCGAAAACAAAGACTCGATCAAGACGACGTCGAACGAGTACTCCAAGTCTGGGTCCGACGACGAAGCTGCGCACACCGACGCCGCCTTCGACCCGAATCAGACTTCACCCGAGGAGGCCGAGGCAAGTGCCGAGAAGGAGGCTGGCGGCTCTGACAACAGCTTGAATGTCAGCCCCGGCAACCACGAGGTCAGCCATGCGAATGATCCTAAGATTGGAGGACCGAGCCAGGGGACGAACGATAAACCGAGTGGCGCGGGAAGCCCAAATAAGCAGGGCGGTGGAAGCAGTGGAAGTGGAAGCCACAACTAGACGGACGTGTATGAGGTCATAGAAGGGCAGAGTCAGCGATGGGCGCAAGGCAGCATATGACAGTTGCATTCTACGAGTCTTTCCATCCAATTGACACCACCATACAGTGACACGCTGGCGAGAAGCCTTCCAAATGGAATTGTACCCTTACGCTGACGAGCACAGTAAGGCACGAGGTAAATCCAACAGCCATTTGTACACAAGAAACACTGTTGAGCGCAAAGGAAATATATTGTCTGGTATCTACAGCTCCCTCCCATCTCACTCTCCTGATACGGAAATGCTCAAAACGCCGCCAACTCCCCCAATGCCATGCCGAGCAAAGCCTCGAGCGTAGTGAGGTATCGCGATGCTATGCCATGTAATCGCAGATGCAACTCTAATCATCCCACCTCATATTCAAGATCAACTCCTTGACTTCCTCAGCGTCCAGGTTCCTTATTACCTCACGCTTCCTCTCCACGGTCTGGTTCCTCTCTCCTTCGGCAAGGAAAAGTCACATCCGGCCGTTGAACGCCCACTCCGCTGCGAGCGGCCAGCCGAGCACAATCCCGTACCAGGGGAAGAAGCTACTGGAGCGTCAGCGAAAGATCATGAGTGTCGGCGAACGAAGTGAGTATCAACGAAGCGAGCCTCTTCAGCGAGGTTAATCTCGCTCTGGCGCCATCGATCAAAGAGAGGGGAGACAGGAATCTAGGGACTACTTACACGACTGATGTCCTTCCCAGTTTTCGGAACATGACACTGTACTGTGCGGGATACGGCTTCATGCTCACGGGGTTGCGCGCGAACGGGTGCGGCTCGGTCATGTTGCGTGCCCATGTGCGGAGCATGGTGCGGACGGGTGTTGCTGAAGGCATTGTTCGAATGAATATCTTCGTATGGACGAATCGAATTCGCGTTGGCTTAATCGAGCTGGCTTGGGAGTACAAGGGTTGACTGGTGTTGAGTTGAGATGGGGCTGGGTTGCTTTTGTCTATCCGATCCCAAGGGCTGAGATGCGAGTGCTGTGTTTGTGTGGCTGAGTAGAGATGCTATTGATGCTGATGATGACCATTTGTAGAAGTACGAGGAGTGTATTTATTGATCCTACGATGAGAGCGCTTCGCCCGCTGATTCCTGCTGGTCCCGCTACATACTGTGAGATCGCACCACCAGCATCACCTGAGATTCTCTGCTTGCTGTGTTGCGGCAATCCTTCGGGCTGCTGCTGAGCAAACGGCCAGCCTTACGAGCCTAGGAGTCTGGCCTGCGAGTGCAGGTACCAGGGGCAGCCGAGAACCGAGCCTGCCCGCATGGCCGTTTGTGCACTTATTACCTGATTTAGACACTGTCAGATTAATCGAGAAACAATCGAATAGTGGGAGCGAATAGGAACAAAGTCATTGTGGTCAATTCAGCATTGTTATGTGGCGTGGGCAAAGTGTCGCAAGACAGTGGTGTGATCGTTGCCCGAATCCTGGCGGGAAGCGGGCTGGAGCGTGCGGCGCCCACCGACGGGAGAGTCAGCATCTGGCAAGGATGGCGTGAGATGTGTGGTGTGATGCCCAATTGAGCCAGAGATTGTTTGCATGCATGTAACGGACCTTGAGGATGCTAGCATTGGAGTGCTGAAGTCTGAAGGACGAGCTGTGGTGTCGGAGAATCTGGATGGTTGCACAACGGAAATGCATGTAAAGGCTTAGGTGGTCATTGGCTGCTTTGAAAGTTTTTCGAAAAGCCTGAGCGAGCTTATTGGCTTCCGAGAAGCATTTGTTCGGTACTGTCCACGAAAGCGCGGTCTCGAGATTCCAGCAACCCGGTGGCTGGTTGCTCGATTACCGGTAATGAGTGAACGGGCGAGCAGTCTGATCGCAGGTATTGAACAGTAGAATGCAGATGTTCTGGCTACCGTACAGCTACAGGCACCTCTCTGAGTATTTTAGAAGCTTCTTAGAGTGCACGCTCATCATCGACCTACGCCTTGCCCAACGTATTAATCTCATCCTGTCCCAACACCCAGACGCCCTCTTCTTTCTTGCCGTCTACGCACTGCACTCCCGCATTAACAGCCGCCCTCGCAATTGTCGCCGCATCCTGCGCCCAGAAATCTGTCAACTTCGGCGTCACACTCTTGAACAAGCCTGCAACCTTCTGTATCGCAAATTCAGCAGGCCTGCTATCCTCTCGCCCTCCAAGAATCAGGCCCGGCCGCACGACAACAGTGTGCTTGAACCCCAGCGCCTTGACGCTGTCTTCCAGCTCGCCCTTCATCTTGATATACGCGAAGCTGCTCTGTGAGTTCGCGCTCCCGGAGCTGATTAGCACGTATGTGTCAACGCCTGCGTCCTTTGCAGCTTTGGCCAACGCGAGGTTGAGGTCGTAGTCGATCTTGCGCTGCGCTTCGATACTACCAGCTTGAGCTTTTGTGGTGCCGAGACCTGAGAAGAAGATCGAGGGTGCTGGCGAGCGGGGGAACATGCTGGTCCATGTTGATGTGTCTGTCGATGTGAGAGGGTTCAACTTAGTCGTGGCGGTGGGGTTGGGGAGATCGCGGCGCGCGTAAGCGTAGACCGAGGAGAAGGAGGGATGCGCCAGGAGTTGGCTGAGGATGTTGGAGCCCTGAGCTGGTAAGCTCGGGGTGCTTTGTAGCGTTGATCATGTTGCACTTACCACTAGGCCAGTACTTCCTGCGACCACTGCTGTCGTCATTGTTGGTGGTCGTACAGAAGCCTCGTTGGTTGACTCTATATTCGATTCGAGTAAGAGCTGTGCTTCGCTATTGTCTGCTTGAGTCGCTGCTGGTCTGTCTTTATCGCAGGAGCTCAATCAGCTTTCGGCCGTTTGACGATAGGCAAATTCGTCCGCACGGAGAATCCTCGTCATAACTCCGAAGCCTCGCGACATGAGGACGGTGTCAAAAGTGACTTTTTCTTCGCATTTAAGTGTTGCGCAAACCGATCGATTGCGTCAATTCGTGGGTAATAGTGCTGCGACATCAAGTTCATGTCTCACTCCAGTGCTCACAATGCAAGTGCGATCCACCCGTAAGCAGCAGGAACCAATCAGTAGCGGTCAGACCAGCTCGTCCCTGCATTGGCTGCGCTGACTTTAAAGCCGCCAAACTCCAGCATTATTCCCAAGTCACACTTCAAGGGTCTTCTATGTGCCTGTCGTCGACATCTGCGTCTTCTTCACGCGCTGGCAAGTTACCGACATATCGGCTACATGAAAACTGGATCTGTCAGCGGTGGTTTGCCAGCTAAACTTCTAGAATCTCCACAGGGTTTCACCCCGCAGCGAGACCCCCGCAATACGTCAGTTGAGTACCACGTTCAGCCTCCACTTTCTCCACTTGGATCATGACTGGTGCACCTCTGAATATATCGATATCTCGGACAGCGTATCACGGTCAGCGGCTCGTGTATCCGATGGACCTTCAATGGACCATTGGAGCTTGACCCGTCCTCCTGATAGTCGACTTCGATCCATACGCAGCGTTGAGTGGAAGAAGAGAATACGCGTGAGCTTAGCTCCTGCTCCTTGCACCGACGAGGGTCTATCATAGCCGATCTCGTTTCCGGAGCAGTGGTTTCACAGTTGCTTATATACCCCTCATGCATCTCTTATTGTCAGGATTATCGATTGCACATCTCAGGAAGTACTCTTGAATCACACGCCGGACCAGCATCATGTCGGTACAAACACTCAACATCAACGGCCGAGAGGTCAAGCTCAACACCGGCCTGTTCATCGGCGGCGAGTTCGTCAAGCCCAAGGTCGATAGAACTTTCCCCGTCGAAGACCCTAGGACTGGCAAGACTATCATTGAGGTATCGGAAGGTTCAGCCGACGATGTCGATATTGCAGTCAAGGTTGCCCGCAAGACAATGAACGACCCCGCATGGAATGAGCTCAATCCCGCAGCACGAGGTCAATTCTTGTTGAAGCTTGCGGATCTGATGGAGAAGCACTTTGACGACATTCTCGCCATTGAAATGCTAGATACTGGAAAGACAAAGAAGCAGGCAGCCAATCTTGACTTACCGGGCTCCATTGGCACACTCAGATACTATGCCGGTTGGGCCGACAAGGTTCTTGGCGTAGCTTCTTCGAACGTTCCCGGTACATTTGCTTACACAAGGAGAGAGCCGGTCGGTGTCTGCGGCCAGATCATCCCCTGGAAGTAAGTCATTTACACGCGTGACTCATTACGCCACTAACATATAAACAGCTTCCCACTGCTCATGTTCATTTGGAAGATTGCGCCTGCCATTGTGACAGGAAACACTGTTGTTATCAAGTCAGCAGAGACCACACCCCTCAATGCCCTGTACATCTGCGGCTTGATCAAAGAAGCTGGCTTCCCTCCTGGTACCATCAACCTCGTCTCTGGCTACGGCAAGACTGTCGGTGCCGCAATCGCGAAGCACATGGACATCGACAAAGTCGCGTTCACCGGATCAACAGTCACAGGCCGTGCCGTTCTCCGCGCAGCAGCGGATTCGAACTTGAAGAAAGTTACACTCGAACTCGGCGGCAAGAGTCCCAACATCATTTTCCCAGATGCTGATCTCGAGAAGGCTGTCCAATGGAGCGCATGGGGCATTAACATGAACTACGGCCAGACATGTCACGCTGGTACCCGCATATACGTCCACGAAGACATCTATGACAAGTTCACCGAGCTCTTTACTGCACGCATGAAGGAAGTGGTGGTTGGCGACAACTTCGACGAGAGCACTGACCAGGGCCCACAGAACAGCAAACTTCAGCACGACAAGATCAAGGGCTATCTTGAGACTGGGCAAAAAGAGGGCGCAACTGTCGCGCTCGGCGGCAAAGCACATGAGGCTCCAGGCGGCGGCTACTTCATTCAGCCTACTATCTTCACGAACGTCACGCCCGAGATGAAGATTGTCAAGGAAGAGATCTTCGGTCCTGTTGTCACTGTCACCAAGTTCAAGACTGAGGAAGAAGTGCTTGAGCTCGCCAATAACACAACGTATGGTCTGGCTGCTGGCATCCACACCAACGACTATCAGCGTGCGATCAGGGTAACTAACAAGTTGAAGGCGGGCACAGCATGGGTCAACATGTTCAATTTCGTGCACTGGAGTATTCCGTTTGGTGGGTACAAGGAAAGCGGCATTGGACGTGAGTGTGGTGAGGCGGCGCTGGAAAACTACACTGAGACTAAGGCGGTATTCTTCAATATGGGTGTTGATGCCCCTCAGTAGGCGATCTTGCAGTGTAGTATACCAACGATGTACATGATTCATGGGAGTACATTTTCCGATTCCAAGCATTTGCCGGTGATTTGTCCGTCACGTCGCGCCACCGGTGGCAGGTATGCTTAGCTCAGATACTTGAAAGCTCCGATGATTGAATCGGATCCTCAGCGTGTACGCTAAGAGGCATACGGGCGACGCAAACATAATATCGAAAATCCGCTTTACTGCCATCGCGCTGCTGTTCATTGTGATATGCTGTATTCACATCTTTATGATAGCACTTCGACTAAATACGAGGGGATCTTGAGGTTTGGAGTCATCAGCATAGTCTAAAAGTCAACCTCACGCCAAGTCGGGCACCAGAATGCCAAGCTTCCCGAACAGATGGAGACGGATGAAGGACCGTCGTTCCCAGCTCACTAGCGCAGATCATGAGCGATGGTGGTCCAGAAAGCGAGTCGTCGTTGATGTCAGATGTCGATGTTTTATGGCTGCCTGGAGACGGCATAACTCCATCGTCGAGCCTCGCGTAAAGACCCTCAATAGGACAAACCTCCTGCGTTCGTGCACTCGAAGACTCGTCCGCGGACGAGCTGGAAAGTATTCGAGTGCAAAAGGCCTGTACGGAGTTCAAGACGCGGGGCAACAGTGCAACCGACTGTGTGCACGGGCCAGCCCGGACTGGTTCTTCCCGAGCTCGCATCATGGAAGAAACGAGAGGCGTCGGGAGCTATGTTAGAAGCGTCTGCCTCGCGTAAGGCTTGCGTCCACGTCTCTTCATCTCCTCAGCATCATTCACAGTCCATTGTGCCGTGACGCTGTGCACCAGAATAGCTGAAGACCCCGTTGCGCATTCCTTTGTGACGTCGACGATCTGACGTGCTTGAGCCACAGCTTCAAGCCTTAGCCAATACCGCGCCACACTCTGACACGTAGTATCATGGCGATACCTAAGCGCGCACTCCTGCTCTCCTCGTGTGCGCTCACGTTCTTCAGTAAGAAGTATGCGCCTGAGTCTCCTCTTACCCAGGGCGGTTTCGTGAAGACCGTGCTCGCACTCTTCGCGATTCAGTACTTCGCGCAAGCCTTCTACAGAATCCTGATCTATCCATTCTTCTTGAGTCCGTTGAGACATCTGCCACAGCCCCCTGTAGGTCACCTCCTCAGTCTACTTATTGGTCTTCTTGTCGAAGTGCACACGCAGAGCCAATCGAGACCGAGGATCGAACTAACGACACACAGAACGCCCACCCCATCCTTGGTCACTTCCCGCGCATCTTTCGCGACCCATCAGGAGAACCGCAGCGTGACTGGATCGACAATGTGCCGAATGATGGCGTGTTGTACTACCGCTGGCTCTTCAATGAGAGTCGTGTGCTTGTGACCAGTCCCAAGGCGCTGGGTGAGGTCCTGGTCCAGAGGAATTATGAGTTCGTCAAGCCAGCGAGAATCAGGAAAGGGTTGGGGAGGTTGCTAGGTGTAGGTATTTTGTTGGCGGAGGGTGATGAACATAAGGTATGTGCAATGCCCGTCCTTCAGAATTTGTGGCAAAAGATAAGACGAGACTAATTTTAAACAGCGCCAGAGAAAGCTGCTGATGCCAGCATTTGCATTCCGTCATGTCAAGGACCTTTACCCAATCTTCTGGGGCAAGAGTCAAGAGATGACGGATCGCATTGTTAAGACTACAGACCGGGCCCATGATGGATCTGTCATCATTGAAGTCCGTGACTGGGCTTCTCGCGCGACACTGGATATTATTGGCTCAGCAGGCATGGGCAAAGACTTTGATTCGCTAATGAACCCCGAGAACGAGCTGTTCCAGACGTACAAAAAGATATTTTCCAGCAACCGCGGCGCTCAGGTTGTTCAACTGCTACTCGGCATGCTGCCTCATTGGCTAGCAGTGAATCTGCCACTGAAACGCAACGACGAAATCGGTCAGGCAATCGGTACCATCAAGAAGGTTTCTCGCGACCTCATCGCCACAAAGCGTGCTCAAATCGAGCGTGGCGAGAAACCGTCTCACGACATTCTATCCGTAGCCATGGAATCCGGCGGCTTCACGGACGAAGACCTCGTAAATCAACTCATGACTTTTCTCGCCGCGGGCCACGAAACTACTGCCAGCGCCATGTCATGGGCTATCTACTGCCTATGCCAGCACCCCGAGACACAAACCCGTCTGCGCGAAGAACTCCGGTCCCAGCTCCCTGCACTCCTGGACCCCAGCGCGCAGATCTCAAGCACCGACATCGACCGGCTGCCCTACCTTAACGCTGTTCTGAATGAAACAATGCGCATCTTTCCACCCGTGCCCCTCACGATGCGCGAAACCGCAAATGACACTACGATTTGCGGCGCATTCGTTCCGCGCGGGACGACCATCGTGATCTGCCCTTGGGCTATCAATACGTCCACTCATCTCTGGGGCGAAGACGCGCGCTCTTTCAATCCTGACCGCTGGCTTGGTAGTAATGCGAACTCGGGTGGTGCGGAGAGCAATTATGCGATCACGACTTTCTTGCATGGGCCGAGGAGCTGTATTGGAAAGGAATTTGCGAAAGCAGAGTTCGCTTGCCTTGTGGCCAGCTTGGTAGGCAGGTTTGAAGTCGAGTTTGAGGAGGGTGAGTGGGAGTTAAAGATTCAGGGAGGTATTACGGCGAGGCCAAAGGGTGGATTGAGGGTTAGGCTAAGGGAGGTTGGAGATCTGGAGAAGGTGTAAAAAAAACCCCCCAGACGAACTGGGCGAGATTCCAGTAAAGCGGCATCGAATTGACACGATTCTCAATCAGGCGTGGGCGCAGTTTAGGCGCATTGTAAGGTGAATGTGATCCCTGTTCTTGGACCGTCGGCGCTAGGTACCATAGGTAACGCTGGAGGTGTGTTTGCCAAGTCGCATCTGCAAGTTCGTTGTAGCTGTTGGCGCGGCGTCTGCGATGCGCAACGTGGTCTCCGCGTGCATCTCTCTTCTCCTTTGTGGCGGTGAACAACAAGCGCTCACCCTCTTTGTTTGGATTGTGTACAGAGACGGCCCTGTCGCTGCTTCAATGCACAGCCACTACGAATACAAAATGATACTGAGAGTGTCAGACCATGATTATGTGCAAGAGGTCTTACATAAATGGTGCGGGGCATGATATTCATGGACACATGTCCTCGTATATAATGTCATCCGATCAGGAGCTCCCATCATAGCGATACATCGTCGACCGAGAGGCTCGTCAAGTTGCGATCACAAGAAGGCCAGGCCGACAAGATGTTGCCGGTCACCGACGCCTTAATCCGTTGAGCGAAGGCGGTTTCTTGAACCTTAAGGATCTGCTAGCTCGCATATGTTAATGGAGGTTCTCTTCAACCTAGGATCTCAGCGCTCTCATCTTTACAAACCGACTCAGCAGCTTGCTGAATCTACCCACATCGGACTGGCTGCGGTCAGCAACGATGAGACCGCCTTGTCCGGCGGGCTTTTCGACAAGACCCAAAGACACGCACGGGCCATCCTTAGACAATAGCAAAACTGCGAAGACTGGCTGATACATCTCAGTCCATCCCTGTCGGGTGCCCTCAATTTTGCGTCTGTTGAAGAGAGACGCGGTGCCGCAATCGAGCTCGAGAAGGAATGGCCTTGTATCATTGTGCAGCCAGCTTTGAAGATGTTTCGCAACGGCAAGGTTCCCTCAATGACCCGCACATCGATGCTGAGTAGCTGTTAGTCTGATTCATCTGTTTAAACTTACTCGGAGAGACCAAAGGCTCTAGCTAAATCTGCCTCACATCGCATGCCTAATTGATCCAGCGTGCGGGCCGTGCCATCTTCTTCCCGCCAATTTAACTGGATGAGTTACTTACAAATGACATTGGAGACAACAACTCCGCCACGGAGTGAGATGCCAGCAACGAACTGTGGATTGTCGAAAGACAGCAAGCTAAACTTCGAGCAGAAGCGCAGCAAGCTGCCAATGCGACTTCAACAAAGATTTATGCTCCTGCGAAGAAAAGCCTGGAAGACATGTCAACTCACGAAGACGTAGATATGCTTCAAGCTTTCAAGATCGGTCTGATCCAGCACGATCAGCGAAGGCCCCAGCTGGGTTCATTCGTTGCAAACAAGTTGGCCGCCGTTGTCGAAGATGTAAACGAGAGTCAGGGCCGAGCCGGTTGGGATGATGCTGAGAGGTTCAGCGTTTGTACGTAGACCTGTTCCGTTGGGCAACGTACGACAGTGTTGCCGGTGGAGCCACATGGATCAATCTGAAGTATCAATGTATGATTATCTTGAAGGCTTTCGTCAATACAACCGGGAGAATCATGTTGGTTGGAAGGACAAAAATTTGATATATGTTTTTGCCAGCGAGCAATGAGCGATCACTCATGCGCACATGTATGGCTCAATCCCGTCAAAGCAACTGCTGTCCTCAAAAAAGGAGGTTGCAAACAGTGCTGTCGAGACGGGTATGCGAGTATGATGCGTCCATTTCACCCTCAGACAAAGCAACGACCATTGGACGTGCAATACTCGGATGACGATATAGATAGAAAGGAAGCAGCTTCGATCTCGAGGCTCAGGAAGAGTAACGCTGAGTCAGCAGAGCTCGGGCCATGAATCAGACGTTCGACGCGTTCGCAACACTTGGTCGCGACGGGTCTTGATTGTGTCCAATGCCCATCATCCAGCTCGTCGATGCCATATGCTGCTCGCAAGGTCATTTCCTTTTAGATCACCGCCATGCTGCTGGCGCACAGAGCGCTACCAGCTGCCAGCGACCCTCATCTTCGCCACAGATATGCAGGCCCCCTTGACCACATATTGAAGGTATAGCAAAAGATTCGAGAACGATGGAAATTTCCCGGTGCCACACTGTGGTACGCCAGTATGTCGTTGGGCTTTGATCGGTGTCAACGAGCGCATTTACCGGTTCTGCACGTCCGCACCGCGCAATTCATCTCAATGAGGTTGGGATGGCTGGCGCTCACCGCTTGGTGTCTTGACGACGTCTATCGAAGACGTTTTTCCTAAGGTACCACGCCTTGATCAACTTTGGGGCACTGCTTTTGATGTTCCAACGGCCGCGATCGGACTGGGATAACTGCCATTCTCGCTTAAACAAGACGACACTAAAGACGCACGCTGCTGCACGTCTGAACAATCTAAGGCGGACTCGCTTCCGACCTGAATGCCCAACGGCTTCGGAAGGAACATGGAAGGGTTTGGTTTGCTGCGCGAAAAAGAAAGTCTTGAGATGTGATGAAGGCCATCTTATGCGGCCTGCTAAGCGCTCTCGTTCGCGCCCGCAGAATATCGAAACGTTTCAGATGGCACGGGCGTCTACCCAACGTCACCTTCTATGGGTCTTCCGTCGAAGTTCCACCCCACCATTGCCCCTAAGACCAAATGCTGGTCTAGCACAGCGTATCGGTCCTATTGCAACTGAGCCGACTGACACCGCTCATTGATACATAGTACCTTCGCGACGCGCCTTTCCGAATCGTTGCAAGCAATCTCGGCAATTGGCTCATCACTGCGATCCGCTCATATCCTCCAAACGCGATTTCCTCCATGACACGTATTGAGGAGAGTACCTATGTCCTTGAGGATACATAAGCAGCTGTATACATGTACGACGACTCTCGCGTCCAGGCTCCTGGGACCAAGCAGCTGATGCAGGCGCCGGGATTGCCGTGAGGCCAAGTCGTATTGCAGGAAAACAAAGGAAGACATGTTGTTCCAAGCAGGAAGACCTTTCGGCGCTTCGCTGGGGTTTCTGCCTCCGTACGACACCTCGCACCTGTACCCCTCAACTTGCGTCATGGAGCGGAGCAGCGGGCTGCTCAAGTCCTCCTGCTTTTGTTGTTTTTCGTGCAGCGGTGCCATGCGGCAGGTCAGCCCGTTGACCATGGGGATACCGGGATATGTCAGCATCGCTTGCCTCTTGTGAAGGAGGAATTAGAAAACTTCCTTCGCAGAACAATCGCAACACAAAGCACGCTCTACGGATGAACAGGATGAAACATTGTCACGATTCCGTCCAGTCTCGCGGACCACAAAAGGGTAAGCCTGTCGTCCGCTTGTCAGCCCGACGTTGATCGAGGTGACCGATTCAGGCTGGTCCACTCTGCTACTGCAATGCATATGCAGCTAGATGATAGCTGCATATACGCAGCCTTCCATTGTCGAGCCAGAGTCCTCAGCTCCTTGCACATGCTGGAGGAAGGCATGGTCAGAAATTTCAGCCTGAGACCCCGCCTTCCTACCCGCCTCGTCGTTCTGGCTGAGATCTCGAGGGCTCACCAACTGTTAACCTGCAACAGCACCATGATAAGCGACATTCGTGTGACTATCCACCTCCACTCATACCATGCTCCGAGAAGATCTCCAGGGCGTTACCTGCTCAGGTTCCTCCCAACATTGCAGCTCTCGGCGTACATGTTGACCACGTCAATCTATGTAGCCAACCAAGTCACTTCTGACCGCGGGGACATGCACATAGCCAGGCCAGGCCGACACTGACCCACCCAAAGAGCATAGCCCACCAATCCAGCAACTCCTCCATACCCACCACTCATAGTGCAAGGTCCGCCGACCGCGTTCCCGACCCACACACGCACAGCTCCAGCTCGTCCACTGATCAAAATTGCGTGCGACCATGCTTCCTTACCCTCCGCAGTCCATGCGCGGGCACCGCACCCAGCGCAAACATCTCGTCATGTGAGTTGGTAGCGATGCGGACTGCCTTGCAGCGAATTCCAACGTCAGGTCATGTCAAGAACCACAGCTTATGGCTCCAGGACGAGTTGAAGACCACTTTTGGGACCAAGCTCGACGTTAACATGACGACAGAGACCACCACAAAAACATTTAGACACAATAAGGCAGGAATCAGCATCAAATCGATTGGTCGGCGTGCTATTTGCAAGGTTGGTGGACGGCCGCAGGAAGGCCGCAGTTCTGGTGTTTGTTATGATGGCAGGTGTGGCTCTGTGCACGACGCGAGACCGCTTTCAGACGATACAACAACACCTTGACTTCCAGCATTCCATGCTGCAGGCTGTCAAGACACAATAACGCCAATGACTTCGATGCGCTGTGTCAGAGAGACGAATGAAGGTGTAGTCTCAATATACTGAGAGGAGGCAATTGGTTTGATTGTACGGAGATGTTCTACTTGCAGTGCTTGTGGCAATCTCATAGCTGGGACATGCTGCATCAACTTGCCACCATACAGTCATTCTTGGGAGCCGTTGGTAAACTTCCTATCAGGACTCATGTCCTGGCACAATTGCCGGTGAGAGTGGCCCAACGGTAGACTGATCTTGTCTAAGTGTGACGCGTTTTCTGCGGGCTGTGGATATGGCTTCCTCGCAAAAGCTACGGAAACAAATGCGGGAGACAATACGGACTGATTCGTAACACCTATGACTGATGGCGAGGTGAAGGTTCGGGACATGCTCTCCTCATAGATCAACCAAACCGCGCTCGCCACGTCAGAGGATCTCCGATGGGGCATGATTTGGCCGGTTCTAGTGTCTGTCCGGGGTCCAGATGATTGATTCGACATGCAATGACGGGCTAGGTTCCGCATAAACTTCACGCCATCTTGTTATCTAAGAGAAGCATGCCTGTCAGCGTGCATGGCCTAGCAAGTCAACAATAGGCCGAACGCGGGAAGACCGAGCCGTTGAGTGGGGAGACTGATCAGCTGAATGGAAGGGTGCCGACGGTGCAATGCAATATGCATGCGGTCATTGCTAGCGTGCCATGCGAGTGGAGGTATGGGATGACCGGATGTGATGTTCAGGACAGGCCTCTGCAGCATGGGTAGATAAGGTGACTGGCCAACAGTGCCTTGAGCTCGTGCTTGAGGGGTTGGCAAATTTTGTGTCAGCCAAGAGTAGCGGCTTGACTACTCAGTGGAGGCGAGGGTCGATCGAGGGGCTATCGGTGAAAGGGGGTGACTGCACATGATGGTTAGCGGCTTTTGATGCAAAGAACTAGGGTCAACCCCAAGAGACCATAAACGAGGAAACTTCGAAACACGAATGAGCAAGGGGTAGACTGAACAGGAGTAAGTGCAGAACACCAGCTGCGTTGCTGTAAGTGTTTCGCATCCAGTGTCCACCAATGGCTCAGGGGAACGGCCGTTCAGACTTCTGCATGGAAATCGTAGGAGAAACCGCAGCTTAAAGTTGACCGGTCAAACCCGTTCGCTTCCGGCACGTTATACTTGCCAGCAAATTCGTTGCCATCGGCCAATGAGCTGCTCGCTCGTTAGAGCTCGTGGACCGGTCCATCGCTCGGCATGGTTTTTGCGGCACGTGACCGTATCTCGCTTCACGGATATCCGCCTTGCTATACACTTGACGGTTCGAACCGTATGTCTAGAGGCCATCCAATTTCAAAATCGAACGCCGTCTGGTACACAGGAACAAGGAAGATGAGGGATTTTCGCTGTGACTGGACCAGAACGCGCCATCGCTGGAGCCACAATGCGGTGATCCCTTAGCAGATGTGATATCTTTCTGCAGCTGGAAACGCCGGCACGGCCTAGGGTATCATTGCAGCCCGTCTCCGCAATGCTTTAGCGGCAGAATGAGCGGCATCCGTTGATCGTGGCAATATCGTTGGACGCAGCCGGGTGGGGTACCACCATGTTCGGCGGAAGGATGGACCATGCTATCATTCTTTGGTTTGACAGCGGCAAAGGCCCGTAACGAGGTGCGTCGACGACTGGGCCAGAAGTCTCCGTTGAGAGCATAAATAGCGGCGTAGTCTCCCTGAGGATGAACTCATCAAGCTCGCACTCAATCAGACTTCCAGCCAAAGACAGACAGCTCTGAGCATCTTCCGTCTCTTGATACACCATAATCCTTGTGTCTGCTCTTTCTCCAACACTGATATCAGAGTCTCTCACCAAGGAGGCCCCTCAGCCAACCATCTTGTATGTGTTGTCGAAAATCGAGTCGACCAAGGCCCCTGAGCTGACCCTGACAGTAGCCCATCCGCGCTCTATTAGAGATCATCTGTCTCAACGACGGCACACAAGGTAAGCTGGCAGGCCCTGTCGACCAAACAATTGCCGAGCAAGTCTAACAATTGGTCAGCTTGCAACGGTTCAACTCTTTCACTTGAAACATGTGCTTCTACGACCAACATCGATTCGGATGCGGCGACTGGAAGTGGGGTCACTTCCGCCAGCACTGCGCCAAGGAGTACCGCATCGGCGAAACATGCGGTATGAAGCTCATCATGCAGACGATTCCCACAGGCACCAAGTGCAAGCTCTGTGAAAAGATCGACACCAAGATGCGCCGCCGGGCCGCCGAGGTCGAGCGCATCAATCGCTGGCAGCGCGATGGTAGCAAGTTCCGTGCCTCGATCGACAAATCAATGGAGATGATTCGAGGATTGGACTACGAAATCTATGAGCTCGGGTGCGAGCGCAACCGCAGATTGCAACAGGTTGGACATTGAGCTGGGGGCGATCGGAGCGTGGCGTCTAAAGTTTCATGTGCGACCTCGAATTGTTTATTTTTCGGATTGAGTCCATTCATTTTCGGCGCCTGGGTTTGGTTTGACACAGCGGAAGATGGACACTGACTGGTGGAGGATGAGAAGGGGTTGGCCGGGCGGTACCTCTTACGATCGCTTCTTCAGTACCTCCACTTCATATTTCAATGATGAATGAAGTATCTCGAAACAGTTTGATTGGTTGCATTCTGGTAGTTGACGTTGGTAGCCGCTGTGTCTTTGATGGGGGGCCGAAGCTGTCCAATCCGTGACCGTCGCGTAGCCGCAAACAGAGGAAAAGAGTGGTCGCGCACGGCCCAGCGGGTAAGGCACGGCGTCCCGCTTCCAACAAACTTGGAGACCCAGTTGACGACCGTCTCTGAGAACGCGACCGCTATCATCCGGAGTGGCAACGGCTGCTACGTGTTGGCGGATTGGGAGGGTCGATGAGGTGTCGTTGTGACGCGCGAGGGGTAATTTTCTGGTTCCAGCTGCACGTGACAGCGCTATTCCTGTTTGGTCGGCTCTTGCAGCTCGCGCCGAGGAAACACTATGGCCCGTGCTCAATTAGCCTTCTGTTTCTTTGACACCGTCGATGGTTTCTTGCTGAGAGATATGCGTCCGCCTGCAATCAGCCCATCTGGCTTACCCATTGATCCGATTAAGCATCGATCCTAACTCAGGGTAACATGTGCTCCTGCCACACTCGTCCGGTCCCATCCTGCTGATGGCCCTCGCGCGCCTTGAGGTCCAATGTTGTTCATGGTCCACACTCGTATGTCGAGCTTCGGATTTGGTGCTGGAGAGATTCGTGCTGGTTATACGAAGGCTTCTGCACGAGGTAGGAGCTTCCTTGAGACTCTATCCGAGCAGTGCGCGATTTCGTTGCTAAATGTCATATTCCTCATGTCGAAAGCTGCTTCCTGTGAGGATCAAAACTCCTCTCACTATTGACAAGAGATTGAGCGGACCTGGAAATGTGTTCATACTGACCAGAACGTCATGCCACTTAACAGAACGCAGCATAGACGTCAAACATTTTCTTGCCCTACGTGGCGGACTCTGAGTGGCCTGGAATGCGGCCGATCACCCACGACGAGCCCTTCTGCGCCCTGCTCCGATACTATACCATTTCGATACTGGGGCGCTCTGTGAGACACAGCTTGGATCTTTCCCAGCATCCTCCGCGCGATACCTTGTTGGAGTTGAGGCAAAAACGAGGAAGCAAGAGATGGGGGAATCGAGAGGAAGGGTGAAGTGGTGGTCTTGAACCTTTGAGAAGTGGTCGACTCTGAGGCGAGTAGGTCTGGCGCTTATTCACTATAGCTCTCTGAGACTTGTACCACCATCTTTCCTGTGCCAGAGCAAGGCGCTCCGTGGAGTTGTGATCGCGACGGAAACTATCATCCAATGAAGGACCTAGAAGTATTGTCAGCAGAGCAGCCTTCAGACGAGACCCAGTTCACAACACGTACTTCACGACATTATCAATGCGAGGCATTGGACAGCAGCCAGCAGCCGTGTGCATGACTGGTAAATGGCTCAGGCAGCTCGTGGACCAATTAACGACCCAAAAACCCTGGCTTGTTGTTCTGGACAAACATCATCATTCCGCCTGGTTTCTGTGTCAGGTCAGGCAAACGTATGCAAGGATTGAGGAAGTTGCGGTATTCACGATGCAAACTACTCGTCTTTACCAATTGCGCCGATTGTCGTTGCTGTTCGAGGTCCTCGTGCATGACAACCTTAGCCCTTTTGGGTTGTCACGATTTTCATAGCGCTCCTGCACATTGTTTCCATATTAGAATGGGCGCATCTTATCCGCTCTACCAATGGAGATTCAAATCAGGAGCTGGAAAAGATCCTTTCGCTTGGCTCCTACTAGTTGTGACGCTCCACATTCTTACCAGACCCGATTTACACAGCAATTACTGCAAGAATGTATCGACCCTCATCTGCTGGATCACGAATCGATTCAGTTCCAAAGCTAGCCGCGTATACGTCTCGATAAACTCTTGTCGAACACCGCTTGATGCTGTAAGACGTCAATCGTGGTACAGCGTCGACCAGGGTCGCCAGCCAATGAGACCGCAGAAGCGCGTTCTCCACTCACCTCGAAGCCGCCGACACCACCCAACGAAACAATGCGAGACATGCAAATCGCCAACCAATATACCAAGCGCTAAAGATCTCTGAAGTCACAACGCTACTATGCGTAGGATTTGAAAGCCATTTCTGTTCACGGTATCGCTGGATTATATGCGGTCACAAGATCACAAGCCTCAAATTGTGAATCATCGCTCTCTCGAGCTCAAATGTTGAATTTGGCACCAATTCAAAGCGTCAGAATCGCTTGTGTCCAGGGTTCACTTGTGTGTGACATCCTCTACATATCGTGGCAGTTCCCTCGGGTCATGTTCGCGTACAGCTCTCGGTTGCAGAAATGAAACTCCAGCGATTCGGTGCGTAGCCATCGTTGCTTTCATTCAGAATCTGGGGATTCTTCGCTACAAGTGATCTAGTTGCTAGTCTAGAGCTCAAGCGAGCATGTCGGCCTGGCACTACACTGAATCAACGTAAATGCACTTCACTGGAACAATGTTACATGGTATCACCTACGCATGAAGCCGACATATGTAGCGAGCAATTGGGCATTGGAATGAAATGAGTTGTGTAGCTCATGCATAGATTCGAGCATCAGCGCGCCCAGCAGTGCACAACGAGGTCTGAACGGCGATGATTTGTATCCAATCACCTAGTTGTTGCGTTGAGGGAGTAAATGAGACAAATTCTCAACACAATCTCCGTCCGTATCGGCCCAATCCATATCCCAATAGTGAGCCACTGCAATATAGGAACATTCACCTCCGACCGCTTGGCATTCTTCCGCTTCAAGTACATCATAGTCGAAATACCAGTCGCGCTTCTCTTTTGCCACCATATCAGCCAAAGCTGCCAGCTTCATACCTGTGGTTTGCTTACTTGCGGCTGAGATATTCTGGCACTTGATTTGTTTCAAGATCAGAAAGTCAGGAGGAGGTGGTCCATCCACTTGATTTTTCGCGTCGACGGTGGCGAGATGCCACATCAACTGGCTTGGCTTGGCTTCTCCAGACTCCCATACTTTCCACCTCGAAGGAAGCCCACAGAAGGTTTGATCTCATACCATGTGGACGACCTTGACGCTTGTCCGAAGATCCTTTCGCTGGCGTGATACTTGACGATGGACTCTGCGTCTCCCCAAGGAGCCTTGAGCCTGCCTCGTTTCTCTGCCATGTTATAGATATGCAGAGCGAGAGGAAATCTAATCGCTCCACGTAGTCCCTCCATTAGGCTAGACCTGTATAAGAATAGTGCTCTCATTTCTGGTGCCTGATCGAACCTGAGGTACTCGAAAGGCAAAGAGTGGCCTCCGGGTTTTCCAATGAACGAGTTGACTCGATATTAGCAGGAAGCGCTAGTAGAGATGATATGGAACTTTTCTTCTGTCCAAGAGTTCTTTGCATCCTCAAAATGGTATAGAACGTTTCTTCGAGTTGCTCTAATTTACCAAGCCGGTCTTGGATGAGTGAAGGTCTCGCCATGTTTGATTTCTGCGGATGCGGTACCTGCGGGAGCTGCTGAATGCATCTCGTTTTCTACATTAATGGTGACTTTCTCACGTCGCCATAATTAACGTAACTTTGAAGTCTCTGTTGAAGCCTGATCACAAAGCACCCCGCACAAGTTCGGAAGTGAAACGGCTCTAGATTGGGTGGGCTTGGAATCTCCCTCAATAGTGCATGTGTATTGGGATTCACCAGCGAAGACGGGCTTCCAGAGCTTCGATTCGGTCTCGATTCCGATCTTTCTTTACTTCGCTGTGAGCGAGCCGTTAGATACGGACAAGATCTTCCAGGGCAGTCGCAAAATAAGCGTGAGTTTTTTCCTTAGCAATCTCTTTCTCAGTGCGGCCGCCTTTCAACTTGAAGTTCTGTCTCCGTCTGACGAAAATTCATGACGCGACTAAGCCTTTCCAGATGTTCAATCCTGGCGATCCAGGCTCTAGCTGAACTATCCTTAGCCATTATTTCACCTCGTTTAACTAGTAAGGAGGTGGTTTTGAAGTCGCGTGAGCGTTTCTTGGTTTCCTCAGGAGAGAACGGGTTTCTTGTTATCCAAGTGTAACGTCCGAGGATCACCAGAGCCTCACAACGGTCCATCGGATATTGTAGTAGGCGTCGGCGACGTAGACCTCATCTGAAGATCTACAAGTCCTAGGGACAGGCTATAGTGTCCTGTCTCAATGGTAGAAGGTGAGACCGCGTGGACCTCTCGAGAGCGCTTGCAACCAGCGGAGCCGTGGTCACGTGAGCAACACATTATAATTATGCATGAACAGACCTCCTTTACACGAACATAGGCCTGATCTCGATGCAGACGCCATTTCGATACTTTGCGCAAGAGTGCTCTGCAGTCGAGATCTCTGCGGCAAAGGTGACCTCGTTTCGTATGCTCTGTACGTCACTGGGGTACAGCCGCAGTGTTAAAAACACTGCCAAAGTGAGATTACACTGCACATCCGCGTAAATAGGCCTATTTACACTACACACAGGTAAATTTACACAGAATCTTATGTTTTTAATACTACAGCCAATTAGCTATAGTAATTTGTCATCTATTAACTATAGATACCCCTCCTATCTCATTGTCCATCTCCTATCTCATTGTCTATCTTAACCTTTCTCCCCTCTTGTTTCTCTTATATAGAATAGATAGAATAGATAGAACAATAAGAATCTTGTAGCTATGTAGAATACACCCTCTTTCTAGTGTAAATACACCTCCAACGCGGTATAAACAACGGACTTTCTTCAGTATTATTTACACCCAATTACAGAGGTGTTTTTTTAACCTGGTTGGTACCCCAGTGACGCTGAGGACGGGAGGTATTTAAAGTTTGTAAGAGGACGCTCCAAAGCCGGACACGAGTGGACGTTGCGACAAATGCTCTACGTACGAGTTGTTGCGTAGTAGTGCGAAGTATGAGGTCCGCGGAAACTGACTTTGAATGGGCCATATTGTCAGGGCAGGAGCTGTCACTGAGCGCGCAAGTAGACAAGCAGGCGCGCTCCCCCACCAGCACCGCTTGAACTGATTTCGATCAATACGTCAGCAGAAGACCGTTTGAAGGAGTAGCAGAATTCGAGTTCTTAGCGATAGTCTTCGCAACTTGGAAGACGGACCTCTTCGACAAAATGGCAGGTCAATTAGAGCAGTTTCAGCTATATGTGAAAACGATCAATACCTAGGCAGAGACTTCCAACACTATTACGACGGCAAAACATTAAGATGAGCCTTCGGATGTCTAGATGTACAGTGCGCTTAGATATTCGTTGCAACTGACTTCTGGCTGCAATGGCTTCATCACTCAAGAGTCTTTTCGGTGACGCATAGATGCCCATAACAACCAATAATCCGAAGACAGAATGACCCGTCGCAGCCTAGAATACTGAGTAGCAAAATAGATAGACCCTAAAGCACACCCGAAATCTCACCTCCACATGATACCAAGTCCCCGATGACACTTCCGCTCTGTTGGACCCTTCTGCTCCGCTGTCACTGTCCGTTTCGAAACCACGTACCGCTCCTCTGTTCACTTGCGTCCACCCCATCCACTGGTCATCTATTTTCTCTCAGCAGACAAGAATACTGTCGTTGGTCTAGAAAAAAGATAAGACCCGGTAATATGGGTCTTCCATGTGTTCGAAATTGTGGTTCGTTCCTAAGCTCTGCAGTCATTCAACTAGCAACGTGGGGTCGAGAAAGTGGAGAAAATGATGTAATGGCATTCATGTGTATTGTGTTGAACTATAGCAAGCTAAGTGGTATCACCCAAATTCTCTCCTCGTCAAGCATGTGTCCTGTCGTGCCTCGTTCTCAAGTTCCTTACAGCAATCATTTGCTGCTTACAACATGCCCCAAGCCAACAGACCCGCAAGAAGTCCACTGCCAGCTACAGGCGTCAACATGCTGCCAGCACCCGTGCTAGCCGAGGGCGTCGCAGCAGTGCTCGAGTTTGTAGAAGAACTTTGGAGATTGCCAACATGCTGAGCACCAACACCAGTCCCATTGACACACTGATCATCAGCGAGCAACTGAGCCGTCGAATTGAACACGATATCCGCACACTGTCGCCGTTAGCCGCATCCTCACCAATCCTCACAATCATGTCACTTACATTATACAACGCACTCCCCGAGTGACTCAGCTGAATGACTTGCACACTCGCCTCAAGCCCATTGAGCCTATTATCCTCAAACCCACTGTACCCAGCAGCCTTAAGCCCCTCCTCGAGGTTCGCCCGCCCCGCTTCCTTGAGGCAGAGTACGCCGGCGCCAGTCTGGTTCAGGTTCTCGACAAGCGAGATGTTGAAGTTTGTCACATTGGTGCCGAGACCGAGGTTCACATATGTGAGCGCAGAGCTGTGCGAGCCGTTGATCGAGACAGAGCCGCCGGACAGGGGCCATTGGGTGCGGTTTGCGATGTCGGTTGTTTCGTTAACATTGGCGCCTGAGTATCGTCAGTCGGGAAGCGTCATGAAGGCTTTTGGTTAGATGTGTAGCGATGATGTCCAACTAAAGATTACGCGGTAAGGTCTCGAAGTTCAGGTGGAAGAGCTTACATGGGAAGATCCACTGGCTGGCTGGCTCTTCAAACGAGTCCCCGCGCCAGGTGGGTGCAAGCAGCTTGTAGTGTGCTGTTGCGCTTCCTGCAAGGGCAGTAATCGCGAGGATCGAAGAGGTGAGCATCTTGGTCGATTGTTGATTGCTTCGAGACTGCCCACGGAGACTTGTGGAATGATTGGTTGAGCTGAAGCCAAGGATCAGGTGCTGAACAACAATTGACTTCTCCTACGAGGTGCAACTTCCTTTTGTACTCCCAGCTCCTTTCTCTCGCGGATGCACAATACTTTCAACCGCATCTAGATCATCCTGACGGCTCTCGAGCTCGCTTCCTGTTGCCGCGAAGCCGCAGGCGTGCCCGTCGTTGCAGCAATCCCATGTCTTAGCGATTGGACGCTCGATGTTTCACATATCATTCAGGCCATCAATTGGTCGCAAGGGTCTACAAAACGTGTAGACTAGCTAAGGGCGGGTGCTCGTGGCGTGAGCTATGGCCATTACCGCCAAGAGAACTTGCTCAATTGTGAGCAAATTTAGGCTTGGCAAACGCAAGTGGCAGGTGCAGTCCGGTCAGAAAGCAGAAACTAAAGTCGCTCATTAAAGGCTAAAAGATGTTTCCAAAAGACCATTGACTCGCAGAATGGGATAATGGCTGGTTGTGGAGCGATCTTATCGAGGTCTGACCTCTAAGAGGTGTGAAGATGATGGTGCACGGGAAAGTCACGTCTTGGCAGTCAACAGCCCAACAATAAGCGAAGGATCACTGCAACGAGCGTCGAGTGGGGTAGATAAGTCTATTGTCATTGTGAGGGTATCGTAAAGTCGCAATTGTATGGAGAGCGATGAAATCTTCCCGTCAAAGCTGGAAATGCCAAGAACGCCGGTAGTGCAGATGCTGAGGTTGGTCGGACATCATCGCCTAGAACATGCTGCTCTTTTTCTTCTTCAACTTCTCCGCGTTAGTCTCGCTGTTGGATCTCAGTCCCCAGAAGCTCTTCTTCGCTTTCATGGGCGCCTGTCCTGCCTGAGGCTTAGGCAGCCCATTGCTGAAAAAGCTGCTCGCGCTTGCCGTTGGTCGGTGTCCGCCAGGCTGCAAGTAGGGCCCTGCAGCGAAAACCGGCTGCGCAGGTACCGGCGCCGGTCGCTGTTGCTGTGGCCGGGAGGAAACAGGTCTCTGGGGCTGAAAGTGCACCGAATGGCGCTGCGGTTGTAGCTGTGGTCTCTGCGGGCCTAGTAAACTTGACTGATCGCCGAACTGCTTTCGCAGCCGCTCCGTCTCTTTGTCGACCTCTGCTTGTTTGCGACGGCGCTCCTTCTCCTCCCTCTCCTTTTCCTTGCGCTCGTTCTCTAAGAATTGTAGTGTCTTTCTCTCTTCTTCAGCTTCGGCCTTGCGACGCGCTTTACGAGCTGCCTCCTCCTGCTTCTTCTGCTCGCGAGCCTCAGCTTCCACTGCCGCCTTCAAGCGTGCGGTCTCGGCGTCTATTTCCCATTGCGCGCGCGGATCGAGTCGAGGTAGCAGTTGCGGAGTGGCTTGTGTGGGCTGCTGCTGGCGTTGCACGGTTCTTTGCTGCGGTCTTTGCGGCTGTGCGAAGCTTTGCTGCGTTCTTGGAGGCTGCTGTGGTCGGGCAGTCTGCTGTTGAGGCTGAAGAGGTCGTGACTGATGCTGATGGTGTAGGCTTTGCTGGGCCTGTGTCTGTAGGGGAGGCAAAGAGGAACGCTGCGCGGCGCGATTGGCAAAACTGCCTGCGACCGCGGCAGCTGGCGCTGTAACAGGAGCTGCGGATTGGATCGTGCTTGTCGAGGCTTGGGCTAACTTTTCAGGTGGATATTGTGAGGGCCCAGTGTATGGAGGCGGCGGAGGAGGTTGGGGTGTCATCATAGGCGGGGTGACCCCAGGCCCCACGAGCGGCGAGGAGGCTTTCCGTGTCAGAATTCCACCGCTGTTCTTGCGGCCCACCGGGTCGACGACGTGAAACGCCTCCCGCTGATTGTTGATGAACATGTCTCTGATTACAGCTGCGCTAAGCAGGAGTACCACCTCCAGCCCTTTATAATCCTCAATCTCGATGCGGTAGAGATTCGGTTCCATAATCGTCAGCTCCTTCAACATTGTGAAGAGAGCGACAGCGATATCAGGCTCTTTGCTTTTCTTCGCCTTCTTCCCTAACAAGTCTGTTGACTTGCCAGTCAGATAACAAGTCATGTCCTTTCCATATCTGCCCTCCTTGCGCCAAACAAAGTTCACCCGTGGTGTCGTGGCATCGGCGGCAGGATCGTTCTGCGTGCGGTCGAGGGTAGAGGCACTCGGTGTTCGGAACGTAGTCTGCGGTATGCTGAACTCCCAACTCTGTGTTCCGCTCCATTTCGACTTCTGTTCCTTCACAATGATCTGTGTCTCGGGATTGTAGAGCTGGATCGCGAACTGGTCGGGGAAAATAGGCTCGGGCGGAGGTGGCACCCCTCCATTCCTGCGAATCTCCTCTTGTGAGAGCGTTGGGTGAGACCACCCTGGCTTGGCCAATACCTCCCCAAAGAGCACATCAGGATAGTGGGAGTCGTAAAGGCCTACAGCGTATGTGTTCTTTGCGTTGTTGGACGCGGGGTCGACGTGAGTGAGCGCATACTGCGGCTCAGGCTCGGAGCCGTTTTGAGTAAAGAGAAACGACTCGAGGTGCTTGTTGGCTTTGTCCGTTGCCTTTAGAAAGAAAGCTGGGGTGCATTAGCGGCAATGCCCTCAATTTAGGGTGAGATAAGGCTGCACGCACTGGGTAGGTTCTCGTCCAGCATCGCGCATGTCACGTGTTAGCGAGTTCGTTATGTGATGCAGGTATATCCGGGAAAGAGTGAGGACAACAGGGAGCTCTGTTGAATCTGGCCAGCAGATGGAGTCGTGATGTTCAAATGTTCACGTCGATACGCGTTACGCAGGCGCAGCTTGGGCTACCCCTGCTCTGCGCCCCGCCCGCGCCTTCCTCAAGATCGACAAGGAAGTGACGATCTCCTGCGGTTCGGCCGTTTATTCTTAGACGTAATCACGCCCCGTTCACCCTTAGCCATCAATTCACTCCATCGTCACTCGCTCGTGATTTGCTTGTTCTTGACGGCGTCGAGGTTGACAGCACGCGTCTCGGAGCTACCCTCTTAGCACACGTGCGCCGTAAAGCCTTGTATCAGCCAGATGAAGCTTGCACAACAGTTTCAGGCACTTTAGCACTGTGCACAGCCTCCTCAAATCCTCATGATGTCCGACCGCAGGGCATCATGCACCCGACTCGAACATCAATGCCTCGCGACGGTGCTGTCCACAAGGCAGACTGCGCAGAGCTTGGTCAGCAACATCATAGCTGCGTGCGCGATTAAGTCGCTGCTATTGACAATTCTTCCTTCACCATTACGCGTCCATAGCTTGTAGCATCCCACAATCGCAAGATGATCTTCTCTGGGCAGCGCATTGTCTACTGACCAGTGAACATTGACAGAACCACAAAGCGCATCGTCACTTCTTCCACGCTGAAACAGTAGAGCCATGCTCAAGACTATGTTGCAGGGTACACCACGCGCGGAAGTGCAGTTCCTTCTCCTAAGTAACACGCGTCTTTTGAACCCAAAAAGCTTGTCTGCACACTATTACGCGGAGTGGTGAAGGATCGAACAATTTAGTAGAAGTGGTTAATGCTGCAGGAGTTGACTTGTAACGGAGTTAATGGCGGTATGCTCCGCCTTGGCGGGGGCCGCCTTCCAGCAAACAATCCAGCACCACTGAAGCTCCTAACACAAACAATGCCTGAGGCAGGCAGTACTGAACGAGTCTTCGAGACAGCATAACGACCGAACGACAGTCTATTCTAGAGCTCAAAAGACACCCGCGAGTCTCAGACAACGAGCTTTAGGCGCACCGTGGGATCCTACCGCGACTAGGTTTGTCACAGGTGAAACTCGCTAATAGCGCATCACCAAAACTTTTGTTGACACTCCTGGACTTCACTCTTTTTCAACACACAATTCAGCGTACTCCTCAACATCGTTGCATCTTTCAGCGAGCATCTGCGCATTTACATAGCATTGATAGCGTCTGTTCACATTCTTTCCAACACACAAGTCCAGCGACAACATGAACTCTACACTCAACAGGACACTCAAGCGCAAGGCAACACAGGCCCAACTTGCGACTATCGCGCAACCCCAGAAGAAGATCCAGCCATACGTTACAGACGAAGACTTTCGAGTGCCACTTCAACCCAACGAAGCACCAAACCGCACACGTCCGCTGACCGAGCAAGAATGGTTGAGACTGCAAACATGGAGCTGGCACTAGAATTAAGGTTCCAGACCGGAGTCCAATAGAAGATCCAAGCCCTCTGAATACTATTCCTAGACTACGAAAGCTTGTCAGGTCAGGGTCGGGAAGTCATGCAGCTTGTCCAAAAGCTTTGATGTCGCCATTGTTCCCGGCAGGCCTACAGAACAACCAGAGGAGCTCGCCAACAGTGGAAGCTGCTCCACATCGCTGCTAAGAGGGTCTGATGCCTTCGTGGCTTTCTTTGAGACGAACAAGGGCTACCGGCGGTTTCCCTTCCAATGTCTTTGTTTTCAGGTCCGCGATCCCGGACGCTTCCACAAGCCCACGAGGATTCTGGTAGCCATAGTTCCGCGCATTGGGGTCTGGCGAAATCCTTGCAAGGCGGATACCGACTTCAGCGAGATACGCATACTCGGAATCGTCGCCGATACTACTAGCAATGGCCTTCCTCAAGCCTTCTAGAGCGGCTCGATCAAGCGGTCGCGGTTTGCCAAACGGAATGCGGATGTTTCCAACAGGATGTTTTGCCATGGCAGCCGGTGCAGTGGGAGTCCTGAAGGGTATTTGATGATTACCAGGCGGTCCACGATCCAGCCGCGGAAGTCTCCCAGGCATAGTCTCCCTGGTTCTTGCATCTTCCGGAATTTCTTCCGGCGATTCCTCTTCATCGCTCTCCAGACCGGACAGGACATCAAAATACACGAATTTGTCGCACGCGGCAACAAATGCGTTGACTGTGTTCCGCTTGCCAAATCCATACACCGTTACGCCTTGCTCGCGTATCCGTCCAGCGAGTCGTGTGAAGTTGCTGTCGCTAGAAATGATGCAGAACGTCGAGAATCGTCTTGTATACAGCAAGTCCATGGCATCGATGATCATCGCACCATCAGTCGCGTTCTTTCCGGTTGTGTATGCGAATTGCTGCATCGGCGTGAACGAGTGGTTCAACAAGCACTCTTTCCATCCTTTCATCTGGTCGCTGGTCCAGTCGCCATATATACGCCTCACGCTGGCCTTGCCAATATTGGCTATTTCGGCCATCAGCCCGCCGATGTGCTTGGACGAAACATTGTCTGCATCGATCAAGACCGCGATATTAGCGTCTGTCATTCTTGATGCTGGAGCGGAACTTGAGGCAATAGAATGCCTCCGTGATCAGAGTCTAGGACGGCTATATGGTGGTGTTAGAGCTTGATTGCTATACATGGTGGTGGCTGGGCTCACTGGACCCGCTTGTGTACCCCGCGAAAGAGGGGCTGGAGTCAACTGAGCTCTGTATTTGGGCCACAACGCGCCCTGGAAGACTTCTTTTTACTACATGGTCGAGAATACACGAATGTAACCGAAATCATATCAAAACAACGTCTCACTTCCGCGTCTTTGATCTGACATGATGGCGTTTGCCAACTTGAGTGCCATTCGGATCATTCCCTCGTTTTGGCGTGAAGATCAACATGCAGCTTTGCACTAGAAGGATGTTTAACAGGATGGCGACGTCTTGGGAGGGCGAGCCATCGATGGCTTTCCTCATCGGCCATCCATCTTCCCATCTCAAAGGACCACACAGCCAGGTCCACCTCTCGATAAGTACACCCACATGTGCGCAATACACTCTATATAATGGAATCGCACATATCCCCCAGAACAATTTTCGACAGTACCTGACAGGTGATCATCATCAGCATCATCCGCGGGTCGATCCATCCTCTAGCGCAGCCACTGGAAGCTTAGTCCGAGCCTCTCTCCACGCCGTAGCCATGTAGCGTAACCAGTCGCCGTGTAGCGTAACCAGAACACACCATGATCTACAAACCATCATATAGCGGCCTTCTAGGCTTCGTACCAACGAGTACCGACCTAGGTACTTGTGCTGGCTCGTGGCTATGTACCTGATCATCATAAGCCCTTGATTCCACAACCTTCAATGCCCAACCCAACAATAGTTCACCCAAACTGTCGGTTTCTACAGTCAACTACTATGCGCTTCCCCATAATCCTCGCTCTGCTGCCGACAGCCCTCACCCTCGCAGTCCCGCAGTCCGTACTCCCCACGGGCCAGACCGTCAAGCAAGACATTCTCAACATCCACACCGCAGTCCTAGAACTGGACGCCACAGTGAAAGTCTACGATGGCTCGCCTTTCCCCACATCGCTAGTCGACGGTACACCGGTGCTCCTAGGCGTCGCAAAGATCCACGAAGTGAACCGTGCCGGCTTCCGACACGCGGTTGCCGCACTGCCGTTCAGCGTGGCGGATAGCAACGACGTGATCACTACGGTGACGGACACCGGTACTCCTCTGCTCCTCTCTGAGAATAGTTATAAATAGCTTGTGGCTAACGTACGCAGTCAACATCTCCATCCCGACCGCAACCGGGCACTTGAAAGAGAAACTACCCGCCTTTAAAGAGGGGCTGCTGATTCCCGTTGTGATCGCAAGCTTAACGCTTCTGCTGTCTGATCACGACACGTTCAGTCCTGCAACGCTGGCGAAGGTGAATCCGGGAGTGGGCGAAGCGAAGATCAAAGAGGGTGCCGATGGGGTTGCGAACATCCACAATGCGATCCAGGATGCGATATTGCTTTACACTGTAAATGCAGTCTAGAGCCGTGGTATCACGAAAGGGCTGGGTAACATGTGGATCTGTCGCGCAGAATGATAGATTTGGGGGATAGATGCGAAAGAACGAGTGTGTATTACAAACTTTTATGTGGTGTGGAGAAGCATAGTAAATCATGCAGACAACGATAGTGAGTGATCAGCGTGTAGCTGCTACCATAGGTAGAACCCAAGCTCCACAACGCCGTGCAATTGGAGAACCCCAGATAAAGAGAAGCGTGAGCCTGGCGGTTGTAAACAGTCTGTGAAAACAAATAGAAAAGCCAAGCAAGTGTCAGGGTATATCCTCCACAGATTGTAGTTGCCAATTCTCACTGTACACTGTACAAACCGATTCGACCTCACACGGTCTCCCTTGGCTTCTCGTCCAGTGGGACTATTACCATAGGGTACTTGTCCATGCCATCGAAGTGCTCGGCAGTTGGTGTCTGCGGTGTGGTGGGACGTGCCGTTGGAAGTTCCGTCGCAGGAGCACTCGCAACAGGGGCCTGTGGCGCACTCTTCAGGCCGTACTTTGTGTTGAGCTGCTTGCGCATTTTGTGCTGTTTTTCGCCGAATGTCATGAGGAAGCCAATGCCTGCAAGGATCGCAAAGACAATCCAGACAGACTTCAAGCTCTCGTTGAAAGCATTGACAATCTGTGTCTTATTCTGAGAGCCAAAGCTACCGACAAAGGCTGCGGATGCATGCTGGTACGCCTGTCCCTTGGCAAGTTGCGATTGAGCAGTCTTACTGGGGATTGTGTCGAGAAGTGACGTGAAACGGACATTAAAAACCGCTCCCGGAATAGCAACACCGAAAAGTGAACCTGTACCCCGAAGGAAAGCCCACGAGCCAGCGGCAGCCCCAGTACTGCTCTCGGGCAGCTTGACCTGAACAGCTGGAAGCATGGTTGAGATGACAATACCGAGCCCTCCGGCAACAACGAGCTGGAGAATGAGCCAGACGGAGATCGGGGTCGAGGGTCCGAGAAGAACACAACAGCTGAGGCCAACAGTCATGATGCCAAAGCCTGCGATGTGCATTGGCTTGTACTTGCCCCACAGCGACATCAGTGGGCCGCCCACAGCAGCACACACTACGACGGCCAGAGTCGTGGGCATTACTTCGACTCCGGACTGACTTGGTGAGGATCCTTTGACGGCCTGGAAGAACGGAGGGAGGTAGAATTGGAAGCCATAGGTGACGAAGCCGTGCATGGCTGTCAATGCAAAGGAGATGACGGTTGTGCGGTTCGAGAATACATGCGGTGGCATGATCGGGTACTTGCAACGCTCGGAGCGTTCCCAGAAGATGAGTCCGACGAAGCCAACGATGCCGAGCACCAAGGGCGTAACGACGGCCCAGTGCGACCACGGGTTTGGCGCTCCTCCAGTGCTGAGTGAGATGAGGCACATCACCACTGAGAAAGTCAGTAGTACAGTTCCCACATAATCCACCTTCTTAAGTTCGCCCAGTACAGAAACTTCCTGAGCCTTCATTCCGCCACCAACATCGAGCCAAAAGTAGATCATAACGAAGGCGACGAAGCACACGGGCATATTAATGTAAAAGCACCAACGCCAATTAAGCTCCGCGAAGACACCACCGAGGAGGGGACCAAGGCAAGTCCCGACAGCGAACACAATGTGCTTGATTGCGAGGTATGGTCCACGTTTTCTGAGTGGTACAATGTCGCAAAGAATCATCTCGGCGAACAAATCGATACCACCGGTGCCAAGACCTTGGATGATACGTCCAAAGATGAGGACAGCGCCAGAGTTGGCGATACCACAGATAGCACTACCAATAGCAAAGACAGTGACAGCCGTCATCATGGGTACTTTTCTGCCCCACATGTCTCCAAGCTGGCTGTACAAAGGCTGGAAGATTGTGCTTGCAAGCAGGAATGCAGTTGCAACCCAAGAGAAGGTCGTCCCAAGGTTGAGTGACTCAGAGATGGTCGGCAGAGCGGTATTCGTGACACTTCCCTCAAGTGCCGAGAGCAGCAATGGTAGACACATGGCGATGAAAGAGCGCCAGAAGCCTTTAGTCCGCGTCCATTTCTCTGAAGGTGTCCCGGAGTCGTCTGAGGGAAGTGATTTCAGGGCTGGACGGATGGACCAATTCTTTTCGGATGCAACATTCGGGTCGCCGGTTTGCTCCTGATCATAATTTAGGTTGAAGTTCACCGATCGGTCATCGGAAGGCGACGGTAACTCTGAGTTCTTCAACGAAGAAGGCTTCGACGGCAAGCCATTGGCGGCTAACGTCACGGAAGATGGGTTTTGTATGAATGTTACGTACGAGGCGGTAGGGGACTGCACGGCAGTATCGGCGATAGCGAAAGAATACTGACTAGGACTCGGTTGGATGATCGAAGATCGCCTCGAAGAGGACGTCGATTTTGGGAAAGCCTGCATAGCGGAAAGAAAGGATGGCAGGAGTAGCTCTGTGGAGTGGTACTGAACAGCTGCGTTCAGCTATATGTGCAGCCGAGCTACAGAGAAAGCTGCTGATAGCCTGACAACAAAGAATGCTCGATTTTCCTTGTAAACTCTTGCGTGTGCGAGAAAAATACCCGCGCATGACGTCCCTTGTGGTACCCTGGTTCAACGGATAGTTACCGCTGATGATGCTGCCAATGGTCGGAATGACCCTGAAACAGGGTTGGGAAAGGCCTTGACATGATTCGTCAGACAGACCAAGTCTAGGTAGGCGGCGAAAATATCATATCGTGTACCCAGGGCCATGGGTCTAACAAGGGTGCCACGAAGGATCCGGAATGAGGACGATTACTCCATCAGAATCGAGGCCTTGGATGCCGACAGGTGCAGTAGCTATACACATGGCCGAAGTCGGTGATATAGGGAATGTTATCGAGATTGCAACGGTTGCTGTGCACCAGTGTGAGCTCGATGTTTGTATATTCTGGACCAAGAACAAGAAAGATGAGGCTGTTTGCGACTTCGATCGTTCTGGCGGGCGTCGCTACCTCTACGACCGATCAAGGGTCTGTTCCAAATCAGCTATAGCCCTCCCAACCAGTTTTGCAACGAATGAGGGGCTATTCAGATGTCTCAAAAGTCATAAGGTATATTGGGGTACAGGTGTAAGCTCCAAGTTCGTAGGCATCATCATCGCCACCGAGGGACGTATCATGCGTCCTACTCAACCTCACCCTTCTTGACTTGGCGCATGCCGATCTTAAACATCGGACTCTGCATGAGTGTCTCCCAGTCATGGATGAAGTAGGACTGTTTCAACGAGATCTCCATCTCGGTTTGGCCTCTCTCGAGGACTTCATCGTCGTATGCTTGGATAGCCTCGGCAAGGGTTGCCGAGCCCTTGGACACTGACACAAGCGTGCTAACGAAGTTTGATGCGTCTTGCAGCGCGTTGTTCAAGCCTTGGCCGCGATCTGCAGAATGTATCGTATCAGTGATAAGATCTGGGGAGGTGTGGGGGTCCAGGGTCTACCGCAAGCTGTGGTAACGCAGGAACGCGGAAACTTACGAGGTGTCATGGGATGTGCTGCATCTCCACATAGCGTCATTCTTCCTCCTCTGTTATCCCATTTCTTCGATTTCTCCCAGTAAGTCAAACGATCCACAGGGACTGTCGTACCGTCCTTGACAGCTCGGCCAACTGAGCGCCAGGGCTCGGCATACTCTTCGGAGCGTGCCTTGAAGAACTTGAAGCGGCCCTCATTGGTAGTCAGGTCGGCAGGAGAGGGTGTGAACTTGTCGTTCCAACTCTGCATGACCTGGAAAGACCAAGTTTCTGGCTTCTCAGGGTCGGGGACGTCCATAACTGACTACGGATCAGCGGGCCGATCGGTAGGCATGCAAGGGAGAAGAACTTACTTGACAACCAGTACATGGTCCCATGATCGGGATGTATACTGTTGATGAAGATTTTGTTGTGGTTCCGTATTCGCAGTGCGAGCTCGGCATCAAACTTGTACGAAAAGTTGATGAGGTTCACGGGAACTGTTGTCAATGCAGCATCGTCAACGCCTACAATAGCTTCCCTTAGGCGTGATTTCGCACCGTCAGCACCAACGACAAGATCGCCGACTGCATAATGACCGTCTTCGAATTCGACCTTGACTCGTCCGTTGTCGTGCGACGATGAGTCCTCGATCACGTAGGCACGCACTACGCACTTGCCATATTGCACATCAATGCCCTCGCTGAACAGGTTGCGCATCTTTTTCCGGCTGACGCGCATTGGCTTCTCGGCTCCCATCTCCAGAAGAAGGTCGCCGGTCTTGCCGTTATAGATAGGTAGGCCTTTGACCGCATCGGTGGTCAGGGAAGGATCAGCGTAGGCTTCATTGAAGCGGGCAGCGAGGTCCTCAGGAAGGCACGAGGCGATGTGAGTGGAGCCCCAATGAAGGGTCATGCCCCATTCTCGAGGGCGTGTCTGGTATGTTGTGCTTGTCTCAGATTCGAAGATGGTGAATGCGATACCATTCTGTGAATGTGAGTGTCAGGATGATGTTTTTGTGTTCGTCTTGACGAACCTTCTTCAGACCCTGCGCAACAAGCAGTCCGCTTGTGCCTGCCTCTCTTGTCAGCTTCGAGCTACCCCTCCATGCCTTTCTCAGACCCTCATGCAGTTTCACTTGCCGGCGCCAACGATCAACACATGCAGGTTCTTATTAGCGGAATCCGTCATCCTGATTTCTCGAATGATGCTGTAACGACCCGCGAAAGACACGTCGTGTACCGGAGCGTTGGGAAGACGTCGACGGCCTCATCATGTACGTCCTGCAGCTGGGAGCTGTCTTCCGCGAGCCAAGGTTGACCTGCTAGCGCATCGCCGGTTTGAGATCGAGCAGGGGACGGCCCATGCTACCGCGTTAGACGAGGAAGACGGTTTGAGAGGAAGCCAAAGTCGAAGTTGTGCGCTGCTTCAGTTTAAGCTGTCGTGATAATCCTCTGAGCAACGGCAGTTACTTGCGCGCCATGCCATTTGCCCTTCACAGCTCTTGCCACATCTGGTGTGCATTGCTTCATCCCAAATTTGACCCTGCCTGTGCCCTTCTATCACACCACGCATCACCAGGGGCACGGACAGCAAAGCCCGAGGCGGATGGCGGCTGTGTGGCCGACGTTACCACTCATAGGCTGGATGGCCCCTCCGATGCCTCGTATTGGCCACATCCCGGTGGTCGGCCGCAGAGACACGGAAGGGTCCAACGAGGAAATGGATGCGGCGATCAACGCAAACAGCTCTTCCGCCGGCGCCAGCGAGTCCGGGCCGTCTTGCACCCACGGCAAACGTCAACCCTTGTTGGAAGTTTGAACAACGAAGACACATCTGAGCCCTGAACCTTCGTTTCATCGCATAACAAAAGTTCGACCGTACCGCTGTAACACTGCAGCGCTGTTGTGACCCTACATTGCGATCGACAAGCACGTGGCCATCTGCATTCCACCAGGATTTGCAGGGTCGCGCAAGAGCTTGGACGTCAGCGTGTGGCTGAATGAGTGGCACAACACGCAGCCAGCACGAGCTTGAGGTCACTACAACCGGGTATGGAGACAAGCGCGAGTGAGAGCGCCTCGCAAGTCGCTGTAGGTGGAGCACCTGATCTTGATGTCTGGTCTAACTCAGATGCTGACTCGTCATACGGCGATCTGGCGTCTGAGACGGCCTCGTTGACCTCAAGCATCATGGCCGGGCGTTACGAGAATGGGAGACGCTATCACGCTTATCAAGCTAGCGGAGAATATATCCTGCCTGACGACGAACAAGAGCAAGACAGACTGGACATCAAATATGCATCAATCCAGCTTGTCTTCAGCGACAAGGTCACGTTCGCGCCAATCGAATACCCACAGCAGATTCTCGACATAGGAACAGGGACCGGCATATGGGCCATCGACGCCGGCGAGCAATTTCCTGGAGCCACTGTCACAGCAACGGACCTAAGTCCAATCCAGCCAACATGGTACGTACTGTCTGCTACGGTACCACCTTGACCCATCCTCTACCCGTCCTGTAAGGCGGAGACATCCCGGACTGACACCACCAGGGTTCCGCCAAACGTCAAATTCGAGATTGACGATGCTGAAGCAGACTGGACCTGGCCACTCGACCACTTCGATCTCTTGCATATGCGCACGATGACCGGGACCATACGCAACTGGGATAAGCTCTTCAGACAAGCTTACGCCCACACCAAACCTGGCGGCTACATCGAGCTGCAAGAAATGGACTATTTCGGCATCATCCAACCCACCTCCCGCAATCCTGGCACGTCCTTTCAAACGTGGTGTACAGAGCAGGGCAAGGCTGCCATGAAAGTCGGCGTTAACCTGAGGACTAGTGTAGAGTGGATGAAAGAGAGTCTGGAGAGGGTCGGCTTCGTAGATGTCACAGTGCGCGAGTTCAAACTACCCATCGGACCGTGGCCGAAGCAGAAGAGGCTCAGAGATGCAGGACTGCTACAGCTTAGTGCCATGTTGGAGGGACTCGAGGGTTTGAGTCTGCGACTGCTGAAATTCTACGATGGATGGTCACTGGACGAGCTGAAGGTGCTGTTGGCGAAGGTGAGGACAGAATTGAAAGATCCGGGGTGTCATGCCTATTGGCCACTGTAAGTGTTGCCCTAACCCAATGACAAGGAATCATGCTGACAGACACAGTATTGTCGTTGTTGGCAAGAAAGCTGAATGATGAGAGCGCACGTACGTACACTTGAGCTCAAGCAACGATACCCATGTTCTTTTTTTTCTCAGTACTCTTAGTCCAGTCGCACTGGCTTGACCTCATACCTCACACCTACTCACTACTGGGGCAGAAGGCAAGGCTGACTTCCGCGCCAAACTGCTGTGTGAGCAGAAGTGCGCAACGGATAATCATACACAAGGATGTTACCGTACGAGGATCAAGAGGAAGTACTCGCCGGAAAGTTTCTGCCCGTTGTTGCCTGCATGCATTTACGTCACTACCTTACAGATGGCTGAGCGGGTGAGGCCACAAATTGTATTTCATTGTGATTCGTACAATTTTCGAACTACCAAGGCGCTTTAGCGGCAAGCGAGTCTATATCCAATATTGTTGGTGACCTTGCATTAGGCTGAGGTCCTCCTGCTATTCATCAACATTTCACCACGTATGCTCAGTTGCGATCAGTGTTCATTGTTTTATGTGTTTTTACTACCGGTAGTCTTGGCTGTGTTCTACATTAGGTGGTAAGGCTGCGCATGCCGCGGCGCCGGCAAGGCCCATCGTACAACGAACAGTGGACAGCGAACAGTGAACAGCAAAAACGGAGTACAGCAAAGAGGTGCCGACGTTACCATTTCGTGAGCGCTGCCCGTTGCGTAGACCAATTTCAATTCAACAAATCGTACCTGGTTCCCTTAATGGTCCTACCTCTAAGTGACGAAGCTGTGTCTCATCTCAACCTTGGAAAAGCAAGATGAGCGATCCTTGCGCAAATCTGCACCTTCCTGCCCACGACACCAATGTGATCCGAAGATTGGGAATACAACCTTCACGGGGTGATCCAGACAATGTCTCCTACGTCCTTCGACTGGGCTCTGCAAACGAGGCGTACACCGCGCTTTCATGTATGTGGGTTCCAGAGCTCCCCGAGAAAAGAATCACATCAAGTGGTACCGAGTCCAGGGTCCGCCGGGATCTATAGGATCTTCTACAGCAGGAACAGAGAGATCAGGCACGCGATGGGGCTCGATTGCTCTGGATTGACGCGCTAAGTATACAGCAAACGAGCACTCCAGAAATGTGCGATCAAGTCGCGAGGATGGGTCAAATCTACGTCAACGCGTAAAATGTGGTGATCTGGTGCAGAAAGAAGAGTCAGATATCGGCAATGTGGAAATACTTCCAAAGCAGAAAACTGGGGGCCACAGAAACTACTATCGAGATCGACAGTGCCCTTATAGATCCTGCTCGGACAATCATGCCAGATTACAAAAAGACACCCAAAGAACAGTTCGAAGACGTGCTGGATCAAAGCCAAATAAAATCTGCCGATATCCAGCTTCTGGCGTATCTTCTTGACCTAATACCCTACAAGAATTACCACCACGGCGAAAGATGGATCCACTCGTAAGAAAGAGGTGGTTGAAGGCAGAGAAGGGGAAGAGTCCTGACAACAGCAACACCCCGCCTGACACAAAGTCGAACTCCTTCCCTTGGAGCGAGAATTGCAGCGACTACCAGACTTGGGAATGATCCGATGCGATGGAGAGGAGATCACACGTGAGCAGCTTACGAAGAAACGACTTTAGCAGGACTCTCCAGTATGTCACTTTGCCACCAGCACTACTTGCATTCAAATACTAGAGCAACCCTCACGCTGCTCTTGGGGTCGCGGGGAAGGTCAATGTGGCGCGCTGTGGAGTTATGTTGCATGATTTCACTGTAGACAATGGCATCAAGAAGGGATGTGCTATAGCGTAGCCATTAATATCTTGGTGAACACTGTCGATCTTCCACATTTGGTATTAGACTTGTTGCAAATCACTGCGGTCTGATTGTCAACCCTCCATAGGGAAGACGCACATATTCAAAGTTTATGTCGGCATCCCCTGTTCCTAGCATTATATTTGTCTTCTCCCACATCTGCGGGAATGCAGTGAGCGCGTCATGGAGCTCGCCTTCTCGCAGATGTGGGAGAAGACAAATATAATGCTAGGAGCAGGGGACGCCGGCCACCGAGCAGGACAGAGGCTGCGCGTCAAAGAGTCGAATGCATTGGATTTGCCTGTCCCACGATGTTGTGAGAAGCGCGTGCAGCTCTTTGGCACATGAAGCCTCTGGGAACAAATATGGGGTCTTGAAAAGGAGAGGACCTTCATATGGTACGCGGGTCTTTTGTGTGATATCAAAAAATTAATGCGACTTCACGTGCGAATGTAGGGGTGATTCCGATCCCCATAATTATGGTTGACTCGCTCGTGACTCCAGGCCTAGGGCCGCGTCGTTTTGCCGAGGTTGGTCACAAGCGTTCCCCAGCTTGCGGCAGCCGCGATGTCGCAACCGCATCAAAGGCCGACTTCCTATCTCCACTCGGTTCGTCACTCGTCCGCCAACAACCGTCGACTTTCTCTCACCTTACTTCGAAATCCGAATTTGTCGCGACTACCACGGCATTCTTGACTGGTCGGCTGATTGATCGACTTACGACTCTGTGAAGCTTATAGAGAGCCTCACCTTCGAGACATCTATTTAGACTATATCAAAGAAAAGATAAAGACAACATGGTCGCAGACGCACTCGTCTACCACCCTACGGTGGCCCACTACCTCAAGTTCGTTGCGACAACCGGTATGTCTCCCCTATCACTCCTCGCTGCACCTGCCCGTCTCCTCGACCTTCGTCTCATTGATACCGACTAACCCTGTCTAGTCGGCCGCGACAAAGTCCTCCGCACGCTACAATACTTCTCCCGCTTCCTAGCATGGTACCTGTACCGCACGAACCGCCCGCTCTCCTCAATTGCGCCCTTCGACGCAACTAAGAAGCAGCTCGGCACAGCGCGCAAACTGATGCGCGTCGGCAAATTCGTCGAGCACTTCAAGGCCGCCGCCGTTGCGAGCGACAGCACCAGCCTCGACCCCATCATCAAGGCCACCAGCGTGGGCCGCCAGCTCGGGTATGCCTTTTACATGCTGTTCGACAGCGCCAACATTCTCGACGCTGCAGGCATCCGCAAGAGTACGCACAGTGTGAAGTTGTTGAGGACGGCAAACCAGGCGTGGCTGAGCGGTATCTCGTTCTCGATTGCACAGTCGCTGTACGCTTTGTATGGCTTGAGGACGCGGGGAGCCATTATTGCGGCTTCAAGTGACCCGGAGAAAGTTGTTGAGCAGAAGAAGGTCGCCAAGGAGTTAGATGCCATCAAGATTCAGCTGCTCAGCGACCTTTGCGATATTACCATCCCTGCTACGGCGCTCGGGTGGGTGCAGCTCGACGACGGCATTGTTGGTCTGGCCGGAACAACAAGCTCGCTGTTGGGGGTGTGGAGCCAGTGGAAGAAGACTGCTTGAAGATGCTGGAAGACTTGCTGGCGAGCATGCCGAAAGGTATGCAAGGATCAGCGTTACAGTTGTAAAGAGAGTGATTCTGGATACGCGAGCGTTCCTTTGGGAGTTTATGCATGTTTCAATACCGCAATTCGCGAATGCAACTACTTTACCGCCCCTGTTCTCAAGCACTCTTCATTTTCCTCTATTCCGGAACATCTACCTCTCATCTCGTACCCAGTCTCATCGCCTAATTTTTCACCAGCAAGGCAGCAAGCCGGGTCATCACCATCATCATCATGATCATTTTCAATCTTCTTGAACAACAAACCGGCATCAGCTGGGCCCCTGGCCATTCGCTCCGCCATGAGCGTCAAGCTGCCTGGTCCGCCCTTCAACCGCACATGTACATCCCGCTAACCACCCCCTGCGCGCCGCCCCCTTCCACCGCATCCTCGAATCAGCCCTTCCAGCCCCGTCTATTCCCTGGGCAACGCAGCCTCGGCAAAAACAATCTCGAGTCACGGGCGAGTCGATGGGAGCCGAGATGTTGCCCCATTCGCACGTGAAGTCACGCCGCTTGTTCCACGAAAACCTTGGATATCTGGGAGATTGTAGTAGCATGTGGAATGTGAAATCGTGTTGTTGTTGTTTGGCATCGATAAATGCCTGTCAACTTGTTAACCTGTCCAAACTACCTTATGATGGTGCCCTTCGCTGATGAAGATGCCTCAGCTAGATGCCTGAAGGAATGCCAACGCCATAGTGAAGCTCATAATACATGTCAAAGAAACGCGCTTCCGCATCTAAACCTTGTAGAAGCAGAACGCGTGGTAAAAGTCGCTAGCAGCGAGCTCGTCCTCCCTCGTGAGAAGCTGCCCAGTCCGCCTGTCCCTGACGCCCATTCGCTCACTCAGCGGACCCAGCTCAGGATCGTCCTTTTGCTCCTCCCACACCTCTCTGAATGGTTTTCTATACTGCAGTTCGAGATTGTAGTCTTCGGCCAGCGCACGAAAAGCTTCCCAGGGTACAACGTACTCGGGTGCCTCGACAGCTTCCTCGAGCCAGTAAAAGTACTTCCAGCCGTACGGCGGGCGGAATGTGCCGTCTGGGGGTGTTTTGCCGGAGAACTTGACGCGGTATATGCTGTTTCCGAACGAGAAGCCTGATTCTTCGATCTCGCCGTCTTCTTGTTCTGCTTTCTTGTCTTTGTCTTTGTCTTTGTCTTTGTCTTTGTCTTTGCTGTCCGCTTTCTTCGAGGCGTCTGCATGTTCGGTGTCCTCTGGCTTCGGGCTGTCGAGGCTCTTCTCAGGGTCCCAATCGTCTTCGTCGTCGCTTGCGAACGCTGGGCGGTTGTCGTCGTCGTCTGCGCCGTTCGTCTCGGCGGGCGCGGTGCCGTTGGCTTTGTGGTGCTCGATCACTTTAGTGGAGAGGATGTCGGAGTTGGGGATGCAGCCGATAAAGCGGCCGCCCTTCTTGAGCGCGCCGGCGACATTGCGTAACATGCCTTTTGCTTTGGCTTCAGACTCGAACGCGTAGTGCATGCAGAACATCATCGTGACCATGTCCCAACCGCCGCCGCCCCAGCGCTGGCTCACTGCGTTCCCCGGGCCCACCCCTGGGTCAATGCCAACGTCTCGTATAATGGGAATATCGCCCAGCCATTCGCCGAAGCAGTCCTTTGCGTAGAATTCGGCGTGGAACAGGCGGCGTGACTTCTTCTGCATCGAGGCGTAGCGGTCCTTGGCCTGCTTGATCGAGACGTCTGCCGGGTCGCAGCCCACGTAAAGCTCGACTTTCCTGGAAGCCTGCCACTTCTGCAGGTCTCCGCCCTTGCCGCAGCCGATGTCGAGGATCTTAAGGTTGCGCTCGTCGCCAATGAACTTTTGGATGAGCGACGACTTCACCCAGTTGTTATAGCTGCGCAAACCCTTGATCTTGCTGTCTGTCTGGCGCCACTCGCGGCCGCGCTCTGGAACCATATTGTAGTGCTGCTTGACAACATCGTGCACGCCGCGGGACGCTGCTTCTTGCTGGGCCAATCTCGCTGCTTCTTCTTCTCGCTCTCGCTGTTTCCTCAGAGCGGCCTCGCGGTCTGCTTGTGAGAGCCGTGCTCCGGCGCCGGGTCGCTTGCGCTGTCGTGGTGGTGATCGTGAGCGCGAGCGCGATCTGGAAGGCGAGCGGCCGCGTTTCTCGACCATGGTGTGGGTGTTGATGATGGGTTGTCCGCAGCGTTCAGTTGGACTGTGGCATTTGCCGGTTCCAGAGCCTCGAGGAAGAAGCCCGGTAAAGCGAACCCCGCAAAAGCAGACGAGTTCAGTATGCTTTGTTGTGCAGAAGTTGCGAGCCCAGCGAGGTAAGTTTACTGCAGCTGCGACTAGCTCCAGCTCCACCGCGCTTGCCAAGGCGTGCATCATCGCCGCCGCGTCTTCGAGCTCCTCCGCCGACAAACAATCACCACGCTTGCGCCACCTTTACCTCCCACCTCATCCCCTCGATACCCATCCATACCCATCCACGCTGCCAAACCGCCATCATGGGTGACCCGCAGTTCGCCAAGTATCCCGACCTGCAGCTGGCCCAGCACGTCTTCCAGCTCACCAATCCCGCCGCCTCCAAGTCCGCCAAACAGTCGTCGCTCAAGACAGTCCAGGATGCCATCCAAGAGAACAAGATGGCTCCGCTCTACCGCTACCTCGCACATCCCACCGAAGGTGTCCTTAACGCATCCGGTGAAGGATCCGCAGATCAACCCACGAGCCACCGCAGACCGTCTGCCAGTATCGCTAGCATGCTCGCCACACGGACGCCCGCATTAGATGCTCCGCTGTCGTGGGATGAGAAGCTGTACGAGAGTCTAAAAGCTGAAAACGAGAAGGAGCTCGAGGCTATCCAGAAGGAGGAAGATGAGGCGGCGGAGAAGGCAGGCGAGACAGAGGTCCAGGCAGCGCGAGGCAAGCGGGCAGAGCTGTACAACCGTATAGGAGACAAGGTGCGTCAACAACGTGTCATGGGAGTGCAGACATACTGACTCTGGACAGGACAAAGCTATCGCGAGCTACGAGGCCATCTTCGAGAAGACGGGCATCTTGGGCACTAAGATCGATCTCGTCCTTGCCATAATACGCATTGCGCTCTTCTTCGGCGACAAGGTCCTGGCAAAGAAGACGATCGAGCGCGCAAGCACATTAGTAGAGACCGGTGGTGACTGGGATCGCAGGAACCGTCTCAAGGCATACACCGGACTTCATCTGCTGACTGTCCGGTCACACGCACAGGCAGCTCCTCTTCTCCTCGACAGTCTGTCAACATTCACCAGCTACGAGCTGTGCAGCTACTCGAATCTCGTTGTCTACGCCATCCTTGCCGGCTCCTCATCGTTGAAGCGGGTGGACTTCAAGTCCAAGGTTGTCGATGCACCAGAGATCAAGGCCATTGTGGGCAGTGGAGAGGAAAAGCTCTCGGCCATCACAGGGCAGGTTTCGGCGGGACCCGCAGCAGGTGACGAGGAGATGGCAGATGCATCGACCTCAACAGCAACACCCGCACCGGCCGCTGTCAATTTGACGACACTTGGTGGACAACAGGACAAGGAGGTGCCCATCGACTTCTCACCTCTGTCCAAGCTCGTCAAGAGCTTGTACGAGGGCAACTACAAGAACTTCTTCACCGCGTTGGGTGAGGTCGAGACCAGCTTCCTCAGCCAGGATCGATACCTCTACGAGCACCGTGGCTGGTATGTGCGTGAGATGCGACTACGGGGCTACCAGCAGCTGCTGCAATCGTACCGTGTTGTTGGTCTGCAGAGCATGGCAAACGACTTCGGTGTCACCGTCGACTTCCTCGACAAGTAAGGTCTCCTACGCAAGTAATGACAATTGGAGCTAACAAGATATAGGGACCTGGCCAAATTCATCGCCGCCGACCGCATCCCCTGCACCATTGATCGTGTCAAAGGCATCATCGAGACCAACCGACCAGACGACAAGAACAAGCAGTACGCAGACGTTGTGAAGCAGGGTGACCAACTCATCACAAAGCTACAGAAGTACGGCCAAGCTGTCAGGCTGAGGGGTAGCGAGCGTGGTTGAGCTCTGGTCGGGTATGGGGATTTCACGATTAAGCATGTGTAATGATCTGGGACAGTAGACATAGAGCCATCCAGCAGAAGACATGCAGGATGAAGCCAAAATGAAAGTCATCTACAACTTCACATCTGTGGTGCCGTTACTCTGACTATTTCCGGGGTCAGGACCGGCACCTACTTTCTCTAGGCTGCACTTGCTTCCTTCCTTCCTCTGCATTCGCTAATTCCCTGGTCTGTGACTATTGGCGCTGGACTGAATCAAATTTATGCGCTGCGACGCCGCGTTCTCTTTTAACCCACCTCGACAATTAAACGGACCTTGAAACGCACCCCCAAACCTCAAGATGCACAGCCAATGCTGCCCAGACAGCACAAGCCACGCAGCTCGGAACCCCTTGCCTAATCGCCGTGGCTCCCGCAGCTATCTCCGCATCTCGGTATGCAGCGCGAGCGCAGGGTCACGTCCATGGCGGGTAGTTACGCGGGACAATCTTCAATGATCTTCAGCTGTCAGCCGCATCGTCACTTCAGTTGCACTCGATCGTTGATACACAACTTCACGACCTCCCACGCGGATCATCCAGAATACCCCCAACGACACGCCTGGAAAGATACGCGAACGGGCCCTAGCTGCTTATCGACTGATCTCCACCCCACTCGCCCGCGGATAGGCCACTACGGCCATGTCGCCGTCATCGGCTCACCTTCGCCTGAGCGCGGTCGCGAGGAGCGTGGCGTGGATGCCTGGGTTCGGTGTGAAAGGTAACTAGCTGTCCGTTCCATTATCGCGAATCAATGACCGCTATGCTGGCTAGCTGGCTGTCTCTCTTAAGCCGTGTCTCAAGTGGGCCGGCAATCAACGGGCGGAGCGATTGGCACATCATGGCTTTGGACCCCTCCACGGTGGTGGGGCGTGTGTCCAGCTCTTGACGCATAATTTGTTGCGGGTGTTGCTTTTTGAATCTTTACGTGGCATTGGTACCCGTTCTGCCTCGCTCACATATCTTCCAGCACCACGCATTGCACTCGCCGGCCGTACACAAGTACACACACTACGTTTGCCATCACTTCGCTCGCCCGCCCGCACCATGTCGTCCGATATCACAGAAACCGAGACTGTCCTCACCCTCGACAACATCAATCCACACGTTCGCGCTGCCAAGTATGCTGTTCGCGGTGAGCTCGCTGTAAAGTCTGAGCAGTACCGCGCGAAGCTGGCCAAGGGTGAGGGCAAGGACCTGCCCTTCGACACCGTCATCGCCGCCAACATTGGAAATCCCCAGCAGCTGGACCAGAAGCCCATTACCTTCTTCCGCCAGGTCGCGTCGCTTCTCGAAAACCCGCTACTGCTCGAGAAGCAGGATGTGCTCATCGAGAGCCTGGGCTACAAGAAGGACGTTATTGAGCGTGCTCAGAAGCTGCTGAAGGAAGTTAACAGTGTGGGCGCATACTCTCAGTCTCAAGGTGCACCAGGCATTCGCGATTCGGTTGCTAAGTACATCGAACGCCGCGATGGCTACCCGTCAACCTTTGAGAATGTATACCTCAGCAACGGCGCTTCGTCCGGCGTCAACACACTGCTGCACGTCATCTGCGCGAAGCCAGAGACAGGAATAATGGTCCCTATCCCACAATACCCCCTCTACACCGCCACTCTGTCTGTTCTCGATGCTCGCTGTGTCCCATACTATCTTGACGAGTCCGCCAACTGGGGCACCAGCTTAAACGCCATCCAGGAGAGCTACGACAAGGCGAAGAGCGAGGGTACAGATGTCAAGGCGATCTGCATCATCAACCCGGGCAACCCGACTGGTGCTTCTCTCCCTGCTGAGGACATCAAGAGCGTCTTGAAGTTTGCCGCGAAGAACAAGCTCGTGGTCATCGCCGACGAAGTCTACCAGACCAACGTCTTCATCGGCGAGTTCGTCTCCTTCAAGAAGGCGCTACGCGACCTGCAAAAGGAGGCGCCTGGACAGTACGACCACATCGAGCTCGCATCCCTGCACTCCACTTCCAAGGGTATGGTTGGCGAGTGCGGGCACCGCGGAGGCTACTTCGAGCTCGTCGGCTTCAACCCCGAGGTCGCAGCCGAAATTTACAAGTTCATCTCTATCCAGCTGTGCCCGCCGGTCATTGGACAGTGCATCGTCGAGATGATGGTCAACCCGCCCAAGGAGGGTGAGCCCAGCTATGAGCTATACAAGAAGGAGTACGATGCTATCTTCAAGGGCCTCAAGGAGCGCGCGTACGCCTTGTACGAGGCGTTTAAGAAGATGGAGGGCGTTGAGGTCGGCGAACCACAGGTCAGCACTCCCGCTGAGCTAGACACAGATTGAGTCTGGCCATGTTTTTGTTCTTTGCTAATACAGCCAGGGTTCCATGTACCTGTTCCCCACCATCACGCTCCCCAAGAAGGCTCTCGAGCAGGCTAAGAAGGAGGGCCGCGCAGCTGACGAGTTCTACTGCTTCCGCATGCTCGACGCTACGGGTGTGTGCACAGTCGCCGGTACAGGGTTTGGGCAAAAGGAGGGCTCGTTCCATTTCAGGACGACATTCCTTGCTCCAGGGACAGACTGGACGCAGAGGCTGGTCAAGTTCCACGAGGATTTCATGACGGAGTTTAAGTAGTTCTCTTGGTAAGAGTTGGGTAGAAGATCAAATGAAGATTGAATCAAGTCGACGAGGATCGAAGTGGAAGCTGATTGTTACAGCGCAAGGTACAAAGTAACGCGAGACAACCGTACATAAGAGAGTGTTGAAAGATTACTAAGAGTTCAAACGCACGATCCACAACTGGAAGAACACCTACATTTCATGCTCACTGGATGCATATATGGGTATTTACTCGCTGCGTACACAGGACCTACGTGCACGGCACTTATCGCATATTTCTCTTCCTCCAGCGATGATTCGAGATCCAGTAGCGCCATCACATCCTCTTGTCAGTCCTACGTTACACAAAAGGCCTCCTCGCGATATACCCCCACACCCTCATTTCATCATTGACATTTTTCTCGGAACTGAACCAGCAGCCGATCATGTCAGCGACATCCCGCTCACATTTTCAAGCCTGCGCTATGTCTTTCTCCCGCAGGCGCGCAAGCAGCGCTTCAGACAATCGAGAACATGTGGTGCATGTCCAGCCTGACGTTCAATCACCAAGACAATCAGGCTTTTCGCATAGAAATCCTCCAAATGACAAGATACACGAACTGCGCACAAACGTCGTCGAGCGTTTCGTTGCGGTCAGGGTCGACAAGAGCATGCAAGCATGGGGCCACACGCTCGCGGTGCCCATGAAACAGTTCAACAGCTTGAGAGCGGTATGTCAGCTGTTTGATTCGCGCTTCTTACGCACATAGAGCCGTGTCGATATCGTTGCTGTCGGCACGTACTAAGGTCAGCGTATCGCTCTGCGTGAGCCCAAAGCGCGGTGTGATAATTCTCATCGAGCCGCACTAGATCCCAGGGTCTGTCTACATGTATGTCGCGCAAAGGGGTGGGAAGGACATAGCTGATTCAAGATGACGGGTGCTGGATGGAGATTCATTGGTTGCTCATGCGCAATCCGGTGTGGTGTCATTGATGTTGGGAAAGTTTAGTTTGCGGGCAACCGGCTGATTGCGCAGAGCTCAAAGGGTCGTTGGAGGGCGTTGATTAGGAGAAGAGTGAGGATCCTGGGCCTCGATACCGCGCGTTGCGCCCACGCACGACTTGCGATCGAGAATGTTCTGAATGGATGGTGAGAGGTTGCAGGGCACTGGGATTGATGTCGGGATAGTGGAAGAGGTGGAAGTGAGCAATGCGGGCAACAAGGCGATGAGGATGTGATCTGTGTATTCTGCGTTGCTACAAAAGGAACGGGGCCAACTGCCGGGGTATCAAAACGCTCAAATGCATGTGTACGCTTCATTACAGGCTCTCATGTCTCCAACGGCCTTCGTGTATTGAATGGGTTCTCGCCTGACTCAATCGTCGTTGTCGTCCTCTTTCCAACGCACTCTCGATCTAGCTCTGCAAACCAATCGTAGTCGCTCTTAGCCAGGCTTCCTCCGTCGTGACTCGTGGCCTTGTACAAATTGCGCTGCGATTCTTGACTTGCTCGCCCCGCTCTATAGTTGTCTGTCCTCGAGAATGTTTCCCCGACGGTAGATGCGACACTGCCTTTACTCTTGTGCTTTCCCGAGTCTTTGCTGGGTCGGCGATCAAAGGTCCGCGCGATTGAGCTAAGACGACTCGCCTGTTGTGGCTGCTCAACCCCTGGTGATTCGGGTGGGCTCTTGAACGCAGCCTGATCGGCGAGCCCAATCCCGGATTGGCCGTCCATGCTTGTCTTCGGGTATTCTTCGACATGGACAACGATCTCATTGACGACGAGGATCTTGTTGGTCGCAAAGGAGCTAATGATGGGCCAGAAGATGGGGATCGAGGCGCATAGAATAGCGATGTTGACTTCGAGGACGCTAAAGATGTACACAACCGGTGTGTGATAAGACATATCGAGGATGGGGACGGTGCCGGCACGGGTGGTACAGAGGGTGATCATGCGGCCTATCGACACTACAGCAACGCTGGAGGAGTATTAGTGTAAGCGTAGAAAGCTAGTCTTAGTTACTTACACCGCGCCCATTGCGAAGAGAGCGATCAGCCCCACTCTGCTCTTACCTGCAAGCCGCAGCATCCCAAGGAAGGGTAACGGCAGGAGCAAGACAACAACATCAAGGAACATGTTGGTCGCCGCATGCGCCGCCCACATTGAGAAGAACTTGTCGGGATCCTTGGTACCCCAGCCCACACATTTGCCCTCCAGGAGTGGGTTCCAATTCTTTGCAATCGGCTGACAAGGAAACAGTGCAAGAATGAAGAATGCAAAACCCCACAGAGCAGAGACGATGATGAGGGTCCAAACGCACTTTTTCGCCAGTCGGTATCGTGACGAAGTGGTTGAGGTGGTTGTCTCGGCAAAGAGGCGCATGTATTGAAATAAGATGGCAAGTTTGATGAAGGTAGTGCTAGCGCAGTAAGCAACGTTGCTTGACCACACGTGCTATGCAAGCTGTCAACAGATGTCCGTCAAATGCATAGACACACATGACTAACCTTGAAGTATGCTTCTTTGTCACTGTCACCAAGCGTATAGAAATGGAGTCCAAGTCCGTCATACGGCACTGCGCGAATGTCAGAGTGAGTGCAACTTACGACTGGGGTCGGACACACTTAGGCAAACCATACTGTCTCCAGCTATACTCGCAATACCAGCGAGAAAGACAAAGGCATCATCCCAACCCCAGAGACGATCCCGGAAGCGGCTCCATAACCGCAGGCTTGCTGCAAGGATGGCCAGTGACTGTAATTGGGGTCAGTTTGAGAGATTGCAAGAGGTGGGCTGCCACATACCAGAAACGTGATCGTAGTGCCCAGTATCGTCTGAGGTTGATTCACCAAAGGCAGATGTGCATTTCTGGTGTCACTCCTCGCGTCTTCCGGTGATATAGCCATGCTCGTCGAAGAAATTGTGCGGCGCCGCTATTTGGCGCATCCGATCGTCAAAGACGATGACAGAGGTCGCTGTTGCCAAAAGCTACGTCGTGTGTCTTTGTGTATTGTCCGTTTCGTAAGGTACGCATTAGGTGTGCTGCATCATAGCCCGAGCAAGGTCAGAGTGTCTCGGTGGGACAGCCGAATTCGAGGCTGACAATAGGTCTCAGAGGGACGAGCGAGTGTGGAGTCCTATAAGAAAAGCCATTAAACCGGTGATCAACACCACGAGGTGAACCTTAATCTTCTAGCATGGAGCGGCTGTGCCTTGCCATGCTCAAGGGCTAGAGCTACCCTACCCTGCATGCACCGAACACGACCTTAGTTCTGCTAAGAGGCAGGGCTCTCCTGCTTCGGCTAGCCACAAACGGTTGTGACGGGCAAGGAAGTGCCACATCGTTGGAAAGTTGGTTCATTATCGGACACCGATGCCCACAGTCCCCACGCCGTAAGGACGCAAATGCCCCCAAGTGGTCTGGTGGCAATGATTTGGATCTTGGGGCCAACGCGGCAGTACCAACGGTATCTAGGCGGGCGTACCTGACAATGAATGGCGGTTTGATCGCCAGCCCAATACAGTTGGCAGAACTACAATCGAGTGCAACCTTAGTGCAAACGGCGTGCAGGAGACTTGGTGTTGGTGAGACGTCTTTACCCGTTAGCGACGGACGAACAGAACAAGAGTTCGAACCGTTTCCCGCGGAGGCCTCCCGTTCGCTGCCCGCCTTGTGGCGCCACGCCCTACTCGAGACCGCTCCCGCAACTTTATATCTCGAACACCTTTTGGTTCTGCGAGTGGTCGCTAAGAAGATTACATACCGTCGTTCTATCTGGAAACTTGCCAATCTCAGCCCTGCTCCTCACACGTGCACATCGATAGCGCATGGTGGTGTGGCAAGCAAAAGGAAAGAACCCCGACTTCGAAGGGCCGACCAAGCAAACGGCGTCATTGTCACCCCCAGAGGTGCATGTTGGTGGTGATCCCTGAGGGTGGCCTTGCCCTGAGACAACATCTAGCCCTGCTGATCTAGGGTTCGTCGCTGGGTTATCGACTAAGTTTCTGGAGCTTGCGCATTGCTGCATGAATGCGTGCTATATTCACACTCTTATCAGGATTCTGGCCAAGCGAAGCAGCAGTCGTTCCTTCTTTTGCAGCGCATCCCGCGAATGCAAGGGCTCGGTAAGCTAACAGCAAATTGCTCCGGCAATTGTGATCCTGCTGTGCTTGCAACTTCAAACCCGACATCATTAATAGTGAAGACTTCGCGATCTGCTGCAGGCGAGGAGATTCATAACAGTGTCACCACCGTGTCAGTGTCGTGCTTTGCTGATCATGACTGACTGCGGATGTAGCCTGCCGTTGATGTCGCACTTGTCCTCAGGGTAGGTGTTGCGAGCCTGAGTCAGTCCATGGTGCAGGACAAGGCTCGACCGCGCTCGTGCCGTTCGTATGACGGGCCTTCTTGTCTCGTGTGGAGCTCGTGAGTAGGTGCGTTGTGCACGGCAGCACGCTGGACACAACGTTGTGCTTCTGTTGTGGATATGATGAAAGAAAGAAGTTGGCCAGCCAGAGAGAATGTTGACTGATTAGCGCGGAAACTGCAGGTAAGAGCGACACAACGATTGCAATACCTTAGCAACCAGTCAGCGATCGAGCGACTGTCAGAAACTAAAGGCCATCAACCACGTTGCACGGTGAGGTTATTCGGGAAGCGAACCGAGTACGGTCCGATAGGTTCAGTGCGTCCCGCAGACGGACCGCGGCAGGCTGTGTATGCGAAACGATAGATCATCCTTCGAGTCGAGATGCGCTCCTTTCAAAGATCTCTTGACTGACATATATCACAGTGAATGAGGCGAGATCTCGAGGTGCATAGTCTTGACACCCGGGCAGTCGAAAATGTGCGTCCATGCGGCCAATACTCCAAATGCGCCTAAGCGGAGTTTTCTTCTCCACCCTTTGCCGTTGCTACTACCACAGGTTCTTGTCGTAGTCACCGTTCCAGCGAAGCTCGCAGCAATCCTCAAACTCGTTTAGGCTCCCAGACGCTTTCAGACAGTTTAAGCCGCTAACGCGATAGGCAATGAGAGCTGTTCGACTTATTGCCGTACAAGGTAGCTTTTCATGCAGCGTGCGAAGTCAGGAATAACGTCAAGACCATTCGATTGGCATGAGATACACGATAATTTAGACAAGCATGTCAACGACTGACCACCTTCCTAAATTCGAGGCTGTAGCCGACTTCTTCAGCTACTTAAGCGGTAGGTTGCTCCAGGTTTTGCAGCCGACCCACCTGCACCTCGCCTCGGCATGGAGTGTGTTTCTCAAGGCCGGACACCGCGACAGATCCAGAAGCTTCCCCAATGGTATGATCTTGCCATTGCTGCTATGATGGAAGCTTCCAGTATATTTCCAGAGCTCTCTATTTCCTTCCCAGAGATCAGATTATGGACTTTGGTTGAGCGATGTCAGCCGGATGAGCTCTTCTCGCCATGGCAGCAGTTATCGCCATGGCAGCAGTTATTTGACTCTCCTGGTGGAGGTCACAGAGCACTTCCGCACGACACGTTCTCAGTGTCTTGCACTCGAGTGGATGGTCAAGGACCAATTATCAACCGCCGGTGAGAGAAGCGTTGCCGGGGGGCCGAGATGAGGCTAAAAGCGGCTAGTTCCATCAACGCCGCTGATGCTTGTGGGGAGCTTATCGTCTTGATATGAAAGCTTGGTGATGAACAACAAGCTTCGGACATGCGACCTTCGCAAAAACATAGACCTCACAGAAGTAGATTCTATGTGTGCTACTTTCTCGAGTAGCAAGCGACCTCACGAAAGGCTCAATATGCCGGTACAGCGCAAGGATGGCGATAGATGTCGATGGCGAAGCCGTTTAGTGACATTCGATATTCCCGCAGGACATGTGCTTAGGCACACGACGCATTACCAAATCAAGCATAGCTTTCACGCTCTGCCGTGTCCGAGAAACTTTTTGTCGTTCTCTCACTGGCTGCTTTTCATGGCAACTGCGCGCGTTGCCTATTGAGGTAGTTGCAAGAGGCTGGAAGTGGGGATCACACGCTCAATCTCTAGGGTGGCACGAATGCGGGACCCGGGCAACGCGACAAACCAGATGCGAGGGACCGATTTCAGCACTCTTGCATAAAGAGCTGATCATCGCAACCGCTTCTCGGTTTCGTTGCGGCTCTGCTCCAACGTCTACCCTTCACCCATTGGAGGTTTTTCTAATTCATAGGTGCAATCGATCTAGGTTTCGCACCGGCTTTTACCCAAAGTGATGGCTTCCGCGAAAGAAACGTCCCCTAAGCTACGGGACTCGAGCAACGACGACACTGAGCGTCGAGGCAGCGTCGCAAACATCGACAAAGGCAAATGGGAGCGACTATGGCCTGTGATCGCATGCGGTGCTGGTCTCTTCAGTGATGGATACCTTAATAATGTACGGCAACTCCAGAGCAACACGACAACTCCAAAGCAACATTCTCCAACGCAACCATTCCCAAGCAACACATCAACCCCAGAGCGACCATCCAACACATGCGACCTGAAAGTCACTTCGAAGTGTATGCGTCCGATGCTGACAAGATTCTCAGATCATCGGCCCAGTCAACACCATGCTGTCCCGCATCTACCCCGACGCATATAAGAATTCCTCGGCGCAAGCCAACGTGGCGAGCATTACCTTTGCTGGAACTGTTCTTGGTATGCTTTTCTTCGGATACACGTCTGACCACTTTTCGCGCAAATGGTCGCTGTTCATGTCGACGATCATTATTATCCTGTTCGCTGCACTTGGTGCAGGGTCATACGGCGCAGGAGGTAGCCCGACAGGCTTGCTCGCTGCTCTCGTAGCGTATCGTTTCTTCCTGGGTATTGGTAAGCTTGACTTTACTCAGCGGCGAGGTCACCAGCAGCTAACGAGGTCCAGGCATCGGTGGCGAGTACCCAGCTGGCTCTGTAGGCTGTGCTGAGTCTACTGGCGAGCTCAAATCCGGCAGTCGCAACAAGTGGTTCATCCTCTTCACCAACGTCCAAATTGACATTGCGTTCTTGATTGCAGCAATAGTCGCTACCATCGTCATTGTCATTACAGGCGAAGACCACCTGCGTGTTGCATGGCGTGTGTGCTTGGGAATCGGCATCATTCCACCTCTGTCCCTGCTTTACCTGCGTATCAAGCTTCAGGAGCCGGAAGCTTTCAAGCGGGAATCGTTCGCAAAAGCAAAGACACCTTGGCTTTTGGTCGCCAAGTTCTACTGGTTCCGTCTATCCATCGTCAGCATTATCTGGTTCATCTACGACTTCAGCGCATACTCCTTTGGTATCTACGGCAGCACCATCCTTGCCAACCTCCTCGGTGAGGAAACGGCTCTGTGGAAGAGCTTTGCGTGGAACATTTTGCTCAACTTCTTCTACACCCCCGGTGCCCTGGCCGGTGCGTTCGTTGCAGACCTCCCGTACATGGGACCAAAGAAGACATTGTTCATCGGTGTCACACTGCAAGGCATTGTTGGCTTCATCATGGCGGGATGCTATCCATGGTTGGGCAAGCCAGAGAACGTCGCTGGATTTGTAGTCGTCTACGGAATCTTCCTTGCTTTCGGAGAATTTGGCCCTGGTGACAACATCGGTCTCATTGCGTCGAAGACTTGTGCGACTGGTATCCGAGGCCAATACTACGGTATCGCAGCTGCGGTGGGCAAGATCGGTGCCTTCGCTGGATCTTACGCGCTCGATGCGTTGCAGACAGCCGCCGGCGATGACAAGATCGCGGCTGGGCGGAACCCGTTCTTTGTTGCAAGTTCGTTGGCGCTACTTGCTGCTGGTCTCGTGTTGCTGCTGCCGCATATTGGACAAGACACTATTGATGAGGAGGATATCAAATTCAGGGAATATCTGAGGTCGAATGGCTACGACACAAGCAAGATGGGTCTCGAGAGCGCATCGACTACGGATAGCGAGAGGGTGGTGGAGGCGGAGAAGTAAGAGCGAGACAACAAGCCAACATGTTGGTTCATCTTTGAGGCCGGCCATTGGACTCACCAACGGGGAAAGCCAGCGACAACTGCGAGACGGCCGTAGCTCTCAATAGCTTCAGATAAACACTGGCTCTTTCCAAACAAAACGGATGCACAGTTTCTAATGCCGAATGCACGGGCTTGATGAGGAGCTCCGGGGCTCAGAGTTCAGCAAGGTGCTCTTGCCTTGCTAGTATATCTACTGTGGTCCCACAGTTGCTGCAGTTGTGGAATTACAACTGTCTGTCCTCTTCACATGCTCATTCTAAGGCGCTCCGAATTTGGGTTAGTCTTTCTAGTCCCACTTGCCGAGGTCAGTACTTTGCGCCCGGACACAGCTCCGTCGCCGCATGACTGCACGTCATTGTGCCTTACTGCCCTGCATTTCAAGCCTCTCCCGCGCCTGTCATACGCTCAACACCTGCTTCTACTGCATGTCTTAATTGACGCGGAGCTCCTGGAGATGCAGAAACAACATGTCACGCAATTACGTGAAAACAGCTCATCCACGGCGAAGTACCTAGGTACCTCGGATGTACCGCGATAATTGACGCAACGCGCTCTCCGGCGACATGGAGCAACCGACTACTAACCCCACAAAAAGGCTCGAGACGCAGCTTGTAGTGGACCTGGCATCCTTGGACTGACGAGACGTGGCCGGACCGGCATTTCAGCTTGGATGAAGACGAAGTACTAAAGCCAAGCAGGTCCTTTCCGCAAACATCACACCAATTGCCATATCCACATCTTCACACATCCTGCCTCAGTCCTTCTCTTGATCTTAGCTCACCCCACCATGTCTCCCGCAGCCATCTCGAACGCGATGCCCACCCCCGCCCCCACCAACGGCAAAGCCTCCCTGAAATCTTCCATACAATCCGTCATTGCACCGTCAAACGGCCCCACGAAGTCCTACAATGAAATTCCCGCGTGGGTGAACCCCGACCTCACACGCCTGATGCGCGTCGACAAGCGCCCCGGCAACTACGCCAGCGCCTCATACTCGCTCGTCAGCCTCCCCGCCGGCGCCGTCTTCGCACGGATCACCAAGCCCACCGTCGCAACCGTCGCATACTCGTCTGTCCAAGCGGGCAAGGACCTGCACATCGAGCTGAACTGCGACTTGGTGTACATCAACCACTCATGCGCGCCGACGTTGATCTTCGATATGGCGCGGTGGGAAGTGCGCGTCAATCCTGATCTGGAGGGCGGGCTGAAGGAGGGCGATGAGTTAACGTTCTTTTACCCGAGTACGGAGTGGAGTATGGCGCAGCCTTTTGAATGTTTGTGTAAGACCAGTGAATGTAAGAAGACGATTAAGGGCGCGAAGGATATGAGTTTGAGCGATTTAGATGAGTATTGGCTGAGTGAGCATATCAAGGAGCTGCTGCATGAGAGGGATGCTAAGAAGAGTGGGTTATAGGGCGGCGATTGCTACAGACGACCAATGAAGCATGTTGAATGAACATTTTTGGATCAGACACTCCACGCTGTGGACATACTACGAATTTGCGATGAATGAAGAGCAATACTCTTACCGATCACGTTCGAAATAAACAGTTGCACACGCGCATCTGGTGGAGACAGCAACAAAGTATCGTACGTTTATAAGCGGAAAGAGCTTACTGTTACATAACTGTTCAACGACGATGTCACTTTGTCGCTACAGACTTTTCAAACATAGGCAGGAGTTGCTGTCTCTTACGTCTGTAAAGCGCCCCAAGAACGCGAGACCAGTAGAGGAGAAGTAGGACTGCTAAGGTGGGAAGCGCCACGACCCAAAACACCCATGCTTTTGCCTGGCCGGGTAGGAAGTCCCCACTCATTGAGAAGATGCTGGCCAACGTCGAGAGAGGAATGAAAAGCATCGTTAGCATCGTAAGTCTCGATAGACTCTGGCGTTGCTGTTGGATACACGTGCTTCCTTGGACATTATTGCACAGTTCACCAGCCAGCAATAAGCATCGAGCTGGACACACGTACTTCGACGAATCTCTTCCGCGACGTTGAAATCAAAACGAGTTACATCTATATTCTCTGTTATACAGAGTTCCGCCAGCGTTCAGACATGCCTCGCAATGTCTATGTGTGGAGAGACATGGCTATCTTTTACAGCTGCTGGTCGCACTTTGCACACATTTCGTACCTACATGTAAGCTTTCCTTGGTCCTGAAGGCCATTGACTTCACACCGTTTGCCTCATCGGTCTTCCAACTTGACTACCGCTCAACCTCCCGCATGGTAAAGCCCCGCATGGTAAGACCACCTCACAACCTCAAAAGCGAAGACCCGAAGTGAGATCAAGGTCCACGGGAGCAACGGCTCATGACTCAACGATATTTAATGGTAAAAGATATTTTTTTCCACCAATGAAAGGCCAGCATCGGTGGTTTAGTGGTAAAATTAGCCGTTGCCATCCTTCACAGGACAGTTTCGGCTAGCCCCGGATTCGATTTCCGGCCGATGCAAGTTATCTTTTTGTCTTTGCCAGGTCTTGGTGCAGTGTTGGTGATGGCGGTGGACGGCTGTCAGCAAGTGTGGGTCACGTGCTCGGCAATACGGACATGACAATCTGCCAACCTTATCTCTAATCTGTTCCTGAAGTCAGAAGTCATTCATTTCCTAGCAGACGTAATTCTTAAACCTCGACAGTGACACAGCTGCCAGCGCGGTTCCATGAGAAGCCTTTTTTTTTTTTTGGAAAGGTCCACGTCTTTTTGGGACCTCCGGTTCTTTGGTGTCAACATCGAAGCGACTCAGTTCCTCCTTGCATCGGGTGGAGCTTCTACCATTGCTGACCTGTTCAAACAGTGCCAGACGTCTTTCAGAAGCCTTCCAGGAGCCACTGTGCAGAGGTGCAGTTTTCAACAGCCCCTCCACTATGCGACACCGGGGGAATGATTGCATACGTCTCGCACCAAGATGGGGTTTCATCATTTATCGATGCACCTTCGGAGACGAATCGGCCTGGAACCAGTTCATAAGCACGTGGAAAGACATGGTGGTCTCGTTCGTGTCAGAGATCTTTGAAGACGGACCCCGCCTGGCAGAAAATTTTGACATGAACATCAAAGAGGATCCGGCCCTCGAAGGCGCCAGCGTCGAAACTGTGCGCACTTTACACCAGGCATGGGCTGCCTCAGAGTCGTTCTCATATGACTGCGCAGACAGAGATGGTCGAACAGATCCCCTGAGACCCTGGCTGCCCTACGAGTATTGCATATGTGTCGACGCCAACGCGCTTGCCTCATGTCTCAGGTATCTCTCCACCAGCGAAGGGCAGAAGAGACGCTTTCCTTTCGCCAACATGGGCTCCAGGTACAGCCCGGATATTCCGTATGTTACTGCTGTGCGATGTTACGACATACCGTGCAGTGGAAGCAGAGATCCAAAAGAAGATGAGGAGGATGAGGACGAGGAGGATGAGGACGAGGAGGATGAAGACTGGGTGCAGACAGAGCCGAATGCTGTTAAAGTATCGCTCGACAGCGTCTACCCGTGTCTTTACAATGAGGTCAGCTTTGCTTGCTGGAGTTCCATGGAATACCAACTTGCCTCTGGGCATCTTGCAGATGGGATTGTGATAGACGTACCCAGTCAAGTGAAGAGGTCCGCTTTTCAAGTCATATCCTAGTTCGACTTTCACATCGATAATTTGGCCGCTGCTGAGTTCCTGAAGAGCCACAACGATCTGATTCGAAGCTGGTCTGCTTGACTTTGGAAAGTTCAAGTTCGCGAATGGGCTGGGTAGTAGTTCGGCCAGTCAACTTTCGCCCCGCCCGGTTCACCACGGCAGCGTTAGTGGACATGATTCGATGACTCACATCATGCTATCTGTGCTGAGACGGCAAAGCATCAGACCGATTTCAGTCAACCATTTCCAGGTTGTAAGAACATCTGTCCAGCTGTTAAAGGGCAAATCACAACGGCAAAAGTCAGTGACCCTTCGATATGCGTATAGGATGTTGGTCGGAAAATCTCGGGGTAGCCATTGACATCGGCCAATGCAAGAAGCCCCATCAGCTTCAGTGCAGTATCTGTCACTTGTTTCTAGACTTGCCGAAATTCCACCATCAGCAATGTATTTCCTCATCACCAGCTGCTCTTCAGGCCTCAGCCTAAGCCTTGCTAGAGCTGGCACTTCGCTCGAGCATAGACTCACGGTCAAGTACCGTAACCCGGCCGCATCCTTAGATGTAGTCAAATGAATGATGTATCTCCTCAGTGCCTCTCGGGGACCTCTCGATGTTTCCTCTTCAGACCTCGAAGCCCAGATTTCAATCGTCATCAACAAGCACGGATCAATTGACGTTTTGATCAACAGTGCCGCCTTTTCCATTGCCGGTGCCCTCGAAAACACTCCTCTAGATTCAATCCATGCCCAATATGAAACCGATATTTTCGGCGCAATCTGCACTGTGGAGGGCATCATCCGCTTATGCGCACCAACGGTAACGGCTGAGTCATTGTCAACATTTCCTCCGCAACGTTCTGGATGGCGCTCCAGACGTCCGTGTGTACGCATCCATCCAATTAGCGCTCGAGGGTTTTTCTACGGCTATCGCTTCTGAACTCGCGGCGTTTGGTATCCGTATCCGTATCCTAAATGCGCAGTTATGAGGTATGAAGACTGCATTCGCAGGCCCAGAGAAGGCGGGTAAGTAATTTTTACCTATTCCGTATGAGCAAAATAGCATGCCGGCAGAGTTCGTGTTGAAGTTTGCGAAAAGCGAGAAGAGGAAGGATACAGACCCGGAGAAAGCGGCACGCGCGATTCTGGTAGAAGAGGTGGTCGAATCAACGATTGTCGGAGGCTAGAAGATTCTGAGGGTACAGCTTGGAAGTGAAAGCACAGACGCATTGAAGAATGCACTTGAGGTCATCACTGCTGAAGGTGAGAGCAATGCAGCTGCTTGTGGTTTTCCAAGTTCGAGGTCCGTGGGCTGTATACTTTTACTCTCCTCTCTTTCCACGTAGTCATCCACTTCTTTATACATCTCATAGAGTGGTGGTGTGGTAGACTGATATTTACATTGCATGCCTTCTTGTGACTGCTTTGTACCAACCTGATGTAATCAAAGCTGACGGAAACCCCGGATAGTCGTCAGACAAAGCTTCTGCTGCTCCTCAGCCCCATTGACTTGCTCTGCAAGCTGATTCAGATCAAGATTGACGTCCTCAGCCTGTCGCTATACGCATTTCATATCAGCGAGAGCTCGGTCAATAGCATTTATGGAGTATCTAGATGCCGTGAGGTCTTCTTCATACTCCTCAATGTCGCTGACGCGAAAAGGGCACTTGCTCGTGTGGCCAGCTAAAGCAGCAAGGGTCTCTCGACACTTCACATAGATGTCTCCCAGCCGGTTCCAAGACGCCGCGATATGTGCTTGATCTTGATGGTTCTGGCTGCTCAGCCAGCATTTGATCTCATACTCAGTAGCTGTCGCAAAACGAACAACATCGACGATCCAAAATTGCATTCCTCAGTTGTCTGAATATGCTGGGCGGATACTGGTCAAGGTCCTTTAGGTAGAGAAGGAAATCCTTAGATGTAATAAGCGTTGTTAAGACCACAATGAGTCACTGTGAAACAGCTGAGTGAAGAGGCAAGACACGTTCTCATTAAACCCTAGAAGACAAACAGAAATCACTATTGGATAGTCATACGAGAAGAAGAGCATTTCTCGCCGATGCTTGGTAATCATTTAGATCACCAATATGTATGGCTTCAACGCGTAAAATCATTCGTGGAGGAACTCAAGAGGGAAAAAGCATTTTCGAGTACGACCCGTAGAATTGATTGGCCCTACATTAATAATTCTGTGCGCGATGCTAAGCTTCTTTATGCTGAGCAGTAATCCTAGCTGAGTTCGGCCTGTGCTTTCTTGATAGCGGCGTTGATAGGCGCAAGATCTGTGAACGACACCTGTCGCTCTGAGGGTCTCCAACCAAGCTCAACTGGCAGTCGCTCGAACGTCAGCCATTCTTGGACGCGGTCCTTGAACGCCTTCAGCTGGGTGTAATCAACGCCTTCGGTGCCGGCTGCAGGAACAGTCCCGTCGAGCATGAGGGCAAGGACGAAGCCAGCCTCGCCCTGCGCTGGGCTCTGCTGCGCGGGCGTCAAAGGGCTTGTTAGCTCGACACGATGACGTGAGCGACCCAGAGAAGCTGCCGTAATGTACATCTTGTCATCGCTGTCGGCAAGTACCGCTACAACACGAGCAGGCACTACGTCATTACTGTCGTCGGCGCGAGCCAAAGAAGCTGGCCGCTCAAGGCCGGACGTGCGGTTGTTGAGTTGCTCCAGGTCAATGGTGTGTGTAGCACCAAGCGCTGAGAAGGCACCGTTCGCAGGAATGATACCGACTTGAGTGTCCCAACCCAGAGCTGTGTTTATGGCCTCTCCAAACATTTCGATAGTGATGTTACGACCGCTGCGAGGACTGTCCATTGTCAGGTCAGTAGTGGGTCTTGAATATCCAGATTTGCTTCATCCGCTTAATGCGGGAGAGACACAATCTACATACAGGTATCCATGGTTGGCCAACGTGTTCATCATGGGGCAGGGCCCGCGGGAGTCGCCAGCACCGGCAGCGATCCATGGCTGGACTGTGAAGTTATCGGATCGCCGTGTTGGGCTAGGCAGGGCCGCAGCCGCAGCCACCAGACTGAAGAGAGTGTAGAAATGCATCGTAGAGGGATGTCAGTTGGCAGTCGGCTCCAATTATGTGGTCGCGTCGCTCTGAGGATTGGAAAGATCGTGCTTGTCAACGCCTCTTCCGGGTTTCCTTTGTGATGGACCCTTTCATCTCTTATGTACCAGTCGGTTACAGGCTTGAGTGCCGGTCCCTCCAGAGATCGTCGAACTTGCAATTACGTGCATCGACGGTGTGGCGGGCCGAGTCAGGGGGAAGTGCTGAATCGAACGGCAACTAGTGATGTATCTAAACCCAATTGAGATCGACATGTCCATTGCTCCTAGCATCCTGACCTAGGTGGATTGGAAAGTGTGTTTCAAACATTACCATCATAGGCGCGCATTGCATGCGGAATAAATGAAGTTGCGCAGGAATGCCGGTGTGCAGTGGCGAGACAAGGTTCGTCGCTAGCACGGGGACAGCCGAGGTGCCTGACACCCCTGTCCCCGAGCTCCACTCCGACCCAATTCCCGCCCCACACACTATAAACCAATCACAGATCCTGTGAAAGCAATCTAAAAATGCAAGAAGCTCGTCCTTCTTAAGTCTTGTCATCAAAAAGGAGACTTTAAGAGGAAATTCGGGCGACAAAGTGGGCGTAGTATGCGGTGTCAACTGTGCGCCCCGGAGTATGACCTTCCGTGATGGCACGTTATCATATTCATGTGCGGATTCAATCGTGAACAGCGACTACACTGTTTGCCCCCATATCAGCACATCTGTTGTTCGTGGTGTGCTGAAGGCAGACCACTACGCAGGTAGAGAGGTCTTTGTGTTATACCTTGTTTACCAATAGGAGCAGATTCGACTATGCTCACAGTACCTATGTATCACAAAGCTAGCAAAATCAGTGCGTACGATGATCCTCTGTTTCAAGTTGACATCGGAGCAAGATAATTCTGCGCCGCACGACCCAAAAAATGGATTTCATCGTTGAAGAGCCTGCAACTTAAATTTGTGACTGCACCAGGAATGGGGCTGCTACGTTCTGGCTCGCTCTTTAGGTAGGCATATCATCTTCACCGCTTGCATCTCCACTACTCTTTTGGTACAGGCCGAGGTGTATGGCGAGAGGAAAAGAAAAGCGGAGTGATCGCCTTCGACTCATGATATGCTCAGGCCTCGGAAAAATGGCCACCTGCCTTCGATTCTCTGATCACCGAGAAGCAGTGGCTCGGTGCAATCGTTTCCTGCTGAGTGGTGTAGTGTATCAGGTAAACGCCGAGCTTCGTAAATTGCGCTCACAACCCGCCAAAGCAATTAAAGAAAGGAGGCAGCTACTTCGAGAGAACATCCTGAAGATCGTGACAGCCCAACGAGCGATATTGATACTGTCCAGAACCATAGGCGTCGCCACCGCGACCCAGAGAAATCACTCGCTAGCGTAGTACAGAAGGTACTCAACGTTGGGTAGAAAGCTGAGTGAGACCTTCTCGTCGATTGTCTTTGATACCGATAGCTCGACCTTTTGAGATTGACAACATGCAACTGCGAATGCAGGATTGACACCGGCTCAGGCGAAGCGGAGGTATAAGATATACAGAAGGAAAGCGAGAAGCAGATTGAAGAGCAGCTCGCTGCTGTAGCGCCGTCGAGATGCTATGAGCTGCTTCTCAAGACAGCACACGACTTTTTCTGATCGAAAGGTGGTTGTGCGGAGCTGTTAATGGAAGGATTGTAAAGTATTGATGACTTCGTTGATTTATGCAAACATCGAGTGCAAGGTGTCTCGCTGTGGATATCGATTGTGAACGGGAGCGTTCACCTGCGGTAGTTGGCTAGATACTCTGCGCATTGGTCCCCAGCGATCCTACCAAACACGACGCATTCAAGCAGCGACGAACCCCCCTAGTCTATTGCCGCCGTGTATACCTCCAGTGATCTCGCCGGCTCCCCAAAGTCCGTCAATGCGATTGCCGCCCTTGGTCAAGACCTCACTCTTCTCGTTGATGAGAACGCCGCCCATAGTGTAGTGAACAATGGGAGTGACTGTGCCAACGAAGACCACGGACTCAGCTGTAGGATCCGTCAACGCCCAATTACCAAAGAAGGTACGTCCGAGCGGGTCATCAGTCTTCTGCGCGGCAGTGGACGCGTAGGCTTTGATACTACCGAGCGCCTCAAGACCAAGCTCAGAAATGGTCGTCTTGCGCATGAGACCTTTGAAGACGTAGAAGTCGACATGCGACTTCGCAGCATCATACGTCGCCTCATCCAGAACAAGTTGCACCTCCCACTGGCGTGGCGATTCATATGTTGCAGGCGTCGAAGTGATGGCTTTGGTGACGTTTTCCCTTGTATCCAGCTCGTTTACGAAGCGCTTGCCGTTAAGCAGTAATATGCCACCCTCGCCTCTGAGTACCTCTGCGGCCAAAAACTTGAGTGGCGAGGTTGGATCTGCCGGATCAAGGAAGCCCGTTGGATGTACTTGTACGGAGTCCATGTCAACGAGTTGAGCTCCTGCGTCTGTAAGTAGCGGCTGCGTCCCGGGTCGTGGATCGTTTGTCGACGGGTAGCCTGCGAGGTCGGGTCTGTACTGAGCAAGGAGGCCTTTGGCGTCGCCGGCGAAGCCTCCTGATGCGAAGATCACAGGGCCGTGCAGTTCCTCGTAGTTACCATTTGCATCGATGTACTCAACGCCTATCACCCGTTTCCTTTCTAGCAACACTTTTGTGACCGTGCACGATGTCTGTAGGTGAAAGAGAGCAGATTCTTTAAGGCTCTTCAGCAAGGCGCTGATGATAGCAAATCCTGGCGGTGGCCCAGAGCCTCTATGTGTTCTAGCATATGAATGGCCGCCCAATTGTGCGACCTTGCTGAGGTCAACGCCTTTCTCTTCCGCCAACCAATGAATCGCGCCCGCAGAGCCTTTCGTCAAAGTCTCAATAAGGTTCTTTCTCTCAGCGGTGAGCGTCGACATTCTCTCGCCGGCTGATCTTATCGTATCGGAGTAGAATGCATCTTCCGGCTCTGGAAGTGGTTGCCATCTCGTAGGCGCGCCATTGATTCCCGATGATGCTTTGATGCTATTGCCTCCCGGCTTTGCAGCACGCTCGAGGACACGGACCGGGATATTATTTTTGACCAACTGTGAAGCGGCACTGAGCCCTGCGAGGCCCGATCCTACAACGACGGCGCATTTTGAGGACATGTCGTCGTCCAGTATGGTGGAAAACATCTGGAGGCTGCTGTGGTAGTAGAGTACTGCGAACACGACAGCAATCGAGACGAACAAGAGGTAGCGATTGCGGGTTGGGAGCATTGTAAAGAGCCATCTTGTATTGCTGCGGTCAGTCGATGCTGTTGTAAGCTTCAGGGTTCGATCAGGCGACTGTCACGCCGCAACGCGTGTTCGACTCAAAACATTGCTGTGAGGTCTTTGGCTGATTCCCTGGTCCAATCTCTACGCCAGCCTTCAGATGCGCAGCCTGGCTATTGGAGAAGTCTTTGGATGTAAAGACGTGTTGTCGTATGTGCTCAGCCGTCGAAGAGCTTAGCTAAAGGGAAGGCGCAGGGGTCTCAGCCCCACTTTGTGCCCCACTTTTCTCCTCGAAACCTACTTCTCACGCCCTCTGCCTCCTCACACTCGCAACGGCAACAATAGACGTGTGTACAAAACGCCAGACCTCCAAGACAGCAGTTGCAGTCGAACCCATGCCAATCAATAATGCTTAGCATCGCCCTCCGCGCGTAGCGCACGCGTGCGCGCTCTCCGAAAGAAGGATCAGCTCGGAAGCTCAGTCTTCCAGGCGCTAGAACGATCTTGTGCAAAACACAGCGTTGTTCTACACGGATGAGGCTTGCCGGACGCTCACGACGACAGGTTTAAACGGGCGCGCGTGATCTAGTGTACGCTATGTGTCCGGAAGGCTGACACCCGTTTGTGAAGGTGGACGTGTTGCGATGAGGATGATCGAACGTGCAGTTGAGGGCGCGGCAGGAAGTGTTCCGAATTCTGGGACAGGGAAGAGGAGCCGGCCTGATCATTCATAACTTCGAATTTGTTTCTTGTTCGCGCGATCTTTTCTTTCCTCCTGTCCCTTTCCTCTTGGCCTGGCTGCTTGGTGGTAATCGTTCGCAACATGCTGGTCAACATGCCCGCCGTCAGCATCTTGGATGTGGCACTGTTGTGCCACCCCATCGTCGCACTCGTACCAAGTCTGTCTAACAAATCACAAGCGCGGACCTCAAGAAGACAATATCTCACGCTCTCATTCCTCGCTCTGCTCGCCCTCCGCTACTACACAGCTTCGAATCCACCACCAGCCCTCCTCACTACACCAGAAATGTCTCTATGCCAAACCCACGACCTCCCAAATCCAATCGCCCACCTCTACCCTGGCAACGCAACCGGCACCCTGAACGGCACCATCAGTGTACTCCCAATTCCGCTCTCACTGGCGCGATCCCTCATACCTTCACAATACACAATCCTGACATTCGCCTACCAATCCCTGCTCCCCTCGTTTCCAGCAGACATGTACCCCGCGATCCTCCAGGCCGTGCACGACCACGAAGTGCAAGCCTTCGGGTACAAGATCCCAGACTTCACGCGGACCGGGATCGAATTTCCATTTATCGACATGTTCAACGACGGGACGAGTTTCAAGTGGAACCCGGCTTTGCTCATGACCGCGGGGCACGAGATTGCTCTCAAGGGCGCGGGAGATTATGGGATCGATGTCTTTCCTGCTGCGTTTGATCCGGTGTGCGACGCGTACCGGTCTGCATCCAAGCCCGGTGAGACTACGTTTGCGGCGACGAGCGAGAGCGGGAAGGCCAGCATAGAGACGGTCTTCGCATCTAGTTCGAGCTCGGATGCGGGGTGGACGTACCCTCTCTCGTTCTTCGCGAATGTGACGAATCAGCCCATCTTCGCGGATGGGAAGACGTGCGACAACATGATACGGTTGTTCAACACGTCTGTCACGACCAGCATCGAAACGGTCGTTGGGACCGTGAAGGCTCAGATTCCGCCGTTCAGTGGACAGCAGGTTTGGGAGGGCGTTGAGGGAATCAAATTGGACTCGGCCTTTATTGAGAACAACTACCTGCCTTGTGAGAGTTTCAGGGGTTACGGTGCTTCGTAGATCGAAGAGCCTGTTCGGCGATGAGATAGAACACGATGTCGTAGACGCAGTCGCCACTTGCCCATTCAAAAGATCATGAGGGAGCGATGTCCTTAGATACCCCAATAGAACAGACCACAGCTGTGGCCGCTACATCACCACTCCTTTCAAGCTACGCTGCCTCCTTGACTGCCCTGCCCTTCGTCTTCCCGTACGCACCACCAGCGAGCTTCCGCATCTCGAGCGCACGCTTGTACGGCGGCGCAGTGGGCGGCTGCACAGGATCAAGACTAACCCTGTCCTTGGGCAGCTTATATGTAGCATCAGAATCATAACTCGACAAGTCTCCACATGCCAGAAACGGCGCAATCCACCTCTGTCCAGCTTCTTCGCTGTCGCTCTCCTCGTCCTCGGTGCCGAAATCGAGTTCCACAGCGCCGTCGGGTCGGACTGTGCGCTGAACCTTCTTGTCCTGCTTCGGCTCGACATGTGCCGTGTCGGTGGGTAACTGGGTCCCAGCACCCAGCGGCTTCTCAAGACTTGCACTGAAGCCCTCTGGCGGACAGAATCCCTCGCACACCACAAACGCCTCGATACTGCTTGCGCGACTACTCCTCGGCTTCGCGACCCTCACGCGCTTGAACACGATCTTCAGCTGCGCAAAAAGCAGGTCGACATCCTTCCCCCTGAAAATCTTGGCCACGAACTTGCCGCCGGGCTTGAGCACGCAAAGGGCAAGGTTCAGCGCCGCCCACAGGAGCTGCGACTGCACGTAGATGTCCAAATCGTGCAGGCCGGTGACGTCGGGCGCGCCGTCGGAGATGACGAGGTCGACGGGGGAAGACGAGGTGGATGAGGAGGCGCCGTAGGTGTCTGGATCCAAGGCCTTGAGCATGAGCGGGATGGTGGAGGGGTGCGTTATGTCTGCGCGCAGGGTTGTTACGCCTTCGAGGGGTGACATGGGTTGCAGGTCGATTGCTACAATGCGAACATTATCTCTCGGTTTCGGGGCCTGGACGGCGGGTGCTGTGAGCGCGTCTTGCTGCGGTTCGTCCCCGACGTCTTTGTCCAGACCGAGAACATGCTGTCGTGTTGCTGCTTGCTTTTGCGACCAGCCTGCTCGTCCGAAGGTTTCGCCCTTGATGAGCACGCGCGAAAGCACTTGGCTCCAGCTTCCTGGCGCGGCGCAGAGGTCGACGACTCGTGTTACTCCTTCGAACAGGTTGAATTCTTCGTCAATTTGGAGGAGCTTGTACGCTGACCGTGCGCGCCAGCCTTCTTCTTTGGCGAGACGGTAGTAGGCGTCTCGCTTGTCTTTTGACGATTTGCCCATGTCTACGTTCCGACTGTTTTACTCCTCCTAAGAAAGTGTGCGCGTAGTCTTCCCAATTGAGGTGGGAGGAAACTTTGCGCACGAAATTTTGGTTCAATTCAGTGTGGGTTGACGAAAGCCGGGACAGTTTTGTGCAGATGGATGACGCTGATCATGCGATCGTATGTAGATCTCAGGATTCTCTCCGGTATTATTGACCGCGGGTCGGGCTCCAGTATTGCTCCGCGAAGTCTGAAGATGTGAAAGTCGACTCACGTGGGGCACTCCCGCGGTGTTCTCAGTGCCGCCGAGGAGCCGCCGGCCTGTCAAAAAAGTTTCGAGACTTTGCGACCACTTTGCCCAAGCGTCAACAACCACACATCCTCACAATGAAGCGGGCGCACAACCCACCGAAGGCAGCGCACAAAGCGCACAAGCGCCAAAAGCTTGAAAAGGCACCGAGGCCCGCAACAAAGAAGCAAAAGCGCCGAGTCCAGCTCAACGATCTAGGATGGAAGACTGTGGGCATGCCCGACCGTCTGGAGGACACCGAAGGCTTCTATGGGCTGGAGGAGATCGACGATGTCGAAGTGATCAAGGATGCGACAACCGGAAACATCACCTTCCAGACCACGAAGACGGAGGAGGAAATCGCCGACGACGTTGAAGCTGCCTGGAAGCGCGAGGAGGAAGAAGCTGCGCGCCTGGAAAAGATGATTGGCCAGGAGGGGAAAGAGCTTCCTGTCGAAGCCGAAGAAGCCGCAGAGGACGTTGAAGAAGGCACAACCCAGCACGACGAGGCCGCGAGCGACAACGAATCGTTCGCAGGGTTCAGCGACGATGAGAACGATGACAAGACGCCAGCGAAGAACGGCGGCATCGAAATCGAAGACCTCAACCCGAACAGTGAGATTGCCGACGGGCGAACACTGCCCAAAGATAAGCCGGAAACCAAGAAGGAGAAACCAAAGACAAAGAAGGAGAAGAAAGCAGAGGCGAAAGCAAGAAGAGACGAGGAGCTGAAGCTGAAGCAGAACACCGCAGCCAACGCCGGGAGAACCGAAGTCGTCGAGACGAACCCAGACTACATCGAGGAAGAGGGCGTAGAGGCAAACGAAGACTTTGAGATTTCTGGCGAAGGCGCATTCGACATCCTCCTGAACCAGCCAAATGACGATGATGAAGTGGTCGATGCATCAGCATGGGAGGAGCTTGGCTTGTCCGAGAAGGTTGTCGGTGCGCTGGCAGGCCTGAAGTTCTCGAAACCAAGCAACATCCAGGCGTCGACGATACCAGAAATCATGGCAGGCAGGGATCTGATTGGTAAAGCGTCCACAGGTTCTGGAAAAACCCTTGCTTTCGGTATTCCCATCGTTGAGCGCTATCTTGCGACGAAGCCGACATCTAAGGAGAAAGATTCGAAGGCGCCAAATGTGCCTACAGCATTGATTGTAGCGCCGACCCGTGAACTTGCCCATCAGATCACAGCACATTTGACCGATCTCTGTGTCAAGGGCGACTTTGACGCACCATCCATCGCAACGATAACTGGTGGTCTGTCCGTGCAGAAGCAACGTCGACAGCTCGAGCATGCAGACATCGTTGTGGGTACACCAGGGCGCTTGTGGGAGGTCATTAGCAGTGGCAAAGGTCTGCTGCGCTCTCTCAAACAGGTCAAGTTTCTTGTCCTCGACGAAGCAGATCGCTTGCTTAGCCAGGGCCACTACCAAGAGCTTGGTGAGATCCTCAAAGTTCTTGACAGAGAAGACGAGGAGGAAGAGGACGATGGGGAGCCAGCACCAGAAGTCGAGCGCCAAACCCTCGTCTTCTCCGCTACCTTCTCGAAGGGGCTGCAGCAGAAGCTCGCCGGCAAACTCAAATTCGGCAGTGGCACGGGCGATATCATGAACAAGGCCGACTCGATGGAGTACCTCCTTAAGAAGCTCAACTTCCGCGAAGAGCAGCCGCGCTACATCGACGCAAACCCCGAATCGCAAATGGCCAGCAAGCTCCGCGAAGGGCTGATCGAATGCGCCGGGCCCGAGAAAGATCTTTACCTCTACTCGCTCCTGCTCTTCCACCCCAACAAACGCGCTCTCATCTTCACAAACTCCATCTCCGCCGTGCGCCGCCTGACCCCCTTCCTGGCCAACCTCAATCTCCCCGCGCTGCCCCTGCACTCCAGCATGATCCAGAAGGCGCGCCTGCGTTCCATCGAGCGCTTCAAAGAGCGCCCGGGCAGTATTCTTGTCGCCACCGACGTCGCGGCCCGCGGTCTCGACATCCCCAAGGTAGACCTCGTTATCCACTACCACCTCCCGCGCGCCGCAGACACGTACGTGCACCGATCTGGCCGTACGGCGCGCGCCGACGCCTCCGGGTCCAGCATCATCATCTGTGCGCCCGAGGAGGTGGCGGGTGTGCGCCGGCTGGTGGCCAAAGTGCACGCCAAAGCCGAGTCGGCGAAGGAGCAGACGAACAAGAAGCGCGCGTACTTTATCCGCACGCTGGACATCGATCGCCGCATTGTGAGCCGGTTGAAGCCCAGGGCTACGTTGAGCAAGAAGCTGGCTGACACGGTGATTGCGAAGGAGAAGAAGAATAGCACCGACGATATGTTCATGCAGGCTGCTGAGGACCTTGGCATCGATTACGATTCCGAGGAGTTCGAAAAGGAGGCCAAGGGCAAGAAGGGCCGTGGCGCGGGGAGGAAGAAGAAAGAGAAGAGCGCGAGCGAGATGACCAAGGCGGAGTTCGCGGCGATCAGGCATGAGCTCAAGGGCTTGTTGGCTGAGAGGATCAACACAGGTGTCAGCGCGAGATATCTCACGAGCGGAGGCATTGACGTTGAGGCGCTGATGAAGGGCGAGGGAAACACGGGGTTCCTCGGAGCCGTTGACGGTCTTGGCTTCGACGATGACGAGGAACAAGTCGTCAAACCCGCGCCGGTGCAGGACGAGTCTGACGAAGAGGATGCGGACACGGATGCCAACGAGGACGACGCGCCTGCAGCCAAGGCCCAGACGCCGCAGGACAAGAAGGCGAAGAAGCCCAAGTCGCGCAAGCGCAACGCCGACGGGACCAAGAAGAAGTGGATCCACCACTAGATTCATGTCATATACCCAGACCCAGATTCAAGCTACAGCTCAAAAGATTCCATGACTGCCCCTGACCGTTCGCTCACGAGACCCTCGTCTTGATCCCGACTACTGAATCCCAACTCTAATTCCTTCCCGTCTTTTCTCGTGGACTTTGTCGTGACATGACCACATACAACTCGAAGGTAAGCAAAGCGCTCCATGGGAGGTTGATGGGACGGACAGTCCTTGGATGCGTGGACAGGAGGACGACTACAGTACCCCCTAGCGCAATTGGTTCTGAGTGAGTAGTCGTTCGGCGTTGGCGTCAAGAGCGTGGTGTTGCAGCAGCTTGCTTGAAGGTACAATGACGAAACGCACAGTGTATGCAGATCAAGTATGCCACAGCCTCGCTCATCGTTCTACCTTATCCCGTCACGAATCATAGAAACACTTTTGAACACGCCTCGAACGGTCGCAGCACACGAACAAGAACCCCTCGTCGCTCCAGGCTCGTCACGTTCGTCGCTGTGCCCTCCCCCGTTCCTCTGCCACGATGCATGGCAGATAGCTGCGAACATGCGCCATTCCCATATCGGAGATCGCCAGACGTATGCCCTGGCTGGAGGTAATTGCTGGCTTCCCTTTTCCTCTCGAGGGCGCTGATAGAGCATGCCATTGTCATCTTCTCGACCAAGCGCTCAAGAAATTCATCCTCTCGGTGATGCCTCCCCAGCCATCGAGCGTGTGTTTCCGCTGCAGGGTCGCCAGCGCCGCGCCGTCTCCGCTTTCCACCAACTCGTCTTCCTCCACGGCCCAGATCCCTCTCCGATCCGGCAGCGCAGCGCCCCGACCCCAAGCTTCTAGTACTGTTGTCGCGAGTCCAGGCCTGAACCTCGTCCTCTTGAGCGCCTTGGTGATGTACTCGTCGCTAAACCCCTCGTCGTGCTGTTCCGCAAAGAACTGCTCCATCTCATGCGCCTCGAGCGGGGGATCCGGGTCCCCTGACCCCGTGGATGCGTCGGATGCAGCGGAGACTTCGGACGTAGCGGAAGGAGTGGGTGATGCGGGGCGCGGTGCGCTGGTGAGCGGCGCTTGGGTCAGTGTTGCGAGGTCTTCGCCCGCATCTTGTAGGTAGCTGCTGAATTCCTGCAGCGATTGGGTAGTGCTCGCTTCCGAGTCGGGGTGGTGCGGTGGTGAGGAGTCGATGGGGCGCGGGAGGCGAGATATGAAGGGTGCGTTTTGCGAGGGCGAGAGGATGGCTTGGGTGTCGAAGGCGGCGAACTTGTTTGCGCGGGGTGTGGGGGTGTTGGACGGAAGCGAGTTGTCGTCGTCATCGTCTGAGGCTTCTGGTATCTGGGGCGGGCGGGAAAGGGGTGCGAGATGTGTTGGGTCTGTGGAGGAGGCGACGCTTTCGAGGTCGGAGGCGTCTTGTTGTTCATCGTGCGAGACGGGTGGGCGCGGGAGTGCAGCGAGAGGCTCGACATGTTCTGATGCTTCGCTCGCTGCTTCGTCGTCTAGATCGATGGCTTGCGAGACGTGGTGTTGGGCGCTTTCCTCTTGCTGAGAGCCAGCTGCCGACGAAATCTCCAGTGGCTGCTCCTGGGTGCCGTTGACTGCATCTGCTTCCGACTCTTCAGGACTTGACGACGGGCCAATCTTCCTCTGTATCTTCGTTGGCCGAGCCGCGTTGGTGGAAGCTGGAGTTGCGTCTCGATCGCCCCTGATGCGCTTAAGAGCAGTCTCGTAGCCGTGCCTGATGTACTGCGGCGTCTCTTGCTGGGCGGTTGCTTCAGACTCCAGTCTTGAATCTGAAGGCAGAGCGTTGGGCACTGTGCGCTGTGGAGGGTCTGTGAGCTTTGAAGGCGCCCGATCAGCCTCGACGAGATCTGTCTGTGACGCAGCAATAACAGCTTCCTGCGTCTGACTCCAGCTCTGGGTTTGAGTCGGGCTCGAGGAGGTTTCATCTTGCTGTCGTTCCATGACCTTCATTCTGATCTGTTCCCTCTTGGACGCGGGATCACTCGCCCACTGCGGTTGGACCACCTTCTCGTAGTACTGCCGCCACTGCTCGGCTGTCTGATTGTCCTTGCTCTCCGCCCAGCTGTGCCATGCTGCTTCGTACTCGGCACTGTCTTCATCCAGAGCGTCGATTTCCTCCACATATGCATACAGGTCTTCCCAGTCTCGGGTCGAGAAGGTCGCAGCGAGCTGGTCGACGTTGTAGTCTTCGCGGGCTGCAGCCATGCGAGCTTTGTCCTTGTTCCTGACAAGGCCGGTTCTCCTCACAACTGGCTGCTCTGAGACGTCCTTTGTGCTTGACGTAGGTTGCGGCTTATTTGCAGCCCGCTCCTTGCTAGCAGCCGCGCCCATGCTGGCAGACTCTCCAGGCGTGTCTAGGCTCGCTCTGTCTTTATTCTTCACCAGCCCCGACCTCCTCGCAGGCACGTCAGCGGCTCTCGGCGACTGATCCGAAGGCGGCGACGGGGGCGCGTTGTCGGGGATGTTGAAGGCGGAGGGCGGCATGTACTGGAGCTTCTTGAGGTAGCGGTCGCGCCACGACTGCCATGTGTGTCGCGGGTTCTGCGTCTAGTGGTCAGCACCGTGTCTCTCGGTCTACACACACACGCGTGCGACGCATACCTTCTTCTCCAACTGCTTGTACAGCTCGTTCCCACTGACAGCCACGCCGTTGGCTTGGGCGTCGCGCACCCACTTGTACAGCTGGCGATCCTCTTCGGGCGTGTAGGCGGCGCGCGTGCCCTTCGCAGGCCGCACCATGGATCCTACATCGCGCGCTGTGCCTACGCGCGGTCCGGCCGGGAAGTCGTCTGGATCGAGGACCGCGCCCTCGGCGATGGATTTGTCGATGAACTCATAGCTGATGGTGCCCGGCGCGCAGTCCTTGTATATGTGGTCTGCTATCAGGAAGTCGGCCTGTTTCTCCAGCTTCACCACCTGTCCGCCGTTGGCTTCGATCTTGGCCAGGCACGACGCTCGGCTGAAGACGCGCTGCGCGACCCAGAACTTGTAGCCTTGGAAGAGCGCGCCGGGCGGGATGTCGGCGCCCTCTGCCACGTCGTCGTATACGGTGGCCGAGGCCATGGTGTGGGCGGATGCGATGCAATTGTGGAGTCGGTCATCAGATGGCGACGCGTCGGGGAAACGCGCGCTCACGAGGCGGATTGTGGGGGTCGCAGTCGCATCTGATTGCCGCGGCCTCGGATGCTTCTCCATCCACACCAACACCAGCACCAGCACCAACAAACAATGCGCTTGTTATAGCAGCAGCCACAGCAGCCATGGCGCTCGCGCGCACTCTCATAATTCTCGCCCTGACCGTGTCGTTCTTCACATTCGTCGCCTTCTTCGGGCGCCTGCCAGCCCTGCGGTACGACCCTCGCCCGTCTCCCTCATCGCAAGCTAATCCGCCAGGAACACACCGATAGGCTTCCTCAACCGGCTCTTCGTCCTGCACATCCCCTCGCTGCTGCGCCGTGCCGACCTCGCGCTCACGAATGGCCGCATCACGTCCTCCAGCTCCGCGCTCGCGCACCACCTCGTGCACGACAAGCACCCCGTAATCGTCATCTTCTTCCTCGGCCTCGTCAGCGCCTGCGCTTCGCTCCTGCTCCCCGCAATCTGGTCCTCGCTGCATGCCTACCACAAGCTGCTCGTCTCGATGCTCCTCCCGCAGCCGTACCTCTGGCTCTACCTCTCCGCCAAGTCGAATCCCACGACATACATCACGCCCCACAACCACTCGTCGCAGATGGCCCTCTACCCGTACGATCGCGTCCTGTACCACCCCGGCAACACGTGCTCGACCTGCAAATTCCTCAAGCCCGCGAGGAGCAAGCACTGCAGCATCTGCAAGACGTGCGTGTCCCGCATGGACCACCACTGCATTTGGGTGAACAACTGCCTGGGGCGCGGCAACTACAAATACTTCCTCTTCCTCCTGCTGTCGACCGGCGTGTTGATTGCGTACGGCGCGTATCTAGCCTGGCTCGCGCTCTCGCCCCAAGTTGCTGCGCAGTATGCGAGGTACGACGAGTGGTACCGATACAAACCCTCCGCAGCATCCGACCCGCGGAGCTGGACAAACTGGGGTCAGGCAAAGGCCCACTACTTCGCCGTCTACCTCGCGCTCTACCTCGACCTCGGCGGTCTGAGCACAGCCGGCGTCGGCCTGCTCGCCCTGCTCACGTGGCCGCTTCCGCTGGGTTTGCTTGCCTACCACGTCTACCTGATCTGGGCGGGCATGACGACCAACGAGAGCAGCAAATGGGCGGACTGGAGGGACGACATGGCAGACGGCGTTGTGTTCCTCGGGAAGAGGAGGGAGGACAGCATGGCTGGACGTGGCGCCAGCGACGGCGACGGCGACGGCGACGGCGACAGCTCCAGCTCGTCTGAGGGCGCGGTGTTGACGCCCGGTTCGGACGAGGACGAGCTGGATAGCGCGGTAGAGGAGCCCCCGACGAGCTGGCCGCTGGAGAGCAGACACATCCTCGTGCGCACGCGCGACGGCCAGGCGCCCAAATCGCTCCCACCTCGCGTCCGCCGCGTCGCCGAGCCCGACTCGTTCGAGCGCGTCTGGACCCTCGCCGCGGTGGAAAACGCGTACGACCTCGGATTCTGGGACAATCTAGTTGAAGTGCTCACAAACTAATCTCAACCCATTTCCATTAACTCTCTTTTTCATTGTTGTATTTCGCACTGCTGACCTCGCATTGCACCGGCGAAACCCTTCTCTGCGCGTGACAATACACCGAGCGCGAGCTACCCAGCGACAAGACGTGGACCAGTCCCATCACGCAGACAAACTCAGACGCGCCATTCCTACCCCTACTCACGCTTCCCACAGTTGTTTCCCGTCACGCCGTCCACAGGCCTGGGAATGTATCCTTTGGCAGTCTAGCTAACACATGCGAGCAGACTGCGCTCCTCCAATGACCAGACTCGCACGCTTTACGAAGAGGCGAGGCAACAGGCCTGCGGTTCCCACAGGATGCCCCTGTGTGAGGGTCACAGAGAGGGTCGGTCGCAGATGCGAGGAGAGCAGGATGCACGCTAAGCGAGTGTCCATTCCTAATAACCAGGCCTTCTATGTACATTTTCCCGTCTCGTTGTTTCCTCCTCCAAAGCAAGCCATTATCTCAGAGACATTAGCATTCCCAACCCGTCTGCTCTTCCCCACGCCGAGCGGTCACGCGGCCACTCGCTCAAACGTCCAATGACTGCAGCGAGATCTAATCCTCCTCCTGAGAGTCGGCGAGCGCAGAGTCGGCCGCGCCAGCCGAGGACTGGCCCTTCTTGCCACCAGATGCCGCGCCCGACGCTGATTGAGACGCTCCAGATCCTGTCGAAGCACCCGCCCCCGAAGCTGCGCCAGCACCCGTGCCCGTGGTCGCTCCTGTTCCGGTTTGCGAGTTGGATCCAGTCACGCCAGTGCCCGTGGTCGATCCAGTGCCGAGCTGCGAGTTCGTTCCGGTCTGCGAGTTCGCTCCGGTCTGCGAGTTTGAGCCCAGCTGAGCGCCTGTGCCTGTCGTAGCTCCTGTTCCTGTGGTCGCTCCCGTGCCTGTGGTCGCTCCCGTGCCGAGCTGCGAGTTGGAGCCGGTCTGCGAGTTGGAGCCGGTGACGCCGGTGCCCGCGGTCGATCCAGTGCCCGCGGTCGATCCAGTGCCTGCGGTCGATCCAGTGCCTGTTTGAACACCTGTTCCTGTTTGCGAGTTCGTTGCTCCTGTGCCTGTCGTCGCTCCCGTGCCGAGCTGCGAGTTCGAGCCCGTCACTCCTGAGCCTGTTTGAACACCGTTTCCGGTTTGGGCTCCCGTGCCAGTGGCTAGACGAAGTCAGCGACTGCTTCAAAGAAAGTCGAGCGTCGGAGCTTATTGCCTGTGGTTCCTGCGGTACCTGTTTGGCCTTGTCCCGCAGTGCCTGCAGTGCCTGCGGTGCCTGCGGTGCCGGCGGTTCCGGCTATTGTTCGTTAGCGAGACGTTGTATGATATCGAGCTGTGATGAAACATACTCTGCCCGTTCGCCGCAGCAGCTCCAGCGCCTGTTTGTGCATTGCCTGCTCCAGCGGCGCCTGCTGCCTGACCGTTTCCTTTGCCCTTGCCCTTTCCTTTGCCTTTGCCCTTTCCGGTGGCACCTGTGGCGGTCGAGGTAGAGTTGGTACCACCCTACAGATTTCAGTTAGACATGTCGTCGAGGTTCGACGGGTCGTGGCTTACAGTAATACCCGCACCGCTGGCTCCTGTGGCTCCTGTGGCTCCGGTAGCGGCTGTGGCGCCCTTTGGACGTTGTTAGTATACTTTTTAATGGGAGAAAATGAAGAACCTACAGTGGACCCTGCAGCAGCACCGGCCGCGCCCTTGGTGCCAGAGGCCTTTCCACCAGAGGCCTTTCCGCCTGAGGCCTTTCCTCCCGTAGCACCAGCGGCTCCCTACACGATGTGTCAGTGGAGCTCGGAAAGTCTATATCGAATCGCGACTTACAGTGGCACCTGTAGCACCGGCTCCAGCGCCTCCAGCCGCCGCATTGCCTCCAGCGCCGCCAGCACCGCCGAGGAGACTAGCAAGGCCGCCTGCTCCACCAGCGCCGCCCGCTCCTCCAGCGGCACCGCCGAGAAGGTCAGCGAGGCCTCCAGCACCTCCGGCACCTCCAGCTCCGCCGGTCAGGCCGCCGAGAAGCTGATCAAGCTGGCGCTTGGTTCTCATCTTCTCGTGAGCGATCTGGCGCACGGAAGCGACGAAATGGGCGGGCATCTTGGGAGTTCCATCGGTTTGCTGGCATCTGTCAGCTTGAGAATGCTTTACATGAATGCGGCATACTTACAACCCAACGCTTAGCAGAGTTCAGCTGTGCCGGGGCGGCAACAGCGTTGGCAGCCAGAGTGGCCAGGAGAATAGATGCTTCGAACTTCATATTGATAGAGGTAGAATAAATATACTGCGCTGCAGTAGTGTAGAAAGGAAGGTAGAATAGAAGCCGACTAGCAGCAATAGAAAATAAGATAGAGAAAGGACCAAAGGAAGTATCTTTGGAAAGCACTGATCGAGTATCGAACTGGAGAGAAAACTACAATGGGACGAAAGCCGCCATATATATCAGCCTCCACGGGGTAGGACCGATACGGAGCTGCCCTGGAGGCATCGAGTATCAGAATGTTGACGCGTTCTCGACGATCGTGATTCGATGAGCAAACACAATCGCAAGACTGCAGCAATGCGTGCAGAAGGCGCGCAGATCCAGATGCCTTGAGGCAAGATGCTGTTGCGGAGCATGTTGCAGTCTGTAACTGTGCTCACGGGGATCGTCAAACGGTGGGTCCCACTGTTCGAGGGAAGCGAATGCTTGTTTGCTTGTCAGTGTGGCTCAGCATGCGGCTCGAGGCATGACGTAGCAGGGAGTAGGCATGTTGATGCTTGTTCTCGAAGCCGTAGCGGGAGCGTTGATCTGCTGCCCCCATCCGCCTGCCTTCCCAAGGTGAGGTGAAGTGTATATCTCGACACCGTATGTTGATGGTATCCAGGACATACGCAATGATTGTGCTTTCTCACGTTAGCGCACACTTACCATCTCGCCTTCCAGCAGCAGCAGAGCAGCAGCAGCAGCAGCAGCAGCAGCAGCAGCAGCAGCAGTATGATCGCATACAATCCCGTCTCTTCAGCCACACCCCATCACACCACCGTCAATCGCACCAAACTCAGCTCTCACCCTCACATTGATGTTGCACACGGCGTCGCGACTCCCATGAAACAAGGGCACGGCGCCTGGATCTCCGGACAGAAATGGCGCGTTTTGGTTTCGAAACCCCACATTTTCTCCGGTAGATCTCAGACCCGTGACACTCTGTGTAAGAACCTTCTTTTGACGTGCTGTCGTGAGTTCTGGGCTCTCTGGACGCTGTGAGATGGTTGTGAAGAGGCGGGTAGAGGCTGCCTGGCCTCTGAGGTGTTGGAATGTTGACGCTAGTGCACCCGCCTGAAACGGAGGGAAGATCGTCATGTAGAGCCGCACCTGAGGTCCTCGGAAGAAGACTGCGCTGTCCCTGAATGATGTGTGAGTCTGTGTTGCTTTGTAAATGCTCCTATACAATGAGCCGGTATGAGCAGCCGTCTATTGACTTAGATCTGGGTATCTTCATGTTGACCACTATGTACACGTCCCTTACACGCCAGAGGACTACCTCCTCCTGTTGACACCCGTGACGACCACCTCGCCCGACCCAGCCTCAACCTTCCATCCCTCCTTGACAAGCGCCCTAACAACAGCCGGCCCCAGCCTACCCCGCCCATCTGCGCTATGTCTCCCCAAGCCAACGACAATCCTATACTCGCCGACTCCGCCCCTCGCGCCGCCGTACTCAGCTATGCGCTGCTCACCAAGCGAGTTCCACCACGCCTGCGTTTTTTGCTTTGCAATGCGCGTTGCATCTGCGACGGTAACGCCATGCAAGTCGAGGATGGTGGACGAGGACTGGCTCGCTACAAGATAGTCTGCGTCCGCTTGGCTGTAGAGTTTCTGGTGCTCGCCGTGGTTGCGGGCTTCTTGGGCGTAGTAGCCAGCTGCGGCGCGGGTGAGACCGCCTTTCTTGTAGGCTGCTGAAGCGTTGTTGTAGAGGTCGTTGCGTTTCTGACCGAGAGATGCTGTAGTGTGTGGGCGCAAGGAAGGGGCTAGGCTTGGGAGCTGGCGCTCGCGAGGCTCGTCGTCATCGAGATGGACGGGCGCGTATTTGAAGTCGATATGAATGCCGCCCTTGCCGCCGGTTGCGCTTGCTGGCTGCTCTGTGAGCGCTTTTGCCAGGTCGCGCGCCTTGTCTGGCGAATTGTCGTCTGCTAGACGTACGAGGGCGAGCGCCTGGTCGAGACCAATGCTAGGGAAAGCGGCGTTGATGTCCATGGCATCTTGCACGTGTCCCGCCTCTGGTTCCTTCCCTTGGTGTGCGCGCATGTCCTTGTTCACGAAAGCCAGGATAGTGGCAGATAAAGATGCGCTCTTTTCATGGTACAGAGATGAGACCACCTTGTGTGGAAGCTTTGTTCGTGCTGTGATGAATTCGACGTCGCGACTGCTATTTTGCCAACGGTTGGGCGTCGCAGCGCCAGACAGATCCGTGCCTGACGAGTTGGCCGAGCTCATGTTGTAAAGAGACACTTTCTGCTTTTTCCTGCTCTTGCCCTTTTTGCTCTTCTGTGGTACATGATGCCCCTCGAAGAAGCCCTCTATGCCCTTCGCACTTGGCGCTGCCTCTTCGCTCGGGCTCGACTTCGCATCCTCGAAGTAGACGTGGTTTAGTAACTCGTCTGCAGCCTTACTGAAGTCGTCGTTGCACTTCTTCAACGTATATGCCACAAGTTGAGGGCGCAAGCTTGGGAATGTCTCTGCAAGTAGCTGCTCCTTAGTCTTCGTCTCAGACTGGTCGGTATCCTTGTAGTAGCTGCCATCCCATGATTCCTCAGAGCCCTCCGCGGACCGTCCATCGACACTGAGCGCCGAGAAGTCGTTCGATAGGTGCGTTGCGTCGGTCAGGGTCGTGCGCGTCGCCCAGGTATCCGCGTTCGAGTCGACATCTGAGCTGTGCTTGCCGGGACTGTCGCGTACGGGTCCTCCACTGCTACCAGAGGCGTCGAAGTCGGTGGCCTGCTCTGCGACCGCCGAGGCCTTGATTGGGTCGAGCAGCTCTCTGGCCAGCTCTAACGCGTTAGGCGCATCTACGAAGTCGCTGAAAATTGCTGCAAGGAGGGCAGGATCGATGGGTGGGCAATATTCTTGCTGTAGCCTTGTTAGCCATGTCGTGCGACTCGAGTCACACGTGCATACCTCAAGAATGCGTAGGTTGTCATCCATCTTTTGATCTATAGTGTTGTCGGATTTTGTACGCAAATTGCATGCTCGTGTGCGTGGGCCTGGAGTAGATTTCCGCTACTTCGAAACTACGAGAGAGCGGTCGCAGTAGAGACGAAAGGGGGCTGACGTCTGTTTGTTCCCGCGGTTGCTGGCGGTTACACAGCGTGGTTGTTGTGGGGTTGGACCGAAGCTGCACGCGGTTCCCACGTTGGGAAGAGGGGTTAGAATTGCCTCCTGGCGAGACGTCGCGCGCTCAGGGAAACGGTGCCCAGAACATCCTGACTGTGGTGAAAGGCCGCCGAGCTCTACTTCTTGCGCAAACTGATAAGTTCACGAGATTGAAAGTTGTATGACGCGCTTTCGGACCGGTCTCGGATGACGTCTGGCATCCAGACCATATGTGCGCTAAACGAGAGTGATTCGTGGCTTACGCACGATCATCACTCAAGCACTGATTTGCGTATCACAATCACAGAGAAACTCTTTCATAGAGTTCGTCACATCGTCATGTCGACATCCTGGAGCATCGCGGTCCTTATGTGAACAGAAACAAAACTGTTGTAGAGTCACGGCCACGCAGATCACCGTACACATTGACTGTGCGAAAAGGTTGAATTCCAAGGTTCTGTTGGCGCAGCACATGAGCAGTAAGATTTGCTCAGCCTACTAATACACTGCTCGTGGTGCTGAACAACGATGAACAAACCATGGCTGCACAACAGTCGAACTCCACAGTCGGTTTCGACACCCTCATTTTCCGCGCCTTTCTCTTTCCTCAGCAATGCATACTCAGCAGCAGTATCCGTGATCCCCTTCAGATTCTCCTTCGTGCAGCAAGTGCATATAAAGCTAAAAGCTGAAGCTGCAGTGATGTTCGCTTTCTGCTTTGTCAAACAAGTGTTCGCACACTTTAAGGACTGGCGAGCATGGCGTGAGGCCTGGAGGCTGGAGGCAGCCGAGGAAGTAGTGAAGAAAGAGAAGAAGCGCAGGAAGAGGAACAAGAAACGCAATCGCCATTCGTAGTCCTTCGGTAGGACCAATGGAGATCTCGTAAGCATGTACACTATTTCCAGTACAGTCATGGTACACCAGTAAAACCTGCACTTCGGTTCGATGCTGATATGTCCTGTCACTTCATTATTGATGTTCGTCGATACCCTTCTGCTCGACGTAGAACAATCTTGATCAAGCAGCAAAAGTTGCAGCCACGACATAGGCTAGAACACGCGACTTCTCGCACACAGCTAGCATCCACCAGAGTGGCTCTGTTGATGATAGACACACCATAGCACCCAAAGGTTCGACATGTGAGCGATGAGAATGGACAGCAGCACATCCACGCCGAGGATGGCGGACTTCGCTTGCAAGGACGCATGCCGTCGAAACCGGTGCAACGTGCGTGCAAAATTACGCCAACAGACATCCCAATCTCGAGCATGCGCTGTGTTGCCCCAGCAGGCTCCCACGAAGCGCTTTATCCATAGTAAAGACAGAGGCAGATTGATGGATAGATGTGGAAGCGGAGTGTGTTCAAAGCCACCTGCGGATGCGACCAGTGAGCGAAGTAACGCGTTCCTCAAGATCCGTGTAGCGCTTGACGATGGTTGCTGCCGAGCAGTACGGGTTCCGGTAAAGAATTCAATCATAGAAATGTTCTTCAACACCCGTCAAAAGCGCTCAATCCCTGGAGAGACTACGTAGAGATAAGATACACAAGAGGTTTGGAGCTGTTGCACAACCGCATTGACTAGTGTCCAGAGCAGCTCGGAGATGGTGAATTTCCAGGACTGACGAGATAGCGTGCAGCGGCACAGCGCAAAGAGGTGTCCCTTCGTCGAACCGAGTATCGTCTGGAGATAGTCGACACGAAGATGTGCTTGCAAGGAAGGACGCGGACGCCCTGGTGCTCGCCGTTATAATGGCCACAGCAGAAGGTGCAGCGGTCGTCGTGGTGAGCGTCGTTCGGGTTTGCCGGGATGATTCTCGTAGCGAGAGACGTCAGCTTTGGAAACATACATAAATTATTGCGGGGCGCCCTTGTCGTGGCTGTCGAAAGGACGGAAGCTGAAGCGCTCATCAAGTGCGACGGCGGTAGCAGCGAAGTGTGTGAAAGAAGGCGGTGCTAGACTTGTGAAGAAAAGGTCGAGCAGCGAGACGCAAGGAGCGACTGAACAAAATGGAAAGAAGTGAAAAGTATGCACTTGCTCAGTCTAGGATGTAGCGCATAGAAACCTTCTTTCTGGTGCTCTCCTAGTAGTCACCATCGTCATACCTCTGCTCGTCCCTGCCCTCGTCATAGGCATTGTCCATGCGGTCCCCGAAGTCCTCGACGTCGTCCACCGCACCATCCCACTTGTTCTCAATATCTTGAGGGATGTCCTCGACTTCTTGGACTTTCTCACCAGTCCACCTCGCCGCATTCTCAGGGAAGTCTTCGACATCGTCGACAGCATTGTCCCACTTGTTCTCGACGCGATCACCGAAGTTCTCGACATTGCCGACCTGTTGCCCAGTCCAGTTCGCGGCGTTCTCGGGAAAGTTCTCGACGTCGTTGCCGAAGTTGTCCACGCGCTGCTCCATCTTGTACTTGTCTTCGTCCCAGTCCTCCTCTGTGGGCTTGTTAGCGGATCGCAATATCGAAAGCGTCGTAACACGTACTAATATCTCCGGCCTCGTGCATCAGCAGAGCACCACCAACCAGGCCGGCAGCTCCGCCAGCCGCGTACTTCCAGGCATTGCTGCCCTCCTTCTTGGGCTGTTCTTGCGGTGGGTAACCGCCGCCATAGCCGCCCTGCTGGCCGTAGCCTTGCTGTTGACCGTATCCTCCCTGCTGTCCATAGCTTTGTTGTTGGCCGTAGCCACCACCGTATCCGCCCTGTTGTCCGTAGGCACCTTGGCCTTGGTTGCCCGGCCCCGGGTACTGATATGTGCGTTCGCCATTCTGCTGGTTTACAAAGATCCAGCGGTTCTCGCGGTTGTCCCATTCGGCGTACCACGGTGGTGAGACTGGCGGGGGACCCTGTTGCTGTTGCCCGCCGTATTGCTGCTGTCCACCATACTGTTGTTGGCCACCGTACTGCTGCTGCCCGCCACGCTGGCTTTCGCCTGTGAGTTTGTCGACAATACTATCGAGAAAGCCCATTGTGAATGCGTGTTGATTTGTGGAGGGAGTCTGTGGAAGGAGAAGGTGACAGGTATGTCAATTGATTGTAGGATAGGATCGTCAAGCACACAGTGGAGCGCGTCTGCGCTATTTATCATCCACGGAGCATGTACACATGACGATCCACATGCATCTGTCACCCCGGATGGTCCGCAGGTGCATTCAGCCCCAAACCTACCTTCACCTGCTGTCTAGCTGTGAAGCCCGCGGCCCGTTCTCGCTCTTCCAAATTCATGGCTCCTGATTATGCGATGGCGTGCTCCAGCCACTTCGAGGCGCTGCACAACTGTGCATGAACGAGGGGTGACGCTCGGTTGAAGCTCGTGTTGCAGCTCTGGTGCGGTTTCTGGCGATTCCAGACCCGCTAGATCCACACTTACGGCCCGAAGAAATAAGGCGTCTTGGCAGAAGGCTTATCTGTCAAGCGTTGGTTGGACCCCTGACTTGCGAGAATGCTGTGCGACGACTCAGCCACCGCAACACGTTGTCTGATGTATATTGGTGGCTGTGCTTCATTTTTGACAGCAGTTTTGTCGCCCTGCGACGGAGCGGGATTTCAAGCACTGCCCTGAACCTCTCGATCACAGCGACGAAGCTTCTTCCGAGACAACGCTGAAGATAAACAGAAAATCGCGAAGAGAACCTTACGCGCCTTCAATGAACGCAGGCCCTGGTAGAACCGCGCTACGGTCGCAGCTCAGTCCTTTCCCTGACAGACTGCCCGCTGTAACTCTCTTGTCCGTCTCGAGGCTGTTTCGGGGCTCTACACAGTCGACTGTCTTGCTCAACATATGCCTCACTGCCTACACACTTCCTACACCAGAGCACATTCTTCGGATCAATCTCCCTCTTGATCTTCTTCAGCCTCCTATAGTTCCTCGCGAAGAATGACTCCTGCCAGTCCGGTTCTTGCGAATCAGCCTCATTGAAGTACGCGCCCGTACCCGGCGACAAGGCTCTCAGCTTTTGCGTCTTCGCCGTCACATCCTTGTGCACAGCATCAATGACTGCCTGCGGTGAGCCATCTTGCCAGCCCTCCACAACGATCAAGTGCACCAAGGTATTGCGCCACGCTGGGTTCAGACTCTGCACGTCTGGATAGTATGCTGGGGTGGCGGGAGAGCCGACCATGTGACCTATGAGCATCGGATTAGACACAGGACCATTGGGACGCGATGCATTTCCACTCGGCCCAACTTCTCGCAACAGTTCTGCATTGCTCCGAGCATCAGCCAGTGAAGCGGGACTCATGAGGCGCGAGCCATACGTGCTCCCGCCGTTCGCAACAGCTTCGTTCTGTATCTGGGATGCGATGTCGAAGTACGTCGGCGCCTGAGTGATGTTCGACGTGTACGCGAACAAGTCCGCGTGCTCCGTTAGATATGTCTCAACTGGCGCCATCAAAGTCTCCACGGATCCGCTCGGCTTGTCAAACAGCATGAACGCCCATATGAGCGACAGCGAGGGCGCTGCGGGCGGGCCGACGATGTAATAGTAACCCTGCATGCCGCCTTCCTTCAGGCGATGCATCTGGGCGTGCAGAAAGCCGACGGCATCCCAAAATTGCGTGACTGATGTATTCTGCAGCGAAACGAGGGTGAAGGCGTGCATCGCTGTTTGCGGGCTTGGGTGTGTGCGCAGCACTGCTTCTGTCACGACACCATATGTGCCGCCTCCACCTCCTCTAATGGCGAAGAATATTTCAGAGTTCGAGCACGGGTTGGCGACTACAGTCTTGCCTGAGGGAAGCACGATTGTGGCTTCGAGGAGATTGTCGCTGCCCATGCCATACGTGGTCGATAAGAAGCCATGGCCACCACCAGTGAGCCAGCCTACGATGCCTACGCTGGGGTTTGCACCGCTTACGATAACTGCGTCGTATTTGCTCAGGTACGCCTGGATCTCGCCGTTTGTGTGACCGGCTCCTACGCGGACTGCGGCGATGGGCGCTGAGACAGGGCAAGAGGTTGGCAGGAAAGAACGGAAGCGTTCGATGCCCTGGAAGTTATGGGTCCAAATGGACAGGCTTCCGGCTCCGACACTGCGGCCGGTGTAGGAGTGGCCTGTTGCTTTTATCACAACGCGAATGTCTTTCTTGGCTGCCCACTCCAGCGCTAAAGCAACTTGCGAGGCTTGAGTTGCGTTGACAACGTATGCTGGATATGTATATTCGTTGCAGCTTCTCTCTCCAGCATTCGGGTCGCCGGTCACACTTGTTCCATTAGGATAGATGGGGTTGCAGGAGTTGTTCGTCCAGACGGGGTAGTCGACACTGACAGGATCCGAGGCATGGAAAGTCGAGTCAAACCACCTGGCACGGACAAGGGCGCAAGCTCCTTCGTCATAGTTGAGATCATTGAGATAACAAACCGATGCAGGTGGATTCCCACGGATGAGGACACCTGAGAGCGTGGTGTTGAGATCGGCCCAGTCTGACGGGCTCGGCCAGCATGAGTCTGCAGGTGCCTGTAGGATCTTTGTTAGCATTTTCGACGGCGGAAGTAGCCACATGGTATTGGAACGCTTACACATTTGCACTGCGATTTCGCTGCTGATACGGCGATCGCAGCCAGTAAAAGCTGGAAGACAGTCCTCTTGGAGGTCTTCATCCTGTTCTGATGCTTGTTTAACAGATGTTTAGCCCGGTATCCATCATCTGGATGTTTGCTTAAATAAATGTCAAGGCGGACCGCGAGGCATCGCTACTATGTCTGTTTCAAGATACAAGTGCGATGTCAGCCCACGAACTCTGAGGCAAGGACTATCATTGGCTTTTCAGTGATGTAGGATGAAGAACTGGGGCTCACCGGGAGGTAGTGGGTCAGGCTAAGGCTGGGGATCGATGTTGCGGCTGTGCAGTACGAAGGTAAGCGCGGGGTGGAAGCGAGCAATGCGAGGGAATAGCTGTGGATGCGAACAGCGCGAGAAGCCCTATAGGTATCAGGCTGACTTCGGGTTGACCGAATTGAGGCTCGAAACAAGAGATCACCTTCAGTCCGTTAAAATTCTGCTGTGTTTGGGTGAGCGCGTGCTGGATCATACTTTTGGATCGAAACGAAATGGCCACAGGAGACGGCCTGTCAATGAGCCCTGTGTGGTTCCGATGAGCTTATGCTAGTTTTACATGTCCTACGATAGTTCCCGATAACCAATTTCCTATCTGTGAAGTATGTACATGTTGGTCGTGTCTATGCAAAATGCGTCAAGTCTCGGAGCTGTCAGCTGACGCTCGTTCGCAAATTCGCAGCATACATACAATTATCAGGCCTTCAAGTCAGGCATGCGATGCCTTTTGCTAAGTCTTCTTCTTGGAGTTTTCGTCTTTGGGGCAGGCGAATATCGTTCATGGGACGCTATGCTCGGTGCGAGGATAGGCCGAGCAGCCCGCATCTCGCTATCGGCAAGACTTGCCCGATCTCGAGGGCGTCCTATCTCCTCTGGATGTAGTGCAAGATTGAGCTGCGAAAATCTGGCTCGTAACCGTGTTTCTGGTCGTTCTGTCGATGATTTGGTGATAACGCGTCGCGACTGTTGTACATTGTCCTGGGTGGAATCATCTCTCCGGAAGCTAAGATGCTTGTCGCTGAATATGCGCCGCAAGAATCGAGGCATGTTTTTCAAAATGTGCGAGGGGTGATGCGGAAAAGAAATGCAGGGTCTCTGATTTTATCACGAAAAGGACAGCTCTCCCGAGTTCTTGTTGGCCTATCGGAGAGATGGTGATGGACGCTGGCGGGAGGTAGTTGCGGGGCCCAGATCTTGTGGCTTCCGTGATCACATCTGCGATTGGTTGAACGATGTGGACCTCTCGCTATCACGTCGCGTCCCCCGGCCGCTCTTCTTTCACGCGTCACATTCACGAGCTTCCTGGATTCCTCTATCTCAGGCTTCGTACAGTCAAAGATCGTTATATGCATACGTGGATTGCCGAAGATGATCATTCTCCATCGATGCAACCCCTGGTCCAATTCGAAGAAAACTCGTTCATTGAAGAACGCACGTTGCTCACCCAGATCGACACTCTCATACCTGGACTTGCCAGCGGCATCGAAGGCCATGCCAAGGACATTTACATTTGATCAGCTCCTCGTCTTCTGCTGGCTTTATCTAACGCTAATCCCTTCCGATTGCTGTCCCTATGCCCATTTAATGAATTCCTTCAAAGGAAACACAAAGAACAGAACCACGTGCAAGCAACGAATCTTGCAAACAGATTTCTTTCCTCGTGGAACAAGCGACAAAATTCAGATAATGAGGATCAGCATGCTGTTAACAGCAGTCTTCGTTGTTGGAAAGAACGGCGTTTAGAAACCAGGTCCTCACCGACGGATGATGACCTTTCGTCTTAGTATATACCACGCTTCCTTGACCGACTTATACCCCAAGGCCCTAGGCACCGACACTTTGCCTTATTCTTGCGAATATGGCGTCTGAATCGTAGGTCAAGCATGCTTCACAAGCACTGATGGGGCGTATCAAGTAACGTGCCGAATTGCACGGCCCGGCCTCATACACAATCTAGCGTGCGCATACATTCACCACTCATTGCGGGCTATTATGCAATGGACAATGAAAGCAACCAGCGATACTCCCATCTGTACAATGTCGACCGTCCGGGTCAGTCCCCCTGTATATACCCTAACAAGCCGGCCACACTACATACTGAACCCGCGTTCAACCACTTTTGCTTGTGAATTATCAGGCAAGCCAGGACCGAGAGTCCAAAGACATGCTTTTACAAGTTGGTGGCTACCAGGAGCTTTCACTGGCAGATAAGGTTGATCTGTTCTTCAACGCCATCGCCGTGTTGCTGTGTTTCAAAGTTGTGTAATTGGCCTACAGTACGGCGCAGACGAGGCTTGTGTTCGGTGTGAAGCCCAAAGTGAGTTTTTACGTTTGGAAGGTGATGAAAGCTTCATGAGTTACTTGCAGCAAAACAGTGCAGCCTCGCAGTGCATGTGGACGGAATTTGCCTCCGGAGTTGAGGAGCTCATGAGAAAGGAAGGCGCGCGAAGCATTCTGGAGAAGGCGGAACGGGTGTCAGGACTAAATTATTGTGAGCTATAACGCGTGATTTGTATTGATACCTTATACTTGACTAGATTCCGTTGCGCTATCGGCAGTAGTGTCATTTTCTACAAGCAACCTCGCTGAATCACAATGGAGAGACTCGAGATGAGAGGCGATGCTTCAAGACTGTATTTGGCTCCCGCTATACAGTATTTGACCGGAAGGACGGCCTCTCTTCGAAACTAGGCAGGTACTTAGAGCGGAGATGTTGTGTTCTTCAACGCCACGATCCAAGAATTGAACGGTGGACAAACAAAGAAAACTTGATGCCGAACCAACCTTCCAACGTCACCATGGCTTTATTTGAACACCAAGCCATTCTACGTGACGGACGTACATCCGTACCTACCAAATGCAGGAATCTTCCAAAAAGCGTTGAACACGTCTTTGACCACCTCACAGCACCCACACAGCTCTAATGCTCGTTCGCCTCACACCATCGAAGCCCGCATTTCGGGCACACATCCGAACATGCCAGATTCAGCAATTCGTTGAAAAACGTTGATTGTGTCTTTGAAACGTTCCTGACCGATTCGACTCGCAAAGCGACGAACTCGACGCCGGACCACACGCTTCTTCATCACGTCCCCCAGACCATGGATGCGAATGCGAACATACCGTATCAAGCAGCTTCTCTGCCCACTACTCAACATCCATAGATCCCTGCTTTGTTTGAACGGTCAAACCTGAGTCACGACGCAGCGATCGCCTGCCACATTGACCCAGTCCGCTTCTGCACCGTTAAGTCTCAAGCCCTCACCGTCACGTCGCGCCATTCGGCACCTCCCGAACATACCAGAAGAAGCAATACTCTCAAAAAGTATTGAATGCGTCTTTGTCCATAAAAGACGCTCATTATACCCTCTAATTGAGTTTTCGGTGTTGTATTCAGACCGTGCATATCTAACTTTCCCTAAGTCCACGCCTAGTCGCCACTAGCAAGTCATGATAGGCGCCGCTAACGAATCATGTGAGCTATTATGGGTTCTGAATATACCGTTTCTAGTAGTCATGTAAGAGTCGTGGATAACTGGCTCGGTACGTACCTGATCGGTGTGCGCATGATTTGTTGTAGGACTGTGTCGGCGTTGGCGAATGGCAACCTACGGTAACACGACGACAACCTACCGCGGTTCCCTGGAGCGCTGCGGTGGGATCTCCACCAGCATGCTCGACGCAACAACAGTCAATCTAGCGGAGACGCCTCTGAGCAACAGAGGCGCGGACGAGTCCACGTCATTGCGAAAAGCCTGTTCGCTGGAGTGTCGACTGTGGCATCGAGGGTTTGTTGGTTGCCATTTAATGGTTTGCCGACACAGTGGCAACGCAGGCACTGCCTGTATGAAGGCATTAACAGAGTATTACTAGTTTGATTCTCCTCTACCTCCCATCCTCGTCCCATCGTGCGTGTTCTTGGCCGAATGTCAACTCCATCATGGACCCATCGTCTACACACGACAGACCATGTACGGTACTCCCGCGACTCGATATCAGCTCGAAGGCTAAGCCGACTTCTCCTGAGCAGCACACATGCGGCTCGTAAATAAACATGACGGTCGTGTACAGCGTTAGGAACGCCGACACCCAAAGTAATGGCTCAACCGTCCAAAACAACAAAAAATACTCCTTGCAGCATGCGTCCACTCTTCGTATCAACACTCCTCCCTGTCTTCTCTATGTCTTGGTATGACCAATCGCTAGTTTTGGTCGCTTCGCTCGCTCGCTACTCACCCTGCAGCATCCTTGGGATCCGCATGTCTGATCTCCTCATTATGCTTATCATCCTCCTCGGTCCTCTCTTCCTCTTGTTTGTTGAGCAGTCTTTCCTGCTCTTCCGGCTGTCGTCCCTCTTCATTCTCCTCGCCCGCCATGGGATTCTTCGCATCCTCAGCGGCCTCCTGCACCAGCTCGCTGGGGTTGCCAATGGGCGGTTTATCCGTGGGTTTCGTGCTGACCTCGTCGACGCTCGCCTTGCCTTCGTGGAACCAGCCCCCTCTCTCCCATTCCCCAGGCTCGTACAGACACTGCCTGCGGATGTCCCTGTCCACGATGGCCGTCATGAGCTTATTTAAGCGGTCGAAGGAGATAGGCTTCAGAATCCAGGCGTCGAAGCCTGCGTCGATGTATTGCTGGCGGTCCTTTTCGATCAGCGAGGCGGAGACGGCGACGATGGGGACGCGGCCGCAGAGCGCAGCGCGCGGGGAGTAGATGTTGGTGTGTGTCTTTTCATAGGAGCGGATCATCTTGGTCGAGGTAAGGCCATCGACGATTGGCATCTGGTAGGTTGGGTTAGTCCGTGAAAGAGATTAGTGGAGTAGGGCTGCTCACCTGCATGTCCATCAGGACGACATCGAAGTCCTTGGGATTTTCGCCGAATGCAGTTGCGCATTCCTCACCATTGACGGTAAGATACACAGTATGTTGCATCTTCTCCAATCGCTTCTTGACAATTCGACTGTTGACGGGATCATCTTCCGCCACGAGCACTCGCATCTTGTCTGAGGTGAGCTTCTCGGGCTCAGGCGCAGGTGCGGGTGGCGGTGACAACTCCCGTGGCTCATCGTGAACTTCGCCGAGGATCGAGCCCATCGATCGCTGCGTAGGCGATGTGGCATCATCAGGTAGACGGACAGCCTTGAGAGGCTGAGAGGAGAATGCGATAGGCTCCTCGCCGGGTGTTCTGGTATCGAGACTTCTCTGATGAGGTGGAACCACAACTCTGCCTTCCGCAATCTCAAGACTCTTGGATCTAGTCCGTGGAGGTGACCCTGGATCCATACTGTTGCGCTTGGTGAGAGCAGGTCTCATTGATCGCGCACTAGGGCTACTGTCCCCTCCTCCATGCCCTCTTCTTCGCCTCTCCACCAGATGGGGCGCTTGAAGATCCTCGATGAGTCGGTCCACATCGCTCCGTGCGCTTTCCGTGGTGGACGATGTCATGCTACTCTTGAAACTTCGCAAGCTAGTCTTGCTCTTCAAGCTGTCGGCACTCTGTCTTCTACTGGCGGTCGGGTGATTGATGATCGTTCCATTCACTTGCGGAGCGTTGCCACTCGAGTCATGCCGTGACATGGCCGGAGAAATCAGGGTTCGCTCGCCGTCGGTTTGAAACGAGCTGCTCAATGACTTCGGTCGTTCGGGATGTGGTGTGACACTTCCAGAGTTCGAAACATCTGTTGGCGGCGATGACGGCACATTCTCCTCGTCGTCTGGCAGATCGAATGGGAATTGAATGACAAATCGTGTACCCTTTCCCTCTTCCGATCTGATTCTGAGCTGTCCATTCATGTTCCGAATGATACGCGCCACAACCGCGAGACCGAGACCAAGTGCTGTCTTGTCCTCGTTGGCTTTGAGCTGCTTGGGATCTGGTACTATAGCATCTTCTAGAGCGCTAGTGGGCTCAGACTGGACTTGCTCAAGATCGTAGAAGAGTTGATCCAACTTCTTTGGGTTGATACCAACACCAGTATCTGTGACTGCGACTTCCACTTCCGCATGATCCTTGCTTGGTCTCGACGCAACGTAAACTTCAATCTTGACACCACCTTGGCTGGTGTGTTGGATGGCATTAGCTGCGATGTTCGAGATCGCCTGTCTTACACGGCGCTGATCACCTATGCACAACTTCGGAAGGCCCTCATGCTCGACAACCTCGTAGTCGATATTCTTCCGCCGGGCATCACCACGGTAGTTGTCTGTAGCCTCCTTGATGGTCTCGCTTAAATCGAAAGATTCTCCCTTGATCAAGGATTCTCCTTCCTCTGTCTTCGTCAGATCCAAGAGATCGTTGATGACGTAGATGAGCGATTTCGATGCGGAATGCGACCGAGCCAGATTTTCTCGAGTTTCCGAATCCAACGATCCTTCGAGGGCTATTTCGAGATAATTGATGATGGCATTTAAAGGCGTTCGAACCTCGTGTGCAGAATTAGCGAGTAGCAGTCGCGTCAACTGACTGTTCTGTAAAGCTGCCTCCTTTTGTCTCCAGACTTCGATGAACTTGCCGTACACGAGGCACAGTACTGAAGCGGTCTCTATCTCTTCTTCGGTCCATTCCCGGCATTTGCCCACCACGGTCTCTGACCATGTCTTGAAGCTCTTTCTGGGCTCAAGGTAACCTTCGGTACCCTCCTTGACAAACTTCTCATACGGGTTACCGGCCCACTTGACTTCTCGCAGTTGGCCTTTTCTGAAGAAAACGATGAAATCGTTGCCGCCCACGGTCAGAGGCACAATCAACATGCCAGCAACAGTATGAAATCCAGGCTGGTATCGAAGATCGGGGAAGTCCTGTGTGATATCGGTCGACGTCATGACAGACTGGATCTTGCGCATCCTCAAGTATTCCAACATAGCCAAAGCCTCCTGAGAATTCTCCATGTGACCAAGGATTTTAGTCTCATCTCGGATTGACAGCAAGCCAAAGTCGGCATCAAAAAGCTTCAAAAGATCGTCCGAGGATGCGATGATGTATCCAGATGGGTTGTGCTGGGTGGGTACAGTGTTAATGAGCTTCCTGGCTTGTAAGCGTGATGCATATGATAATCGCTCAATATTCCGGGACGCGGAGTCGCCAACCATACGGCACATTTTCCTTATCGGGAACGAGACTCGCATGCCTCGAGCGCCATAGGAATGGCAGGCAATGAGTCCCCATAACTCATTGAAGGCATTGATGGATATAGACATAGAAGAGCGGACGGCCATGTTCGCCAGGTACTTCAAATGAATAGGTGACATGGCGCGCAGGTAGGAATGTGTAAGGTCAAGAGGTTTCTCAAGGTCCTCGGCAGTGCGGCAGACGAGGCGAGCCGTTTCTTGATCGCGGTCGTAAAGCATGCGGACTTTGTTGAGCTTGTAGAGCTCTCTCGCCTGTTTAGGAATGTCTGATGCAGGGAAGTTCAGCCCCTTGTACAAGTCCTTTGTGGCGCGAGGGTCGACAAGCTCGGTGACGACGCGTCCGTTGAATGTCTGGTCAAATTGATAGATCATAACGCGGTGAAAACCTGTCAATTCCTTGACAACGCCGACTAACACCTTGAGGAACTTTTCGAGTGTGGGTGCCGCTGCGAGCTGCTCCTGAACCTGAGACATAATATTGAAAACTTCCATAGCAGCAGCCTCGCCTTTCCTCTTTCTCGCGCTTCGAAGCACTCTGAGGGGCCGACTCTTTATCTCAGTGCTCTCGAGGTACTCCTCTTGGGTGGGATTACTAGACAATGTATCCTCGGGGAGTTCGGGCGTCATTTCGTTCGATGGCACAAGAGGAAATTGAGGATCATCTTCGAGTTCGAATTCACAAATGATCAACCCGGGATTAGCGTCATTGATGTGAACTGCACACCAAAGCTTCCGTGTCCGCGACACTCCTGGTACCTTGATCGATATTGTGAAGACCTCAGGGCCGTTGGTCAAGACGTCGGAGTCTTCGTCTTTGATGAAGTCGATGTGGTCGAGAAGATTGTCGGCTTGCTCTTCGGATAGGATATCCGTGAAACTCTCCAGAGCGAAGAGCTCCTTCGGTGCGCGTCCAAGGAACCTCTTAGAGTTCTCAGAGACGACACGGACAAGGAGACCTCCATTGCCTTCAGGGTCATCCTGCAGCGCAATCAGGAGACCGAATCCTTGCACAGCGCCCGGTATGTGGATGGGTTCGTCCTCGCAACGCTGTAATGTCTCGCCTTCTCGACCTGTGATGACCATATGACCTCCCTCGGTCACGACGTGCTTGAAGCGCGGTGTAATTAGACTGCCCATCTCGCCGACACTGCTGAGTGTGCTTCGGACCGAGCCACCACCGGGGGACGACGGACGATCGGCCGCCCTAACCGACGGCGACTGGCTGCCTTCTCCCACCACACTATTCCCTGGACTCGAAGATGTGATTTCCTTGAATAATGACGCAGGTAACTGCAACTTCGACTTGTCCAACTTCTGTGGCGTGGCGTTGGTGTTCTGCCGTGTCGGTGGCGGCCCCTCTCGCCCAGGGGTGGTCGAAGGCCGCTGTGTCTGACCTTGACTCTGGGAGACGCGCGACGCGTTCGATGCTGTCGAGCCCGAGGGCCGCCGCGAGTCGTTCGCGCGCGAATACTGGTGGAAGTAGTCGCCAGCATATTGTCCGGTAGGCTTCGGTGTGGCTGTCGGGTTGGGGTCCACGGAGACAACACTGCGTATCGGAAACACTCGGTCACGTGCAGACGGGCTTAGCCCTGCCGCCGAGGGCGAGTACGGTCCCACATTGCTGTTGACGTTGGGGTGGGCAGGTAGCGGGACGTTATCAGGCTTCGAGTTGTCCCCAGCGAAATCTGTCGTCTGCGTCTGGGCCTCCCGCGCCGACAATGGATCGTGGTCGTTGGGCAATGGCGCGGGGGAGGCCAGGTCCGCATCGCCGTGGTCGCCGTGGGAAGCAGAGTGTTCGGCGTCTGTGGGCCGCTGTGGTGGTTGAGACATGGGGTGCGACGCCGTGTCCAGCAACGCGGGGGGTTCTGGGTGGTAGGGGAGGCGGTGGCGGGCCTGGCGAGGTCGAGGTTAGTGGTTGCGCCCGCGCAAGATTGTGTCGCCCTCTCTGCTCAGGCGTCCATGGACGATGGGAACGCGCTGAGAGGGCTGCCGGTGGCGCGAATGCTGGCCGAGCTCGCAGGTTTTGTCGCGATGTGCTCGCCTTGGCGAAATGCAGGGTACGGAGAATACCTGGTGGACGTGGGTGGCGGAAACCGGAGCCTAAAAGCGTCCTGGGGTTATCAACGTCGTTCTGGCCGGACGCGGCATGCAAGAGGCAATTGCGCCGTGAGCTTTGGGACAAGAGGCGATGCGTCAGGAACAATGGATTCACCAGCAACGCATCTTTTGGCAGGCAGTGGAGGTGGCCAGCGGCAGGAAATCACGACAACTACGAGCCGCTGATGTTGGCGTGTATGACCACCTGCGAAGGGGAAAGCCTACTGGGACGCTTGTAGCGTTGTGTGGCTTGCACCGCTTGATGGACTCACAGATGTCGATCTCAGGGAGCAAAGACTTGAGAGATCGGCGGCCCACTTGACCACTCGCAGCTAGACTGGTCTGGCCATGCAAGATTAGCCCTACGGGACAGTCTTTTGCTCGGTGGATGCTGAGGCAGAAGTCGCCGACAGAGAAGATGGGAAAGTTGAACGGAATATGCAATTGTGCGCGCCGATTGACGCGTTCCGTCAGGAGCGAGACTACGACGTCATCATCATCGGTTAGAGTCAAAATGATGTGCAGCCAAGTGGGCTGACACAGCTGCTCAATGCGCCCGCGCTGTCTCGCCAACACGGCGAAACGCCTCCAGTTCAATCTTCATCAGCTGCGAGGGCCAGACGCAGCGCACGAGGCTTGTCCCTGACGCGCCCATGCGCCGGGAAACGGCAGCGGTTCATCTGAGGGACGGAAGGACCGAGAACGATTCAGATTTGCAGATGGGGACCGAAAAATCTGACCTCCATTGGGGCTGGCGGCGGTGGAGCAGCTATCCAGCCAATGTCGTTCACAAGAGGCCGAGAAGCACCTGGGGTCTGCTGGATGGAGAACTTGAAATGAATTGATGTGCAGCATCACACCGGTCATCTGCCGTCATCTGCAGGTGTGTTTCAAAAGTCTATGTTTTCGTATCCACCGCGGCGTGCCGTTTCCCTTTGTACCTTTTGCAGCGAGATCGAAGATCCACCTGTCGTTGATCATGTACCGGTACATTGCAGTCTACATCCAAACTGAGTACGTACATCACGTGCAACACCTCGAAGCGGCGCACTGGCTCTACGGCCTCGCTCTACGGCTGCGCGGAACGCGTTTATATCCGGCGTCTCTGAGTCGTCAGTTCACTCATCAAGATCAAGGTCTTTGCCAAGCGTTGCTGGAAGTGCGATTCCACGGAGCTTGTATTGCTTTTACGTATGTCTCCACATCGACGAACCGAAGTTTCGACGTTGGCATGTCACTCGTTTGCGGCTCGCCATACGCTCGCCATGATCGCCTGTCAGTGCCAGATCCATCAGTGGATGGAGGGTCCAGGTGGTGTGAGGGATTGTGGGGCAGCGGCCAATGGCGGTCTAACTTCGTAACACAATTCCCATGCTTCAGATCGCTGACCGCACATCGAATTCACCACACTGCATACTAGCCATATCGACCTTATGACCTCGACACCAGCTGAGCGCCCGCTGAAGGTTCTAGTCGCTCTTACCGACCCTGTTGCCTCGAAGTTTGGCTCTGCGGTTGTTGCGCGCCTGCAGCGACTCGAAAATGTCTCTTTGTGCATCATAGCGCGCACGCCGTTTCCTACGTCAGCATTCACGACCGTCTCACCGACCCTCGAGCCTGTTTGGCACACATATAACGTCGAAAGGAACACACCCGGGTGGCAACACGAAGACTATGGTGAGACACAAGTTGCCGAGTACTGCTCATGGGCAGACTTGCTCGTTCTTGCGCCACTTGACGCGGAGAACATAGCGCAGATGCTGCATGGCTTCACGAGCAGTCTTGACTTGAAAATATTACGTAGTTGGGATGTGTCAAAGAAGATCCTCCTGATACCAGGCATGTCGACTCTGCAGTGGGAGCATCCCATGTCGAAGAAGCAGATCAGTAAGATAAAGAAGAAAATGAATTGGATCCGTGTCCTGTCTCCATTGCTATGGAACTACGATCAGACCGGGAGGAAGGTCGTGCCCTGGGGAGGATACAAAGAATTGAGCGAGTCCGTACAAACACAAATCGACCTGATGGCGGTTGGCGAACGCAGTGCCGCACTCATGACCGCCCATCTTCCCGCATTGAAGCCGCTAAAGAACAAAGGACCCCGTCTCCCACCGGAACTCTGGTCTATCATACTGGAATTCACAGAGGACTGGGAGCTGGCTACGACGCTCAACGTGCACACCAATCTGCCGGTACCTCGTGAGTGGCAGCAGGCTGCCAGTGAGGCAGGACCCAAAACACAGATGCAGAAGCTGGGCTGGTCACTACTTACATGCAACTACGCAGAAATTGCGAAGGCGTTCGATACAGAAAAGCCTACTCGCATTACACGCCCATGCCTCGATCTCATTATGCGATTTGCCATGGTCCCTGTGCTCAAGCACCTGGAGTACTTCCACAAAGACCTTTTCTGGCAACACTTTGGCCACACGTTCCTCCCACACAAGGCGTCTCTGTTCAGCAAGACCGAGATCCTCGACTACTGGCGAACATCGCCCACCTTCCTGACCAAAGAGTACTCCACCGAAGCCATGGACGCTGCATCGCGCAACAACTCCACGAACGCCCTCGACTGGTGGTACAACTCTGGCCTGCCTCTCAAGTACACCGAGGCAGCTCTTGAGCAAGCATCCTCGCAATGCCACATCCCCGTGCTGCAGTGGTGGAAGGAGCATTCGCGGCACCGCACACCACCGACACCAGGTGAAGAGGCACCGCCAGCTAAGCTTCGCGACCCGCTCAAGCTCAAAGTGGGCAAGTCAATAACATACGCAACACAATCAAACAAGCTGGACGCAATCAAGTGGTGGGTCAATAGTGGCGTGCCCTTCTCACACGAAGACACCGTCACCAAGATCGCGTCTACACATGGCCACACAATGATTTTAGATTACTGGCGATCCATTCGCGGCGAGAAGATGCTCTTTGACAACCAAGTGCTCGTTGGTCCCACTAAGATGGGCAAAGCAAATGTGCTCGACTGGTGGAAGAAGAGCGGGCTGAAGGTCGAGTACAAGACGTGCGATATCGAGGAAGCGTTAGAAGATGGTGTCGAGGGCGAGGCTGGCGAGAGCGTGAGACGGTGGTGGGCCGAGAACGGGCTGAATCTGGGCGTGGGGACGAGTGAGTGGATGAGGGTTAAGACTTTGGGTTCGTGAGGATTACTGGAGCGAAGGTTTTGGTTATTAGCATAGCATAGCGTTGGAGTTCAATCAAGCGTTGTACATATTAGGCTTCGGAGCAAGCTCGGTGTCTGGGGGCTGGCAGTCGAATACGGCAACTGCGACCTGGTGGTGTTTGCGGGGTACTTGCCCGTGTGAAGGCCAGGAGAATAGTTAGGGGTTCAGGCTCTCCTCGCGGTCGCAACTTCAATACACTGGCTACAAAAGCATCACCACCCCTCTGCGACATCAGATACACCTGATAGCGGAGTCTATGGCGGAAGAGAGAGGGGAAACGATGCTTCTCGAACAGGGCAGTGACAGCGACACCCTCCGTTGGCTGCAGGGAACTCTTGCTAGATTCGGCAGGCTTGATGTGGGTTCTGGGAATGCAGCCAATCGCAGAGCTGCACCCTGTTGCTGACAACGGTGTGAATCCGCTCAACGCGCCTCGCAAGCACATCCGCACCCGAGCGTCAATCCCGCTCGGCTCGATTGCTGCCAGATAATCTTCTAGTCGCAACACCAAGTTTCCTCCTCGTTCCTCAACTCCCCGCGTTCACGTTTCGACCTTCGTTGCCAGCCCCTTGATTCCACCATTCCGTGCTACCGAGACAAATTTCACCATACATCACAATGTCTGCGACCAAGGAATTCACCTACTCGGACGTCTCCGAGCACGCCTCCAAGAAGGATCTCTACATCGTTGTCCACGACAAGGTCTACGACTGCACAAGCTTTGTCGACGAGCACCCGTACGTCGGCCCTGCCAAGCGCTCGAGATGCTGCTACGGGCTTGTAACCCACACGCTTTGCCGATAGCGCATTGAGGGGCACAAATGTCAACTTTCCATGCACTAGATGCTAATTGATCTGCAGCGGTGGTGAGGAAGTCCTCCTCGATGTTGGTGGCCAGGACTCCACCGAGGCTTTCGAGGATGTCGGCCACTCAGACGAGGCGCGCGAGATCCTCGATGGTCTGCTTGTTGGCACCTTGAAGCGCCAGGTACAACCTCTTATTTTCATATACTTTCTACGGCACTCCTTGCACCTCCGTGGTCATGTTTTCAGGCCCCTCTCTCATCCTTCACATTCCCAATCTCACCGTCAGATTCACCCCGGGCTCCGGCAACCCATCGGAACCGTTCCGTCAGCATCCTTCACTCACATGCACCATACAATCTAGAAGATAAGCTGACATGATCATAGGAGGGTGACCCTAAGCCCAAGAGCTACGCACAGACCGGTTCGACCGCCTCCACGACCGACGGCGCCTCTACTGGTGTCGGCCTCTACGCCATTATCCTCATTGGCGGTGCGCTCGCGTTCGGTGCCTACAAGTACCTCCAGAGCCAGAGTGAGCAGCAGTAGATGCGCGCTGTTGATATGTAGAGACCGACAACGCACAGGCTAAGCGGAGACGGCGACGACGATTCGAGCGGACGGTACAATGCGCTCATGGTCCGAGCATCCCGCGGCAGCCTGAGTATAGCAAAACTGGAGAGAGGAATTTGATAGGGGAGTTGAGTTCGAGCATATGGGGCACATTACAGGCGCAAGAGATCTTCAACTACATTCTGTCTGAAGAGCTTTGGGATAGATGGCAATCTAATTTTGACACAATTTTTTTTCCACACACTGAGGTAAACGCCTGCAACGTCCAGCAGAACAATAACATCAATCGAGGACGACGACATTAATGAAAGCAGAGATATTGCATGTCTCCCGGATATCAAGATCTCAGTCGGCCGAGCTGTACAGCGTCTATGTTCTCCACGTCCAAGCTGCAATTCACTCTACCGGGAACACTGCCGGGATCAAGACCTTCCCGCAACCTCCCGCAAGCGCATGACTCCGCGTGAGCCCTGATGAGTACGAGACGCCGCATACCCTATCCATGCCGGACCCTTCGGATGCGTGCCGAATTAGCTCCGAGCTTTCACGTGCCCAGCTACCGTTTCGCTCCAAACGAGAACATCCACTCAGCCAGACATTCATCATGTAGCGAGCAGCACGGTACGCAGACACGATCTCACGACCCTAGGTTGGTATCCGCGACACGACAAACAGCACCGGAACAGTGCAAGGATCTCTACCTTCGTTACTTCGCTCCTTCTCTTCGGTCCTTGGCCTCGATCAACACTAGACCTGTGACAGTTGCGACTCATCCAAACGACAGAAGTTTAACAGCAACGCTCCTTCAAGCGCTTCCACAATCCTGATTCCACGGTAGAGTGATATCACAGCATCCCATTATAACCTTGTATACCACTTCTCCTAATCGGATCTCTCTCCTGCCCGTCAGAGTGGAGGAGCAGCACATATCGGCGCGGCCCGACATAATGGATGGCATCGTCCAACATGTCTCTATATGCCACACACGATTCTTTGAAGCGGAACGTCCCGAACGATAGAAAGGTTGCAAAATCGAGACTCCACGAGTCCGTCCTAGGTCGGTCGATTGGAATGTATGCCAGTGAAAAGACAGCGTCTGCAGATGTGATAAGGCGCAAGATACAGCGGCCAACGCGGTGCACGGTTATAAGCAGGAAGAGGCGGAAGGGCACGGGGTGATGCGGGTGAGTGCTCCGCTTGAGATGTCGCAGGAGCGCTGCATTAGGGCTTGAGGTCATCCTCTGGGGTATGTAACTAATGAGTCTGCTCTACTGTGCTGCCTCTTTTTCCTGAGGACTTTGTGAGATGGGAGGGCGTTTGTATGACCAAGCGTTTTGCCATTTACCTTTTTGAGGCACCTGCTCAGAAGATAGCTTCTCAGGTTTACAGCTGCCCCAACACAGCACAGCGGAGCCTTGGTTAGTTGCTCTATGGTCATCCACCCTCAAGTGGCAGGAAGAACCGCCCGAAAGCCACATATCGTCAGAATTCCGGGAGACAGTCAGTGGTTCTTCGCGATTATGTTGCGACTTTCACGTCTTCCCAGACTACAATAATAGAACTCGGAAGTTTTGCAGTCTTATGAATATCTTGCGAAGTACCTCTCTTACAAACTAAAGACCTGGGCATCGCCTGACGAAGAAAGACGCCAAACTACCTGCAATGCATGTTCCCTTCTCTGTGATATCATAAGGCCGTTACCGTGCACCTGAAATGCCCAAGGATACATTACTAACTAATCCGCAACCTATGCATCTTGACAGACCCACACAGTGAGCCGCCTACGAAAGATGGAAAGCGCCCTGCCCCTCCTTCACCGCAACATTCAGCTTCTCGCGCAGCACATCCAAGGTGCTGTAGTCCGGCATCTTGAGGTAGTTGACGCAGGTCATGACCGACGGTAAGTAATCGTCGGATGTATATGGTGGGTCTGCTGGCTTGCAGACGACTGTGAACATGGGAGTGAGATTCTTGAAGCCTGTGGAAGTGTTAGTATTCGCCCGCAAGAATAACCACGAGTGATGCTCACCTCCAATCGGGAGCTTCGGACTACCGGTAATGAACTGCAGGAAGTCTCGGCGCTCTTCCGGCGTGTACTGGCTCATGGTGGTGAGCAAGTTGCGGACGCTCTTACTGTCCAGATTGTAGCCGTGATCAGCCTTGATAGAGTCCATGAGGGCTAGGTCCTCGTTAGCATAGTCCTTCAAAAGAGGGGATTAACTTACTCTCGAGTGACCAATCCTCGTCATTTCTACCGAACAGCATGACGAGCTCATCCGGTGTGAAGGCCCGCAGCGCCGAGTAGGGGAAGACTTCGGAGAACCCTGCGCTGAATGCGTCGATTTGACGCTTCACACCAGAGCCCAGTGTGAGATCGAGTACCTTCTCTACATATAGGCCGACGTTGTCAATAGTAACTGCGGTGTGTGATCCGTTTTCGATCAGCTCGATAGCAGGGTAGCCTGGCAACGTGAAGTCGAGCGCCAGGTCCTCGACAGCGCAATCCTGGAAACGAATGCCTTGCGCGGCTTCTGAGCGCTGCGCGGAAGTCATATTTTGATCATGGTCGATCTGCTTCTTTGCATCCGCGAATTTCTTCAGCAACCTCAGTGACTTTGCAAGGTCTTCATCGACGGTCTTGATGGTTGCAAGTGAGGGTGTGATGACTGTGCTGCTGCTGTCACTCAGGCGGAAGAGTGTAGGATTAAAAGACACATCGATGATGCGCGAGTCCAGCATTGACCGCGCGACAAACTTGCCAAGGACCTTGAACATCTCGAGCTTCTTCTCACCGTCTTCTGAAGTTGCCTGTTGCGCACTCATGGGTGCTGGGAACAGGCCCCGCTTTCCGAAAGCAAACTCATCCTGCCCATTGGAGTCGTTCTCCCGCCAGATCTTGAGCTTCTTCTTAGAGAACTCACGAGAAACAGTGGAGTAGAACTCAAGGGTAGGACCAAGGCCGGTTCCAACTTCTTCGAAGTATTCCACCTCCAAGACGCTTGGTGAGTGCCCGTACAGCTGCATGACTTTCATCGCGGATTCCAGGATTCTAGACCGAGATATCCTCACCTTTTGCCGCTGAAGCCTGCCTAGGAAGGGTCGTTCATCACGATGACGATCGTTCCGATTATCGTTGGCTTGAGTGTTCTGCCAGCGGGTCATGCATCGAGAATATCCGAAGGATGTCGACTGGACAAAAAGATGACGCGACTCAAAGGGAAACAAGAAAGGATAGAAGCGAGCAAGGTCCTCGCTCCAACTTGGTAGGCAGTTGCTTGCCACGATCAAAGGCTCCTCGAGTTGACGATTAAGTTTCGCCGTGAGCTTGGTGTTCACAAACTGTGAGAGCGGCTCGGTGTTCAGCTTGATTTGTTCCTTATTCTCGGAAAGGACATCATCGAGATGCGAGTTTAGACCATGCAGAAGGTTTAGCAACCGAAGGATGCCCGATGTCACCGGATGATTGTCCAACGATGCAGGCATGGCCTGCCCGCCTGCCTTGGTCTCTGGAGGGGGGGTCTGGGCAGACGCCTCGCTTGGTGGCGGACCAGCTACGCGCTTGAACTTGATAGTATGAACAGCGTTCCACACTGTTCGCTGGGAGACATCTGAGGCCTGTGCTTGATTGAAGTGCACAACACGGTAGATCGTGGTGTCTGCTGAGATTGGCTGGTCGTTGACGCTGAACTCAATGTGCCAATCTTGAGGCGTCGACTGGACTGCAGCAGCATACGATAAGGTCTGGCGCAAAGCAGAATCTTGGAGCAATGCGGTCAAGCGTGAGGCAGGTGTGCTCAGGCGCTCTGAAGGCTTTGCGGACGGTGTGCCTGGAATGGGTGTGGCGATGCGAGTACCATCTTCCTTGCGAGCCGTAGCCTTGCCAGTGGATGCTACCTCAACGCTGACGGCGGATGGATCGGGCTCTTCGTTGTCAAGCGCATCCTCGAGCTCGTTGTCGAGCTCCTCTTCAAGTTCATCGACAATAGCATCCAGGGCGGCGTTCTCGTCCATGGACTCTTGGTCGGACAGGCGCTCCTCGTCTGCGCACTCGAGGGGGTCCTGACTACTACTTGAGCGAGCCTTTGGAACTGATTCTGGAGGCGGAGGCGGGGGTTGTGTTTGTGTTTGCTGACGGCGGCTCGAGCGACGCGTTTTCTCCCGCGATGAGCTTGGCCCAGCGTCGGGGTCCTCGTTTGACTCATTTGGCCTTGATTTTGACTTGGAGGACTTTTTGGAATGTCGGTTGTTTGACTCGCTGGGCGTCTCTGGAGGCGGAGGTGCACGCCCCTCAGCAAGAGCTTGAGCGTAGGCAGCGAATTGATCGCGTGTCCTACCCCCTCGTGGTCGCTCTGCAGCCACGTGCATACGTGGTCGAAGATAGTCGTCCAGTGCTTTGAATGTAGCAATAGCGTGGATCGAGACCATAATGTTGCGGTATGACTTGGGAATGCCGGAATCGTCCTCTGCGACAAGCTTGAGTCGAAGTTGCTTCGCCAACATGTTCGCGGCGCTACCACGACCATCGTACGAGTTCTGGTGTACGGTAATCACCTCAAAGTGCTCCGACCTACTCAGAAGATCCTGGAGCTTGTTCACCAGGACGCTGAACGGGGTTGCAGGAGATGCGCTGCTTGCAGTCTTAATCTTGTTCTTGTTGCTGGCGCCCATGAACGCCTCGAGGAAGAGTGACCGTGGATCAGTGCTGCTGCTAGAGATATCAGCCGAGAACACCTCCAGGAGCACGTCCACAATCTTAGACGACTTCAACTCGTAACTAGTTATGCTCTCCAAGGCATCGCCCTCGAAGTACCTGGCCAGACGAGCAAACGACTTTGCGCATTCGGACGTGTTGCCTTGCATCGTGCATTCCTTGAGGTCTTTCGCAAGCGCCTTCAGGTCATCCAACACTGCGGAGGCCTTCTCTCGCACTGGACTATCGCTGTCCCTCTCGTGAACTTCGATAAACTTCTTAGCGCGCAGAGTGATGATATCGTCGACATTAGGGAGCGGTGGAGGATTGTGATCGGATGAAGAAGATGAATCAGAGCCATCATCATCGTCATCTTGATCTTCTTCGTTCTCATCGTGGTCGTGCTCGTCGTCATCCTCGTCATTGTCATCCTCGGACTGTGGCACCACGTCCATGGGTTCCGGAGCGTCTGACTCGGTGGCTTGATCTGCCACAGTTGTAGCTTCTGCATCAGACATTTGAATGACTTCAACGTCAACCTCTGGCTTTGACTCTTTAGTACAGACTTCCAAGGCTTTGCTGGGTCGGTTTGCCAAAACGAAGATCTCTGCAATGACGCCTTCACGATAGAACTGGTACCGGTAAATAGACTCCAGGCGTTTCAACAGCAACTCAGCTGCTTGAAGGGCATAAGTCACCAGGGTAGGATGATCTTGCTGCGAGAAGATCGAGGCCAAGAACGATGCATACGGCACAGCGCGCAATGCTTCCTCGAGGATGTCTGTGTCGAGATTTGAGAGCATCTTCAATTGCGCCGTGAGAACCTTCTGCCGTACGTTCAAATTGACTGTGCTCGAGTATGCGTCTGTAAGGGTGGGAAGCAGGATGATCGCGAAGCGCTTAACCTCGGTCTTGCATTCCTCGAAAAGTTCCACGCGCTTCTCGTTGCTGGTCTTCTTGCCCTCGGAAGACAGTGGCGGATGGTCGCGTCCAGGGTAGCCCGCATCGAACAGGTCTTCTAGATACGACAGCCCGTCATCCGTGACGTCGGGCAGAAGTTCACAGATGACGTTCAGAGTTTCGAATACTTGGTCCTTTGGTCGGTGAATCAGCGCCTGCATGACGACAACCGAGTCAATCTTAGTTGCAACGTCGTCTGTGCCGCTAGGTGGAGAGACACCCGTGAGGATCTGGTACAAAGTGTCGACCACGTTCATCTTGAGCAGCTCAGCTGACAGCCGCGGGCTGGCTTTGGCTGTATAGGCAATGACCTGCAGGAACATGGTGTGAATGCGTGGTCCGATGAGGTTCGTTGTTCCGGGGAGTAGGAGCGCCAGAATCGCTTTCAGCAGGCCTGGGCTGACCAGCTCTTCGAGCTTACTCTCCTGGTGTCTAAAGCTCTGTACGATCCGCGAAACACAGATGCAACCTTGCTCCACAACCTTCTGGTCGCTGTTGTTCAGGATGTTTTCCAAAATCGGCATGACGTCGCGTACGGTCGCAAAGGAATCGTCGGGAATGTTGCGGCAGCAGTTCGCTGCCGTCGTGACTGCTGTCCGTTGTGTGCTGGTAGCAAAGAAGTCGAGGAACGTCAGACACGCAGTCAGCCCACCTTCCCGTACGATTTGTGTTGGAAATTCGACCGAGATCTTCTCCAGCGTACTCAAGCTCTGCTCTGCAAGGTCGATGAAGTCGATCTCAAGCAGCTTCGAGCATAGCACCGGTACCGCGCCTCCATATACGACATTGGCCGTTGCGGCGGGCAAGGCTTCCATCAAGTTGGCCAAACATCTACACGCCAGCAGCATGACCTCCGGGTTCTCTTCGCCTGTAAAATCGTTCGGCTGCATGAGCTTGACCAGCTCCTTCACGTATGCGTCTGGTGAGAAGTGGCCAGCCAGCATGTCCTCGCTAGCCATAAGAAGCACCTCGGACAGGTCTTGCAGAGCAATAAGCTGCAACGACACATCTGGTGATTTCAGCTGCTCTAAGATCCCCCGTAGCCGCTGGGCTGTGCCGGACATGATCCCAGTAAGCTGTCGAAGCGCCGAAAGGCTGGCGTGTGGGTTGCGCCCGAGAAAGCCGCTGGTAAAAGGGTCGTCATCATCGTCGTCTTCATCGTCGTCCTCATCGTAGCGCGTTCCTGCGCCACCGTCGTTGTCGTCGTCGCTCGTGCGCTCGTCGCCCGGGGTGTGTGGTTCGTCTTCTGACTTGTTCCCAGGCGCGTCTTCCACATTTGTGTCTTCGTCCATCTTTGTGGATTTCCGTGAGTTGCGTCGCGATGTAGAAGGAGTGCCTAGGAGTCGTTCAGTATGTCGTAAAAGACCTCCGCGAAACTGCAAGTCTTCACCTGAACCTGTGCTTTTACGGCCGCCTTTCCCTCGCCGTGATGACTTCTCCGCTGCTGGATCTGCTGATGGACTTTCACCCGTCAGCACGTGTGACTCAAGTGTGCCAGCTTCCACGTACCCAGATGACGACATGGCTGCTTTGCCTTTCGCCTTTCGGGACCGTGATGGTGCTGCAGCAGACGAACTCTCTGACTCGACCTTGGCGCGCTTAGCACGACCACCACGCGTTGACGGTGTATCCGCTGCCTCGTGGGACTGCGTTGGAGTCGGCTCAACAGCAGTCTTCTTCCGTTTGCGAGAGGTGGCGGGCGCGGAGTGGGGTGGAGGAGGGGTGGGAGGGTTCGGCGGGTTCTCGTTGGAGGAGCCTGCTGAAGGCCTCGCAGACGAGCGTGTGACTCTGGACGACATGAGATTCTGATTGAACGCCTAACAAATTCGATGGTATGCGCTGGCTCTGCCGCGGTGAGCGGCCGTGACAGCGTTGGCCCGTGGCAACAGCAAGTTGCGTGCGGGCTGAAAGTTGAGGCAAAGAACGCGTTGTCGTAGTGGACGACTGCAGGCGTCGGGAAACGAGCGAAATGTAATCGTACCTGCTGTTGCGCTGGTGGTCGGGGCTTTCACGAGGACGGTCCATAGGTCGCCATGTAGGCGGGCGTGCTCAAGCGAGTGCGGTGAATCTGTCTGCAAACGCAGTGAACTGCAGCAGCAAGGTGGAGACCAACGTGGCGACTCGGTCAGGCAGGCAAATGAGTGTGACGCTCGGAAGTGTTCTGCAACAATGTAGGAATGGTAGATCTGCTTGGATGTGGTGAGGCTAAGTGAAGTGACGGCCGTGACATCTGAGCAACTCGGCCGCTAAGCTTGTCGATAACGGAAATGACGATCAAATGAACAGCCAGCAGCCTAGCGCCAATGTCTCTCACAGAGGTTGTTCTTTCTCAGCTGCGTTGAATTTGCCAGACTAGGGACGCGTGCAGCACTGCAAACAAACAAAGCCTCTCCTTGTGGCTGTGGTCGTGAGACGCGTGCTGTCCTGCTCGAAATGATCAACAATTCCTGCAGGCCGGACATCAGCCTCACCAACCTTGCAGTCAGGCTAAGAGTATGCGAGGCCTTACTGCCGTAGGCACATGATGGTGAGATCGCTCATTGCAGCAGCGTACACCACTTTGACAGTGAGCGCGGCGCCCGCCTTGCATCTTCTGTATCTTTCCTCAGTCGGTCCTGTTTGTCCAAGATTCGAGCAAACGTCAAAGTCTTCTTTGAAACTGAACAGACATGACAATGGTCAGCAGAAAACGTTCAAGCTACGCACTAAATTCCAAAATCATCAATCCTCCCGGTTCATGTTATTCGCGGGTACGTCGTGGTTCTGTAGCCTAGTATAGTCGCACTGCCCAGGCATCTCATAACCGTGCAGGTACGTCCCTTCAAGTGCTCCCCCAGACTTGCTCACTGTTCGCATCACTGAGGCAGCCATGGAGTGAATTTTCCTGATTAGAGCTGTTATGAGCTGCTACCGGCACGACCATCCTTACAGAAGCTATAGTAGAATGCTTGCCATTGTCTTATAGGTGCGTGAAACGTTGTGTGCAAAACAAGTGCGCAACAAGACACAATCGCGGCTCTGCTGACTCGGACTGAACAGCAGACTTCGACGTCGACTGTTGCACTTTAATGGGTACAAAAGCCTAAGCTTCCTTCTCAATCTGATTATGGTAATGACCTAGTCACAGCAGAGATTTGTCGACACATTCCCTGCACCAACACATTCGATTTCTCAGCATCCCACGGGTCTAATCTCAAGACCGAAGCGCGGACGACAGCGAAGGTGGGGAGAAGGCCGACAATCGCGCAATAGCCCACGTGAGGCTCCGCGCTTGCTGCAAGGAGGAGCGCCAAGTTACGGGAATTATTCCCAGTGCTGGCGAATATTCGGATGCAGCAAAGGTTTCACCTGCAGACGCACGATTCTGTGCAGAAGACCTCCAGGCGTTGTCTCTAGCGCGGTTCATGGCCGGTAACTGCGGGCACTGGCCCTTGGGTCGTCTCGAACTCAGACGGGCTACTAATCAGCAGCCGGGATACCTGAACCGCAGCCTGGAGCTACACCCAGCCTACAAAATGGAGCCTGCCCTCTTCCCTTCGTCCTGCAGTCCCCTCAGCACTTCACCTCCCTCAGCCCGCTCTTGCCGTAGGCATATCAACCCACTTGTCCGCCGTTGAAGTTTGCCCCTCCACAACCGGAAGTCGCCTAGCCTCGCGTCATACTCAGCATCCAGGCCTACTTGAACCACTACCGGTGCCTCGCAGCCTGTATCCGAAGACCCCGTTTCCTGTAGGTTTAATCAAACAAATGTCGCTGCGCCGCTCCCAATTAACCTTGCCCTTCAGATCCGCAACACAAGGCACCTCTGCGACACGAAGGCTCTTTCTAGCCTCACCACGCCGCACCCTCTGTCTTTCACCCTACATCCGGCGAACCTCCGAGCGGAGGAAGCCCCTCGCTTTCCGACCGGCCACTTTCCCCGTCACTCTCAACCCACACACCACCGCAAATATGACCTCGATATCGAACAGCGATATCACACACGACGCTGGAATCGACAACACCGACACCATGACCTTGGATAACTACCGCTTCCCTGCGGACAGGCTCAAGAAGAAACTCTCCAACGACGAGAAGACACCAATCGTTCTCGTATCTTGCGGCTCTTTCTCCCCACCCACCAACCTTCACCTCCGCATGTTCGAGGAGGCCACTGATTACTGCGAATTCGAGACCGAATATGAAGTCGTTGGCGGTTTCTTCAGTCCTGTCGGCGACGCTTACAAGAAGGCTGGCCTGGCATCCGCGCACCACCGAATCAACATGACTAGGATCGCCGTCCGTGACAGCTCCGCCTGGATTGGAGTTGACCCATGGGAGCCGCTTCACAAGGAATACATGCCCACAGTAAAGGTTCTGGACCACTTCGACCACGAGCTGAACGAGGTCATGGGTGGCATCGAAACGTCAACCGGCGAGAAGAAGAAGATCCACGTTGCTCTGCTTGCAGGCGCCGACCTTATCCAGACCATGAGCACGCCTGGACTATGGGCCAAGGAGGATCTGCGCAGGATTCTGGGCGTCTACGGCGCCTTCATCCTCGAGCGCAGCGGCACCGATATCGGTATGACTTCAAACGCCAGTTCTTCATGTGTGCAACACTAACATTGCTCAGATGACGCCCTTGTCAGCCTTCAGGAGTGGAAGGACAACATTCGCGTTATTCCGCAGCTCATCCAGAACGATGTCTCTTCCACCAAGATTCGACTCTTCCGTAAGCGCGGAAAGAGCATCCGTTACTACATTCCCGATAAGGTCGTTGACTACATCTACGAGCACGGCCTCTACGCTTCGGATGATGAGAAGTCAAAGGCCGCCGACAAAGGAAAGGACAAGGCGTCGAATAGTGGAAGCTCCTCAGCCGTTGCATCGTCCTGAGCATTAACAATCATCCCACGTTGAACTCATTAATCATACAGTCACAAAACCCATGGACTTCCTCCAGGGCTCTGTTGCCGCTTCCAATAAGGACTGCCGCGCCGACTACAGCTATTCTCGCTGCGTAGGGGGCATGTGATCTCAATCGAGACGGCAATTGGGAGTGAGCTACATATTACAAGCATCTTTACAGCGAGCGCATCCGCCCGCGGACCACCCAGATTAGAAGCGCATGAGTCTACGCGTGCGCCATAGCAGGCTTTGTACAGGCTTTTCTAGAAGCATTGCCCGCATTGGGTGGCATTTTTTTTTCACTTTATGATACCATAGATGCGAGTGCATCATCAAACAATAATGATTACGATTACTTCTACACTCTTTCTCATAATCCCGGAAAGCATCAGCCGTAACAGAGAGGTAATTGTCGCCCCTAGAGCTGTCATGTTATTGCAAAAGGTCCATAGGTAAACCCCGCATATCTCCAGTGCTTTGGAGTACTCCAACTTTCCTCCCGGTTTCCTTTGTGACTCAACAGACATCTTCGACTGGCATTGGACTTGACTCAATCGGCACGTGATGTGATGTCATACATCTCAGTCGACCGGGGATCTGGCGGCGAAGCAGATCTTCTCGCACATGCATGCCCGCGCGGGTTCATTGGCCGGAAATAGAGCAGGGTATTTTTCAGATCCGCTCACAAAACTCACCATGATCGATATGTGGTCATCAGTCAACATAATCCCACAAGCTCTGCCACGTAAATTACAACCCCATAAGTGAGCTCCACAACCCGACTCCCGCCTCGACCCACGTCTTTAGCACCCGAGGTATTGCACCAAGTATTGAATCGAGTCTTGCAGCCTTGGAAGAGCGAGCCAGAGTGCAAGGTGGCAAGGGTCCAGCATACGCTCAGAGGCTCCAAGCTTGACACGGGCTTGATACCAAGCCTGCCGCTGCACTTAGCCACGTCAACAGCCGTTGCTGTGGTGACATGCGCCTCAGCCGTCGAGAAACCAGGGACTTGGAACGGCTGCTGCGCAGTGCGCCATTGTACATATTCAACTGATCTTCGTTTTGCGTTCTGATTTCCAGCATTTTGTGACATTCTTTGGTGTTACACTACCGTCACTGTCGTTTCCGTCTCACAAGACCACGCTCAAAGCTCGCAAGCGCGCGTCCCTGCAGCTGCAGCGTTCAGCCTCATTCCAACATTCCAACATTCCAACCCCGCTTACCTCACCCGCATTCCTCACACCCACGCGAAGCTCAAGACCGGGCAATGCCCACAGACTCGGAGCGCGACCCGTCGCACCGGCGGCCGCGCGGCGACGAACGACGCAGGCGTCGCGAGTCCCACGGCGAGACGTCTGGCACCGACCGCCCGCGCAGACGACGAGAAAGCGCCAATTCGCCGTACGAATTCGAGGGCAGGAGGAGGAAAGGGCATCGTGCGACAGATTCCCAGGGCGAGCTGCTGCGACCAAGTCCACGCACAAGCTACCAGGAGAGGAGCGAGAGCAGACCGCCTCGAGACTCCTCTCAGGCACCACGCAGCTCCTCCCGCGCTCCCCGAGACAGCTCGCGAGCGCACCGTGCCTCCCGCACGCCGCGCGACTCGTCCCACGCGCCCCGCGACAGCAGATACCAGAGCGACTCGGAATGGGACAGCGCTGCGCCGCGGCGCCGCAGCCGGCGGCCCAGCACTGCCGACCGCAAGTCCGGCGCGCCGTTGAGCCTCGATGCGCTCGCCAAGCTGGACAAGGAGGTCGCGAAGAAGAACGGCGGGTGGCGCGGCTACGACTACGACGAGGACTACCTGAAAGAAGTCCGAAGAAAGGAGAAACAGCTTGAGAAGGACCGCGTCAAGGCGAGCAAGGATGAGAAGAAGAAAGCCCAAAGAGAAGAGGAAAGGAGGAAGATGGAGGAGAGCGATAGGGAGCTTCTAGAGGAGAAAGAGAAGAGGAGGAGGCGGGAAGAGAGGAGGAAGACGAGGGGGAGCAGAGAAGTTAGGGGTGGGGCTGTGGTGCTGGGCGATCTGGCGGGAATGGAGAGCAAGAGGGCGAGTCGGACGGACGATGAGCGCGAGCGCAGACAGAGAGATGAGGCACGGTACACGGCTAGCGAGATTGAAGAGAGGAGAGAAAGGAGGCGGCGTGAGAAGCAGAAGAGGAAGAGCAGGGTTGTGAGCGGGCCGCTGGCTGAAGAGGGCGGCATCGACGATGACGACGAGTACCAGTACATGATGGAGAAGCGTGGCGGGGCGGGCAGCGCCCTGACTGTGCTGTCGGCGGAAGAGCAGGCGAGAAAGAAGAAGCGGAAAAAGATCGCCATTGGTGTCGTTTCTGTCATTGTGCTTCTGGCTATCATTATTCCTGTTGCGGTTCTGATGTCAAACAAGAAGAGCAACGATACACCACAAAGCAGCGCTGGAGCTGGGCAGTCGGGACCAAAGAACAGCAACCTGGATGGCAAGGATCCCAACAGCGTGCCCCAAGCAGACAAGGGCGGCATATTGGACCCCTGGTCATGGTACGACACCGAAGACTTCAACGTCACCTACACAAACGAGCTCGTCGGCGGCCTCCCCATCATCGGTCTCAACTCGACCTGGAATGACGACGTGCAGGCCAACCCCAATGTGCCCAACCTGCAAGACTCCTTCCAGTACGGCAAGATGCCGATCCGCGGCGTCAACGTGGGCGGCTGGCTGAATATCGAGCCCTTCATCACGCCCTCCTTCTTCGAGAACTTCGGCGCCCGCGACAACGTCGTCGACGAATACACTCTGATGACGAAACTCGGGCCCACGACCGCGAAGCAAAAGCTCGAGCAACACTACTCCTCCTTCATCACCAAGCAGACCTTCAAAGAGATCCGCGCCGCAGGCATGGACCACGTGCGCTTCCCCTTCGGCTACTGGATCGTGCAAACCTACGACGGGGACCCATATCTCGCGCAGGTATCTTGGCGCTACCTCTTGCGCGGCATCGAGTATTGCCGCCAGAACGGGCTGCGTGTGAACTTGGACTTACACGGCGCGCCCGGGTCGCAAAACGGATGGAACCACAGCGGTCGCCAGGGCGTGATCGGGTGGTTGAACGGCACAGACGGGGACCTCAATGCGCAGCGCACGCTGGACATCCACCACAAACTCTCCGTTTTCTTCGCGCAGCCGCGCTACAAGAACGTCGTGACCATGTACGGCCTGGTCAACGAACCGCGCAACGTCGAGCTCGACACGCAGCGCGTGGTCAACTGGACACAGGCCGCGATCACGCAGATCCGGAACGACAACATCAGCGCCGTCATCGTGTTTGGCGACGGGTTCATGGGTCTGGACAACTGGCAGGGCAAACTGCAAGGCAACAAGAACTTGCTTCTCGACGTGCACCAGTATGTTATTTTTAACGTCGACCAGCTGTCGCTCGGACACAGGGATAAGCTGAACTTCGCGTGCGCGGCGTGGACTCAGCAGAGCCAGCGCTCTATGAACAAGGAAACCGGGTTTGGGCCCACCATGTGCGGCGAGTGGAGCCAGGCGGATACGGATTGCACGCAGTACATCAACAACGTGAACATCGGGACGCGCTGGGAGGGGACTTACGACACTGGAAACTCCTCCACTGCCATCTTGAAACCTCAGTGCCCGGTGCAGGGGAAGTGCAGCTGTGACCCGGCGAATGCGGATCCGAGCACGTACACAGACGATTACAAGAAGTGGCTGTATCAATTTGCGATCGGCCAGATGGATGCGTTTGAGGCCGGCTGGGGCTGGTTTTATTGGACGTGGGAGACGGAGAAGGCGACGCAGTGGAGTTATCGACGCGGACTTGCGGCGGGAATTCTACCCAAGACGGCGTATGATAGGGATTGGAGTTGTCCGAGCAATGGTGTTGATGGGCTGGATACATTTACAAACCTGCCGGAGTACTATTAAGCGGAGCTCAGAGGGTGGTGGTGGAGAAAGGAAGTGGTGGCTGTAGCATAGCGAGGTGTTTGTTGTTCGCATTTTAGACGCATTGTTGTGTATATGTGAGCGAAAATCCCACAGCGGTGTTTGCGTTTGTTTTTGGAAGCATTCATTTGTTTTATTACTTTGTCTACTACGAGGGATATAGAGTGCAAATCGGCTCTACGGTATCATCTAATGATGTTCTCTGCGTCGATTGATTACGGATACCTGGCGCGATAGCAGCGCACTACGCGAATATCGAGGATCCTGGCCGGGATGGCTCTGCATTCAGCTTTCAGGGAGGTGAATCCTTTTGCTTGAATGAGAGGAGTGGCGTAGGGTCAGTGATGGCATAGACCGGTGCGGGCCGGACGAAGTCTATTCAACGTAAGGAAGGTATCCGCGTAAGACACGTTACAGAATTCTCTCTACAGGAAGCATGGCCTGGCTTCTTTTCGGTTTTGCTGTCTGTTCAGCAATACTCGCGTCTGACCGACCCATCCAGGTTCCCGCTACACAATGGTGAAAGTCCTTGACTCTAGGTCTGGAACGTACTACTTTATGCCAAAGTTCAGGACTCTCTTCAGTTTGCGATTTACTGCAGAATTGTCCCGAGTAACCATTTCATCTGGGCAATGTCCTCGCATCCAGCCGTTCAGATAGGCTCCGGGAAACCAGAATATGTTGACTTTGGAGGGAAAACATATTCCAACGGACCCGGAAGTCATCCAGAGAGGTAATCTTCGCTCTAGCTGCGTAATGGCTATGCTTCGGACCAGAACACCAGCCCTGGCCGCTTCGCGTTGATTATCATCGAGTTTCCTTTTTCTCAGAGTAATAGTCTTCATGCGCGCTGCTGCGTTGTTGGGCACAAGGCTGCCTGCAGCTGGCCAGACCACAGGTAGACTCGGAGGAATTCATCAAGTCGCATGTCTTGTGCTTGCATACTGGCAGAAGGACACAGGGACAGATGCAAGATGTCTCGGACAAAGAGCGAGTAATATGAAATGGACAACCAGTACTCTGTGCCATGCAAGAGTGTTCTCAGACACTGTGAGTGTCTACCATATCGCCTCCTGGTCAGCCTCGTGGAAGTGTGGCGCAGAGGTGTTCGCGTGTTCGCCGCTGAAGCAGTGACGACGGCGCCCCACACCCAAGCTTGGGAGCTCCAACCAAGCCTCCTACATACGACACCTGCGGACTCTCACCCTTCACCCAAAGAACGCCGACCGGTCGCGACGCTCCTACATTACGCGGCTGTATTTCACAGCTGTTCCCTCGAAACACCGACAATTCCCAGCGAACGCCCGCGACTGAGTAACAACGTACTGCAACCGATTAGGCATCAGACATCATGTTCCGCGCGCAGGGGAACATCTTCGACGATGTGGTCGTCAAGGCCACAGACGAGAATTTGACAAGCGAGAACTGGGAGTACATACTGGTATGCCAAACACTGCTTGCTGCATCTGGGAGCGCTCTAGTTGCTTGAGCTCTGCGCTTCTGGCTCCAGCATGACGCCTACGAATGTGACCACATGACTGAACCTGTACTGACATAATCTGACAGGATGTATGCGACAAAGTCAGCTCATCAGACACGGGTGCACAACAAGCCGTCCAGGCTATGATCAGGCGGCTAGCGCACCGCAACGCGAATGTACAGCTCTACACGCTCGAGCTCGCCAACGCCCTCAGCCAGAACTGCGGCATCAAGATGCACAAGGAGCTTGCTTCCCGAAGCTTCACAGAAGCTCTGTTGAGACTCGCCAACGACAGGAACACACATCAGCAGGTCAAGGCCAAGATCCTTGAGCGCATGAGCGAGTGGTCGGAGATGTTCTCGCAGGACCCAGACCTGGGGATTATGCAGGGCGCATACAACAAGCTGAAGTCGCAGAGTATGTCGTGAAACCCAAAGCTGCGCATGGCAGAGTTAACAATCTGCAGACCCTAACCTTCGCGCCCCTTCGAAACCACAGAAGACACAGATCTCCGAGTCCGAACGCCAAAAAGAAGAAGAGGAACTACAGATGGCTTTGGCCATGTCCATACGAGAGTCCAAGGGCGCTGCTCCCGCATCCGCGAAGTCGAACGCTCCTCAAGACACAAGCGCTGGTGCTGGCTCGAGCTCACAACCCGCCCAGCCCCAGGCGCCAGCGCCTCAAGGCACGACCGCAGCAACAGTCTCACGAGTACGCGCATTGTACGACTTCCAGCCTTCAGAGCCTGGCGAGTTGCAGTTCAAGAAGGGTGACATCATTGCCGTGCTCGAGTCAGTGTACAAGGACTGGTGGAAGGGATCACTACGTGGACAGACTGGTATTTTCCCGCTCAACTACGTCGAGAAGCTGCAGGACCCTACACGAGAAGAGCTGGAGAGAGAGGCGCAGATGGAGGCCGAGGTCTTTGCGCAAATCAGAAACGTTGAGAAGCTGCTTGCGCTGCTCAGCACGAGCTCACAAGGAGGTGGTGACGTGCGCGACAACGAGGAGATCACAGAGCTCTACCACTCGACGTTGGCCATCAGGCCGAAGCTGATTGAGCTGATTGGGAAGTACTCGCAGAAGAAGGGTATGTTTTATAAAGTGAACACGTTGAATAGCTACTGACCAGTTGCAGACGACTTCACACAACTGAATGAGAAGTTCATCAAGGGTCGACGAGACTACGAATCGCTCCTCGAAGCTTCGATGACACAAGCTGCGCAATCAGCGTACGGTGGCCGTCCTGGCTACGGCGCGTACAACGCACCGCCCCCGTCTCAATACGCTGGCTACCCACCCAGCTCGGCCACACCACAGCAAGACCCCAACCGCTTCTACGGCGCCGGGGCACCATCTCAACAAAGCCAGCCTCAGTACCCTCCGTCCGGTCCCAACGCACCAGGAGCACCCTACCCTCCAGCAGGCTCGAACCCAGCCTTCTTCATGGTCCCGCCTGGCGAGCAGCGGCAGCAACAAACCCCAGCACCTCAGGGTCCTTCATCAAATGCTTACAACGATCCATCACTGAACAGAGTGCCCGTCGGCCGACCACAAAGCTTTGCGCCCCAAGAGCTCTCAACAGGACATTATGACTCGCCCGTCGACAACCGCGCATCCTTCCACGGCGTACCGCCCGGCGCACCTCCCGCAGGACAAGAGTACCCATCTTACCCACCACAACAGCAGACTCAGCCTCCAAGCTATCCTCCACAGGCTCAGGGCTCAGCGCCGCCCGGCTACCCTCCCCAAGCCCAGGCTTCAGCGCCTCCACAGAATCCGTACGAGCAAATTACGTCCCCACCACCGCAGCAGCAGCATGAGCAACCCCCATCTGACGCCTACGCCCAAGCGCCGCAGCAGAACCAGTACGGATACCCGCCTCAGCAGCAGCCGAGTCAGCCTGGGTACGCTCCGCCTGCGCCGCCGGGTGCGACGAGCAGTCCGGCGCCGCAGCAGGGGTATCTGCCGTATAGACCTGGTGGACAGGCGCTGCCTGCTGCGGGGGGTGACGAGGGGTTCTATAGATAGACGATAATACAGTGAATGAGAAGCAAAGGGGGAAAGAAGGCACGGGTGTAAATACCACAGCATAAGCAGGAGTGAATGTATGATCGAGATTCTGAGCATCCAAACCGCGTGCAAGTAAAGCATCGATTGCGCTAAGGGAACTTCACTGTGGAATGAGGATAGAAATGATGATCTTTGTATATGATCATTGTCGATCGAATGAGACTCGAAAGATATTTCCCACCAGCCTTTAGGGGAGCTTGGGAAGTGTGTCTTTCTCATCTTGTTCGCAAGAGTGTTCTAGTACTGCACGTACGAACTTATTGAGTCCACGCTCTGGTTGTGAATCATTATCGTCTACTCACTTTAAGGAGATGCGGGAGCAATCGCGTAGTCCAAGATGCATGTTAGACCAGGATGAGGTACGATGGACGCACATAGCAACCATGTTTAATTGGCAGCGCAAAGAACAATAACTCAACCGTTATATTGCGCAAATACAGTCGGATTGTAGCCTCAGGCACGCGTCTCAACGACGCGGGCTTCGCTTGATGGCGATTGAGTTAGGTCAAGACACTGTAAGCACTTCCTTCCAACTTGCATACAGTTTCCTGACAGACTCTTCTAGTCCGAAGGTCTCGTCGTACTGTCTGGCTTCTACTCCTGTATCAATAAGCAGGCCACTCCTCTCCCAGCCGCTGCTCATCCCAGCATTCTTTTTCCATCTCACCCATACCCTCGACCCCAATCTACAGCCAACGAGCGTCAATCCGCCAACACCGATGATGAACGGTACAAGCTGCCCAACACTCGTCCAAAGACCGCTCAGCCCACTAACGTGGTTCCAGCGAAGCGTCAATTCAAGCTGCAGGACCAGAACGATGTGTATCGCCAAATCCAGGACAGCATAATACCATCCGAGCCAGACCTTCTTTGGCGTCTCGGGTGCGGCTACCATCAGTGAAGATGCTAAAGATACCGATGACCACTTGGGCAATTCTCTGCCACACGTAGACTCATATGTGACCGCAGCATACAGTTGGAAAGGGCCGTTCAATGGATCCAGGAGTCGAGTCTGGCGTAGGTGCGAGTAGATGACTAAGGCATGTGGTGGGAAACGAAAAGTAAGGAATAGCCTCCAAGTACATAAATGGCAGCGAAGCCACGACGGTGGATTGTGGATGGTATTTGACCTGCGGTATTTTGAGGGGAAGAGGATCGATTTGATGATGATTGAGAAGGTAGGAGGTTTGCTGCCTGCACTCATCTGGTACGGGCTTGCTGATATGCAATGCTTGATATAGAGCTCACTTTCGTGCACTTCTCGTAGTATCGCAGACTCAAGGTGCTCTCTAGGCGTTTGGTGCCCGGGGGATGGATGGTGAGATTGTGCAGAGGTGGGCGCATCGATCGAGCCGCGCAACGACTCACTCTGGTTAGTCGTCTGACCTTCCTCTGGTTCGCGCTTCAATTGGACAACGGAGATTGTCGGACAGTCGGAAACGAGGTGTGACTGGATAGGGCAGCAATGCGAACAGGAAGACTTAGAGCCTCCGCACACACAAACAGTCCTGCAATCCTCATCATCCTTGTCCAGAATACGTGCATCGTTGACCGTATCGGCTTGTTTGGATGCTGTTTCTTCCCATCTCTTGATCGCATCGACGAACTCTGTCCTAGTCTTGCTGATTTTCCACATTGCCCACGGTCTGAGCAATTCCACTATGGCCCAGTAAATCGCACAGCACAGTACGAACAGACTCATTGCCATCATTACCTTCCTCGCCCACCCAAACAGTTCTGCCTTCAGCACATACATCATAATATACGTCCCACAGGGAGTCTCCTTCATCTGCCCGACACCAACCCACCAAAACCACACATGCAGCCCGATGATCACCAAATTAACAATCTCGCAGAGAGATTTCCTAATCAAGCTCCCGCAACTGAAAATATCCTTGCTGTACCTCGACTTTGCCCGTACACCCATGATGCAACTCCAAGCAAGGATCTGCAGTAGCACGAACCCTTCCACAGCGAATACATCCTGGGGGCTCGCGGCGTAGATGAGCGCAACAATGAGCAATGCGACGCTGAATATGCTCACTGAATCGCGGAGGACTTGCGCCTCAAAGAACAGGAAGTAATTTGCGAACCACACGGCGAGGATCTGCGCGTAAATACCGATGCGGATATCGATCCCGTAGATGTCGTTGTTGCCTTCGAAGCCACATTCCAGGTCAGTGGTGGAGCGAGAGATAATGTTTGATGGATGCACACGTGCAGAGCCCAGGGGTTGGGGAGGATAGATGTACATGCCTGCAGAGGCAAAATCGAGGACCAACGTAAAGGCAGAATAACGACGAAGTAAATGGCGCGACAATATCTAATCGTGCCAAAATGAGGGCGCATCGAGCCGGTATATGCATCGCGGTGATGGGAGGAATCGACGATGGAACGCTGCGCCGCATCCTGTGTGAGACTGTTTGCTCGAAGTTGCTGTAAGCGCCCGGCTGTGCGCGTCTCAGAACACTCAGGCTTGTCGAACTCACAGCATGCAGGCGCGTGTGCGATGCCGCTTCCTCGGCCGAGATACACCGAATGGGTTTTACCAGCAAATGCAAAGTAGGCATGATGTGAATCAGGTTAGAAGCGCGCATCGTAGCAAAAGCCAGAGAAGAAAGATGCGCTAAATGACGAGGGAACAGATCAACGCTCAATTTAGAAAGACTACTCGCATGCCGTAGCTATGCTCAAATCCTACCGTTGTAGGCTACCTCAACTATACGCCCAGATAACACCTAGTCGAGCGTACCCAGAAAACCCCTTCTGTCCAAACAGGGAGTGCCCGCTCGTGTATTGCAAACAAACGTTTCGTATCATCGTGACCGTGCCGTTGAAAGGCTGCTGCTGGTTTACATGACAGTGCATGGGATGCAGCAGCACGAGCAGTCGTCGGTCGAGAGGCAGCTGCACTTGCCAGGCTGAGGCTTGACGATAGAGCCAGTGGATGAAGAGACGGTAGAGGCAGGCATTTTCGAAGCTTAGGAGTGTTCGTGTTCTTCTCTTGCAGTCTTATGAGATTGTTTTCAACGTTTGTGTATCGAGGATCGAGGGTGGATGTTGTGTAGAGAGCTGCAGTCGGCTATGCGAGGTAGTGCTATAACACGTCAGATTAGTCGTTTCCACAATGCCGTGGTCTTAAACCGGCAACACACCTGTCGTGCTTATGGTGAAGTGAGTGGGCAGAAGAGCCGGGTTCGAGAGGAGGACTAGGTATTAACTTCAGGAGAATGATTGATCTATGATTGCGTATGGAGCGACTCAGCCCTGCTTGTGCCCAAACGCGCTAAGCCAGGTTTAACTTAGCTTGAATCGCGGATGACGTCTCCCTGCAGTGAATGTGGCGCAAGCGCACGGACTTTGGTATCAACAAATAACATCATTGAAAGGTCACGTCCTTCATTTCATATCGAGGTCTCAAACTATACTACGGAGCAGAGACCTCTATCGTTCCAACATAACCAGAGTAAGTGCGCTCATGCATCATACGTCCCTCCAGCTAGGCTCCTTCTTTTCCGCCCAGGGTGTTGCAACGGCTACACGTTCGATCAGTATCTGTTCTATCTTATGTCTGAAGTTCACTGACCATTGCTGTCTCCAAATGGATCATCATCATCATCATCTTCTTCTGGCTCACTTTCCGGATCAGCTCGCTGTTTGCCTATCGCAGGAACAGCAGGAGGCATAGGGATGCTCATTGGCCTGGGTGGCTTCGCAGGAGGTGTCTCTTCCTGCATCTTCAAGCTAGCCAGCTTTGCTTGGGCCATGTCTGATTCGTCCTCGCTGTCGCTGTCATCGTCGTCGATACTCTTGTCCATGATTTCAAAAGCCATAAGCGCCTTTACGAGCTCGTCGTTGGCGTTCAGTAGACCACCAATGTATTGCTCAGACTCAACAAGGTGAATGTAGCGTAGGATCTGGCGACGGTGCTGCTTGCAGGTCTCGAAGCGCTTCATAACTTCTGGATTGTCGCTAACACGCTGCTGTTCTCGATTGATAAGCTGCAATCCATTCAGTAGGTTGGCGCTTGCAACATTGGCTGATGCCATCGTCTCTAGCATCTGCCCCTTCTCCCTTTCCAGATTGAACTTCTGCCCCTTCGGAGTCTTCTTGTCTTTTTTACTCCTACTGAAGAGGGAAGAGCCGCCAGAGGAAGTAGAACCTAACGTTACTGGTCTGCTGGACGAGGAGGATGTGGGCGGAGGATCAGGACGTCGTGGCTGCGGCACCGGTGGAGGCGAGTGCTCTTCGCGCTCACGCGCTGCTTCAGCATCTTGCTCACGAATGATTCGAGACTGTTGCGGTTGAGGTCGACTCTTGCGAGGGAGCTCCTTGTGTAAGGCAGCGATGCGCTCGAGGCCGGGGGTGCCCTTGTATGCGACAGCCCATTGCCGGAAGAGGACGTTCACTCGTTTACGAACATCCACATCAGCTGTCTCGTCACGGGCCAGAATTCTAAGCCGCTCTAGCAAAGGTTCGTCTGCGAAAGCTTTTTGGAACCTTGATCCTGCATTCTGAATCAAAGCGTCCAGTATCACCAGTGCGCGGATCTGACGATGCGCATCGCCATATTTTCTGCCTTTTGGTCATTCCTTTGATGCTAGACCGCGTCGTTTGACCTACAACTTCTTTCGTAAAGCACGTGCTGCCTCAGTAGGACCAGTGGATTGGATCCGGATGACTTCGATCAGGTCAACGACGCCACCGATGTCCTACACTCGTCAGTACTCGCGCTGAGTATGTCAAGCAACGCCTACTTACGTTCTCTTCGTATTGTTCGCTCGTCAGTCGATCTATCTGGACCGTGACAGCCGAGAAAGGTTTCGCCTGTCGTCAATCCAAGATCTTAGTATTTGGCGACAGTGATTGAAGAAACAAAGCGGACATGGGTTTTCGAAGATAGGAAGATCGGCGTAGGCGTTAGGCGTTTTGTGGTGATGGAGTAGTATGCGAGCAGCTTTGCTCTTAGGTATTTTCCAACTGGTGACGCTCTTTCGATGCGACAACAAAGCTTGGAAGTCGCAAGAGGCGCACGAGTCGATCGAGGTCACGCGACAGAGCGCTTTCCCCTCCAGTAGTGGCTCGCACCCAAGGCTCAAGAAACCAGAATCCATAATGAGGAAGAAAATGCCAACAAGGAACTTTCAAGACACGAGAGGTCGTTTGGCTTGCATGGAAAAAGGATCCACAACAGCATCTTATAGGAGCGCAAAGGCAGTGAAGACTTACCGGCATGTCGAAAGGCTATCAAAGCAGCGCTCTATTCGCGGAATCCGGCTATATTTGGTACCGCAGACGTACGTGAACCGTTTAGAACAGACGGTACTGTTTCGTTTGATCAGAAAAGGATGTTTGGGGGAGAACTACACGGCTTGCGCTCAAATGCCTGATTCAGAGCCAGGGCTGAAGGATGATCGTCGGAAGCCGGTGTTACAGAAGACAGGAATAGCGTTTGCGCGAGACAGAGGTTGTTGGCCGTATCAACAGCAGTGACGGAACACTCAAACTTCCGTTGGTGATGTAGGGGTAATGCTCGTATGCTGTTCGTATGCAACCAGCGGAGTGATGCCGTGAATCAAGCTGCCTTGGATCTTGGAGCTCCGGAACACCCCGCGCTAGTGGTGGGGGCATTGGGCTGAGCAGGCGCGACACAGCCTCACGCTTCGGGTGCACATTCCCTTCGTCCCCATGACCTACACTTCAGCAACCACATTCCACAGGCTCTGTCATTCATGCCAGAGTCATGAACACGGCAGATATGCCGCATCAGGACAGGGATATAGAGGACATGAGAGAAGCTGGTGACGCCGCGTGAGAAGCCCAACCATGCGTCATTCATCAAACTCTAACATCCACCGCACCTGCTTTGACTATGCACTAACGCCGAGTGTACAGAAATTATGCACACACTTCGTCCTCGCCTGGTTTCACTGCTATTAATCATTACTCACCACAACTAAGCTTACTACCTCAAGCTTCACCGATCTCACCTGCACAACCAACATCTGCCAAAGCAACGTCTACAGAAAAGTCAAGTCGACGCAGGAACCCTACTGTAGCGTCATACCTCGGATTAGGTGATTCAGATGAACCTGCGCACTTGATTGAGTATGCCCCAACACCAGATGGCCGGCCTCCACCATTGCAGCCTACACGGAAACGCCGGTCTACACGCAATGCCGAGAAAGCAGCACCCTGGAAGAAGCCAACTATGTGCAGCAAAGCAGCGACAAGCGGAAGACGCGTAATAGATCCTCTGCGTGTCATTAAAGCTGCTGCAAAATCTGATGTTCAGAAGCTGAAAGGAACTACAGAAGGACATGTACCTACCTCTGCAATAACTGCTCCATGTGAAGATTCACGACAAAATGATCACCGAGAAGCTGATTTACGAGATGCTACAAAGGAGATCAGCAATGTTCCTGGAGTGGACCATTCTAGCAGATATCCATCCGCTCCTATTGTCGACGATGAAGAGGACGCTTTCGGTCAACTATGCTTTGAGTTCGAGTTAAACTCTCGCAACGCTGACAGCTCGATCCCGTCAACGTATATCTCGGAGCAACCGGCATGTTCGCAGACGCCATTTGGTGACGAGGATTTGGACGATGGCTTGATGGACGAAGATCTCCTCGACTTAATGACTGACACGAGGGGCGATCCTAGCAGCCCTGTATGTCAGTCAAAGTCTCCAATCAAAATCAACATCTTGGAAGGACCAGGTCAGCCCCAGCAAAGGCTCGAAGCATCTGTCATGAGCGAAAATGCATCGAACGAAGGGATCAGCAGCTCGAGCTGTTCGTCGAAGAAGTTTGTGTCTCCCGTCACGCTTACGAGTCGAATGCTTGCAGCAACGGGCGATGAGGCCCGGAAGCCCATAGTAAGACCGCTATTTCCCACTGCAGTACGCGATCGCTCGCCCATCATCGGCATGTCATCCAACACGGTATTAAGAAGCTGCTTTCGGGTCGGCGAGGCGATCAGTCAAAGCTGTCGTGCAGCGAAAGCAGGCAATAACATTTTGATAGAGCTATACGCCCGAGTACTCAATTCTGGACGTGACGACTTACAGCAACAATTTACCTTCTGCGACCTATTTCATGCTAAACCGCCCTATATCCAAGCCACTTACGCTGCAGCGATCTGGAAGAGCGTTCAACTGTTCGAGTACGACAGCGCACGTCTGATGCAACCGGGTCGCATCTGCCGGTGCGTAGGTAGCATGAAGCGCAATGGCAAGGACTGGGTGATGACAGTGCAGAACATTTGGGAGGCGACCTGGGATGATGTGCAGTGGGTGGAGGGTATCGTGAATTCGTGATGTTGGAAGGGTCTCGGGAATGCATCAGGGGTCCGACTCCAGGGTGAGGGTGAGACAGTCCGCAAGCAACGTCTGAGGGGCCCGGGCCAGAAAATTCAAGCAGGTCTATAGTGTAAAGATCATCGGAACTGTGAGGAGATGTCCACGAAGCAGTGGGAAATATCATATAATAGAGTATGTTCGAGGTCTCACATGTTCAATAATGTAGTGGTGGTTGTGACATAACCGCGCTTGCCACGTGAGATTGAGTACCCGCCCCGCTTCATCCAACCGTCTCTCCAAGCCCATGGTTCATCATGAGAGGTTATTCTGCGAAACGAACAGTCTCCTTGAAGCTTCTGGCTGATATGTTGACACCCAACGACTACCAATTCCACATCAACAATCGACACCATGTTGACTGATAGCCTTCGACGCGAGGAAGGCGCGCTCGGTGACCCGCAGCCCATGCAGACACCACAGAAGACCAAAGCGCGTTCCCTCTCTGACAGCACACCGAAACTGGAGCCCTCGCCCAAATTCCGCGAGCCAACCAGGACGTCCAAGGATGACCATACCGTTGTCGCCAGCCCTAGTACTCCGCGGCGTCCTGACTTCCTCGCCAGAGGCCTTTCGCTGCAGATGCCCTCGCAGGAGTTGCCCATGCCCAGTCCTGCGCACTTCGCCGCGCGTGTACCTCTGTCACCGCAATTAGATTCCCGGAACACATACGCTTCGCCCGCATCACTGCTGCCTCGACACTCGCGAGGTGCCGAGTTCTCGAGAGCTTGCACCAACCTCCACCACTCGACGCTGCCAGACCAGTCCTCGCCCGACTCCTCGCCCACAATTACACAGAAAGGGATCAAGATTCCCTCAAGGAAGCCTCGCGCAAACTCCATGATCATGGGGGATTCGCCCAACATTGGCGCCTGGAGTAATGGTGGTAGAATAGCACCTTCGAGCTCAGTAGGCAGCACCAATATGATGGGTTCGGAGGATTCAAGTAGTTCGTCTGACGAGCTTGACCCAATGGACCCTGACGATACCGACGATCCCATGATCATGACGCCTCAGGCCACAAAAACAAACAATGTGTTTGGTGGGGTTGCAAATGTCAACAACAGTCCTTTTGCGAATATGTTCTCGCCGAGCGGAGTGCCTAACTTCATGACGATCCACAGAGCGAGGTTGCGGAAAGGCAGAAGCCGCAAGAGCTCGAGCTCAGCAAGCGGACACAGCTCTCTAGCAAGTCCAGGTGGACCCGCGTCGCCGCCTAATAGCAAGAGTGAAGGCTACTTTTCGCGAGAGGCCGTGCTGCGCAAGGAGACTTCCCGTCGCGAGAGTCTTTCACTCTTCACCAACGACCTCCACATATCGTCTGGCAACGACAGTGGAGACGAAGCCAGCACAATGCCTCAGTCACCTGGTGTCATTCGCAGGGCGGTGACAAGGAGGGGTAACCTTTTGGTAAGTGACGATTGACTGATTCCGCAACCCGCATGCTAACGAGCTGTAGCCAAAGTCTAGACAATTTGGTCGTATCAAGGCCGAGCTCTTCGACGAATTGGCCCCGGTCGACAGCGAGACACGGCGCGAGGCTGAGATTATTCGACAGGTCAGGGAGAGCGACACAGATCTGGAGAGGCCGTCAACGACGGCCCAGTCGTCGCCTAGTCTTCTGCCTGCCGTTCCTGGCTTGGACGGCCCATTGGAAGGCGTACCTGAAGAAGAGAGCGAGAGCAACATGAGTCTGGATGGTTCAACTACTAAGGGATTGTTTGGCACATTCGGCTCGTTGAACACAGGGCGCAACTCAATAGGCACGGACTTCTGGAACCAACGTCTGGCGCGAACGCCACCGCCGCCATCTCTCAGCCGAGCAGAGTCCTCGGCAGCAATGAGTGAGGATATGAATATGGATTCGCCTATCGTCTCAGCGAACAATGGCAATGGCATGCCAGCGCCAGATCAAAGCGTCAATCTGAATTGGACCTCTCGAGCCTCTACACCGCAGTCCATGAACCCTCCTACCGCTGCAGACGGGCTAAAGAAGTCTAACAAGCGCCGGCGCGACGACGACTTCGACGAGCACTCGCTCAAGCGACGAGCAGTGTCGCCCGGTCTCAGCGTGCACAACAGTCCTGTTATCTCGCAATCCCCGAGCCAGCGAGATGGCAACTTCTGGGGTACAGCGACGAAGGCGAGTCGGGAGACTTCTATCAGCGGGCAATCGAACGGTGAGCGATCCAACAGCGGAGGCAGCATGAGCATGACACCTACCTTGGGCCCCAAGCGTGTTGGTCTACAAGGCATGACCGACACCAGCGACGGTCTGATGAAAATGAGCATCGAATAGTGATGCTGAACGACTTCTTTCTTTCTTGTAGACATATTCCTTTAGGCATCATGGTATCAGCGCGGCGTTGGGATGTTGGGATGGTCTATTGATATAGCGTTCGAAGGGCTTGCAAATGGCAAAATATCGAATACGAAACACATCATTATCTTCTTTGAGGCATCAACGACCAGTCCTTGAGTCTAAATCATCGTTGCGCCAAAGACACATGTGAAGTCATGGACGCGGTACGTGCTCCTGCCGTTGGACCCCTCGATCGCCAACTTGGCTTCCTCCGCATCACCCCCGAGCACCTGCAAACAATCCCATTGCACGCCAACAACGTATCTACAAATTCGCTCAGATACGCCCAGATCAGCGAAATGTCAACAGCGTCGGCTCTCGGTTCTTTCATAGAGTCCGCACCTCCTGGCGAGGTATGGTTTCCTCGGCGCCCCACCTCCGCATTGCACTGCTAATACAGCGCAGCTTGCGGATGTCACCAAGGCGATCAAGTCGGTGCTCGAGAACCAAGACGTGGAGGCCGAGCTCGCACCAGCTTATGAGAAATACAACGAGGAGCAGTTCACCACCACCAAGCTCCCCGGCGGCAGCACCGAGATCCTGGTCAGCCCCTACAACTCGCTGGGCGACGGGCGATACTACGATGTCGAGACACAGAGTTCTTTCGACTTTGACCACGCGACACAAAAGGCCAGCGCAGTGCAAAGCTATGTAGCAGAGAGCCAGCACGAGGATCTTGTGTAAGCAGCACGGGTCGCGACTGGAGGACATACGAAGTTGCTAACAACGCGCAGCAAGAGCCTCGTCAAGAGCCTCGGAACCCACACGACCGAACACTACCCCAAGTCCTCTTATGGCGTCTTCCCTATCGAGGACGACTCGAAGCTCGCCCTCGTAACTGTCGCAAACAAGTACTCGCCCACAAACTACTGGAACGGCCGCTGGCGCTCGTCCTACTTCTACAGCCCCTCCTCTGGCGGCCTGACTGGCACAATCAAGGTCGACGTACACTACTACGAGGACGGCAACGTGCGGTTGCTCACAAACAAGGACGTCAGCTTGAACGTCGGCGCGGGCGCAAGTGCCAGCGAGATTGTCAGGCAGATTGCAACGGCCGAGAAGAAGTACCAAGAGGATTTGAACAAGGCGTTTGGGAGCTTGAGCGAAGGCGCTTTCAAGAGCTTGAGAAGACAGCTGCCGATCACGAGACAGAAGATTGAGTGGGAGAAGATCAGTGGGTACAGGCTGGGTCAGGATATTGGCGGTGGTGCTAGGCGATGAGAAAGAGCCGGCGATATTGGACTGATCGGCAGGTCGGCCTGATGATATTCTAAGATGAGCCGTATGCGGCTTTGTTGACGTGGACGCAGCAATACATATGCAACATCGAACGTCCTGCTGGACGGTGGCCCTAACCTTCTCTTGCGTGACGCTCGAATCACAACAAAAGCGGCCTCTCACCATTGTTTAGACTCATCTCGATCTGGGATGGTCTCTCGTGTTTGTTCGCACTTGCCATGTTCTCGAGACAGCAGGGCGATCCTCTTGTCACGTTCATGGTTTTGCACCTTCTACCACGGCCCAAGTCTTTCTGTTCTTTGCCCCCGACATGTACGGGATTCAACTGTTGTACTTCCGTCGCACATTTAAGTCTTTTCCGCCTTGTCTTTTTGTCCACCGGTCTTTGTTCGGCTCGCGAAGTTGTCATTGTTGCAACTCTGTTTTCAAGCCGCGTTTTCGTCTTGCTCACAACGTGGAACAACTACAAAGGAAGTAGACCGGAGTGTGGCTTGTCGATCGCTCTAACTATAGCACCCACAACTTTGTCGACCATCCGTCCTCACGAAGGTAAGACAATCTGTACATGGGTGTCTTACCGTTGTCGCTGTTCTATGTTTGCCGCAATGTTGCATCCTTGGGGTATAAACTCCTGAGATGAAGAGCACCGATGAGTCTGACCCACACAAGTCGACCGTACACGCACAAGCCGACGTGCCTCACTACTTCGCCCAAGCGTTGATTCATTCCGCCCACTGAGATGTTGTTTTGGACTGTTTTCCTCCTGACCTTCGTAGTCTCCATAAGTTACGCTTACCCTCACGCCGACCCGCAACCCATTCAATTCAATGATCCTAACCCCTTGAAGCTGCTCTGTCCCACGCTTGAGCTACCCAGCGAAGCGCAGTACAAGATCGGCTACGAGTCCTTCTGCAACAAGTACGTCGTCGCCGAACCGGGCAAGATGCGCATGGGCAGCACCACGGCTCCAATCGTCGCGACCTACATGCTCAAAACGCACACCGGCACAACCGTACCCTGGATCTTCAAAATCTCGTCTGATGCGTGGGGCGGGAGCGTGTTTTTTCTACAGCGGGCTATGTGTCTCGCGGGGTTTAGGGAGTATTTGGAAGGCGAGAAGGCAAAGCTTGGGATTAACTACTGCGTGGTGGACGGTACAGGTGGATACGGTGCGAGTAAGGGGTTCAGTGGGCAGGGGTACGTACTCATGATGGGAAGTAAGATGAAGTTTGAAGGCAGGGAGAACGTCAACAATGGCTTTACGTATGAGACGAGGAGGAGGAAGGGGGACTTCGATCCAAATAACCCGGATGGACAGTAAAAGGACTCATTGCATACGGCGAATGCGTGATGATTGATTTGGCCAAGTCATTGGTTATCTCCGTAAATACTGGACATCAATACAGTCTTGCAAGTTACCCGCATTGGAACAGGAGTTCACACTACCTGAGCGCAGGGCTTTCGAAGTGTGGAGAACACACTAGAGGGTGAAAGAAGGTTGCGGCTGCAGAATGTTCCATGGGCGCGGGTGCGCGAGTCAGGCGCCATACCGCTCGCGCTCTAGAGGCAAGGCGACCCACATTTCACCGCCCCGAGGGACGGACACCTTTACTGTAGCTCTCCCCATATCCTCACCTGTCAGTCAACGCTGTGGTTGTAGGAGTGCTAATTGCCCTCCATTCTATGTAGGTATCTTTCTTATAATCTCCCCAGGGTCAATGCCACGACAGGGTCAGATGCATAAAGTTTGCTTCGCTCCACGCACAAATAGTCATTGGCTGTCCCTAGCAACGACCAACTGAATCTTTGGTTCGCCCTACCCTTCACCACTCCGTGAAGCTCTCACCGTTATTTCTCCTCTCAGAGATCCTGCCTCGATCTTCTTTCCCTCTAACGCCCGACTCGCAGACCCCACACTCCCCGACACTCGATCCGCCCAACCTTCAAAGTGGCTTCGCACAGCTAAGCTACTCCGCCCACCGTCTACGCAATACACCCTTTGGTCAACTCGAAACGGTCTATTCTAAAACATGGCATCTGAAGCAGTTGCTAGCTCTGCCACCGAGGGCCTGACCCCGGCGCAGCAGCTGATGGAACAGCACGCCAGCAACGACCACCACGTCACCGTCGAGGACGTCGTTGACGAGGAGGACGTTGCACACCCTCCCCCTTCGGCGCCCAAGTCCGACGCTCCTCTCAGCGAGAAGGCTGCCGGCAAGCAGAAGGCCGACGAGGCCGCCCCGGCGCCCAAGAAGCCCGCCCTCAACACACAGTCTGAGGAGGCCTTCCCAGCTCTCGGTCCCGTCAAGCCACGCGGTCAGGCCCCTGTCCCTACCTGGGGCAAGAAGCCCGCCGCCGTTTCCAGCGCCAATGGCAGCAATGCCCACTCTGGCGCCTCGACTCCCTCTGGCCCTGCTATCCGTGGTCCCGCTGTCGCCTCCATGAATCTGCCCGGCAAGCACACCGAGCGCATCTCGTTCTCTGTCTCGCAATTGATGCCGCGCACCCAGCTCAAGAAGCCTGTTAGCGAGATCATCCGCGATATCAACAGGCGCTCCAAGGCTAGGCTCGAGCAGAAGAACGGACCCCACAATACTGTCATCTTCGAGGCCACCGGCCCCGTTGACGCTGTCAGGGAGTCTCTCAAGGACATTGCCAATGAGGTTGGAAGCAAGGTACGTAGTATTGAATGGAGTGTATTTTTGTGGAACGCTACTAACAAGCTGCAGCAATCCGTCGATGTTCCCGTCCCTGCATCCGTCCGCGCCCACATCATCGGTCGTCAAGGATCCAAGATCCAGGAAATCAGCAAGCGCACCGGCGCCCGCATCCAGGTCCCCAAGGCGGAGGCCGGCGAGGATGAGGACACCGTTGTCAACGTCCATATCGAGGGCAATGCTCTCACCGCCGAGATGGCCCGTCGCGAGATCGACGCTATCGTCAACGAGCGCACCTCGACCGTCAACCTGCGTCTGAAGGACATTCCCGCAGAGTTCTACCCCTTCCTCGCAGGTCCTCAGAACAAGTACACCGAGAACCTGACACGGGGCAAGGATATCGATATCAAGATCCCCGAGTACTACATGTGGCAGACCCAGGCGCCGCCTCAGAACGCCCGCAACCAGCCCGGCAACTTCGTGCCCCAGGCCAACTTCCCCATCCAGATCTCCGGAGAGCGTGTCGCTGCTCAGCAGGCACAGGCTGAGCTTGAGCGCCGTGTTCAGCAGCTCCGCCAGCGCCTCGCTGTTGACCAGCGCTCCGTTGACAAGGGCCGTCACCAGTTCCTTGTTGGTGATCGGGGCAGCTCTCTTCATGACTTCTTGGAGGAGACTGGCTGCACCATTGTCCTGCCTCCCAACTCGGCGGACGATGAGTACGTTTACGTCGTCGGACCTCCTGACAGGATTGAGCAGGGTCTCGAGAAGCTCGAGGACCTCTCTGCTGCCATGCACATGTCAGGCGCCGACCCCGTCCGCGAGCACCGTGGCCCCAACGCTGCTGACCACGCTTACAACCTCACTCGCTACCTGCGCCAGCGTCAGGCTCTTGCTGAGCTCGAGCGCCAGCACGAGGCTAGCATTGTTGCCCCCAGGAACCGCAACAGCGGGACCAACTATGAGATCTACGCTCGTGACGGCAAGAATAGCATGAAGGCCAAGAACGATGTCATGAGCATCTTTGGTGCTCATCCTCCTAGCAGGTTCTCGACTCACCAGGTCGATCCCTTCTACCACGACTTCCTGCGCCAGAAGGCCGCTCCTCAGATCCGCCAGGATACTGGTGTGCACATCGTCTTCCCTGATGAGGAGGAGGAATCGCCCGAGCTGATCTTCGTGTACGAGAGCCGCGATCCTTATGAGCAGTACTCTATTCCCCGTGGCAAGCCTCAGAACGACGAGATCAACGCCTACAAGAAGGCGCTCCAGGAGGCTGCCGAGCTCATCAACCGCCTCACCAGGAACCAGCCCTCGATCACGCTCCGTGATCTCGAGGCCAGCCAGAAGTTCCACAAGAAGATCGAGCAGTTCGTCCGGGAGGAGCAGGAGGGTCTTGCCCACGATCAGGCTCCCGTTCAGGTTCTGCTTGGCGGACGCCGACCTAACGCTGCCAACCGCTCGAAGGACAGCTTTGCTCTTCGTGGTCCCTCCAACGCTGTTGACGACCTGAACGCTAAGATCCTGGCTTTCATTGAGCAGGCCGAGAAGGACGAGCTCGAGCGTGGTCACATCACCACTTTCGACTACCCCCAGAAGTACGCCAGCCACCTTGTTGGTAAGGGCGGCGAGAACATCCAGAAGCTGCGCCAGAAGTTCGATGTTGATGTTCAGATCGACGATGGCAAGGTCACACTGAAGGGTCCCTCGCACAAAGCCGAGGCTTGCAAGAAGGAGATCCTCAGCCAGGCTAAGAAGCTCGAGGACGAGGCAACTCACATTCTTAAGATCAACCCCAACTACCACCGCGAACTCATCGGTGCTGGAGGTAAGCAGGTCGAGCGCCTGCAGACACGTTATGGCGTTCGTGTCAACTTCCCCAAGCGTGCGAAGAACGACGATGGTGACGATACTGCATCCAAGCAGAACGTCAAGGGCGGCCAGAAGGCTGACGAGGTCACCGTCCGCGGACCCAAGAAGGGTGCTGATGAGGCCCGTGACGAGATCCTGAGCCTTCTCCAGTACATTGTCGACAACTCCAACACAGACACTGTCTCTGTCGCTGTCAGCCAGATTCCTCAGCTGATCGGCTCCGGCGGTCGCGAGATGGAGAACCTGCGCCTCGCGACTGGTGCTCAGATCGATGTTCCGGGTGCTCGCGAGGGTGCTGACCCCTCTGGCCGTGCCGATATCAAGATTAAGGGTACTAAGCAGCAGGTCCAGGAGGCCAAGAAGATCCTTCAGGAGCGTGTCAAGGTCTTCGATGACACCGTCACCGAGACCATCGACGTTGACCGCAAGCTCCACCGCAACCTTATCGGTGGACAGGGTGCCAACATCCGTCAGATCGTCACCTCCGCTGGTGGACCTGACAACTCTCGCGACCTTGCTCGCATGGTCCGCTTCCCCAAGCAGGACACTGATGGTGATTCCAGCACGATTCGCATTGAGGGTCCCAAGAGCGTCGTGGAGAAGATTGTTGCGGCCATCAAGTCTCAGGTCTCTGCTCTCGAGAACCAGACCACCGAGATCCTCGAGGTGTCTCCCGACAAGCACCGCCTGCTGATCGGCCGTGGTGGTGAGACCCGCCGCTCGCTCGAGTCGCAGTTCAGCGTGCAGCTTGACATCCCCAAGCAGACCACGCAAGGCGCGGCCCGCAGCCAGGTCAAGATCACAGGCGAACCCTCGGCCGTCGAGAAGGCCAAGTCGCACATTCAGGAGCTCGTCAAGGGCCAAGAAGGTGAAACCATCGAGGTGCCCCGTCACCTGCACCACGTCATCTCCGACAACGGTCAGTTCTTCCGTCGCCTGCGCAACCAGCAGAAGATCACCGTCGACCACGGCAGCGCCCAGCCACCGCCCAAGCCAGCCCAAACCGAGGCCGGCAAGGCACGCAAGGGCGCCAACGGCGCGCTCCCCCTAATCACCGACGACGCGACATCCGGCGCCGACGAGCACAGCTGGGAAATCGTCGACAACAATGCCGTCCCTGAGGGCGTCGACACGTCCGCCACCATCCCCTGGATCCTACGCGGACCCGCAGAAAACATTCCCAAAGCGAAACAGCAGCTCGAGGACGCAATTCGCGCGGCGTCAAAGCCTAGCTCTACCGGCTACCTTATCCTGCCGGACCCGCGCAGCTACCGCCTCGTTGTGGGAAGCGGCGGTGCGACGATCAACCAGTTGCGCAAGGAGACTGGTACGAAGATCCAGGTCCCCCGTGATCAGGCGAAGGATGAGGCGATTGAGATTACAGGTTCTAGGGAGGGGTGTGAGAAGGCGAGGGAGATGATCCTGGATATCATTGCGAAGGGTGGGAATGGTGGCCGTGGAAGGCGTGACGAGTAGTCTACCCAAGTGATGGGGCCTCTGGCTCAGTGAAGAGAGAGGTCGATGATCTGTGCAATTTGATTGTCTTTTAGCATGGGTGGAGCGATTTGTCTTTCCATATATGGGCCGAGTAAACAAAATGTTCGAGATCAGAATAAAAGTTTGACCTATTTCAATTCCACCCCTATACGCCCTGTTATCAGTGTTGACGTTGGTATCCATGTGGGTTATCGAAGGCTGAATTGCAGGACTGGCTAAGGGTGACCCTGGCTCAGACGTAAGTCGCACGACATTCAGGAACGGACTTCACGAAGACATAGATGTCCAAACAGTCTTTTCTCTAAAACGATATAGGAGCAGAGCGCCATCCGAACTGCCTCCACATTCCGAGCGAAGCTGATGAGCAGAATGAATTTCAACAACCATGACGCTCGGCAAAAACAGTTGCTCCCGACGCAAAACTCGAATGGACGAGCTCTTGAGACTCTCGCAGACGAAGTAGGCACTGATGTGCTGCCTGAGCCCATCTCGGCCGCGGGTGGATACGGGCACTGTTATCGCCCATCAGGACTTCCGCGCATCAGCATCGACACCGCCTCATTGTGCATCGAGACCCTTTGCCCATATTTGCACGGAGGCACATTCCCCTCCGCGAATGGGACCGCTCGACTACCTGCACGTCATTCAGGAACGTCATGTTGTGGCTAACGGAGAAACTATGACCGTGTCCGAGGCGTGGATGAATGTGCGGCGAACGTACGATGAGATCAACGTACCTTGAGCCGAAGAGGCTTTTCGTTCGAGGCTTGGTGTTGGGCTGCATTGTGTGAACGGGAAATGATGAGGTGCGAATTCGATGCGCGACTGGAGCTTCTGCGCAAGAGGTGCAGTAACGCACTCGAAGCCCTGATGGATCTATGCTAATGTGTGCATTGTGAACTATGGAATGATTTACTGAGTGAGTTACTGCGTAAGGACGGAGTGAAGTCCCAATCGCAAGCGATACTGCAATTTCCTCGAGGTCACCTCAAAGCTTTGGTGTTGAGTATCAGCTGCTTCCTAATTGGCCGAGCATCTACGTCACACTTGCTCAACTTACCATCCAACCTAAACCACAGCCGCATTCGTCCCGAGGTCACAGCCATCAACCAGGCCAGCCGCGAATCTGCAGATCACATGAAATCCAGCTCCGTATTTCCGAACAGTGTCTGTCACAGAAACGGGACAACGCTGAAGTTGAGAGGCTCTGCCAAAGGTCGAAATGCCCAGTGACACGCGACAGCACAGCCTGTCACAAGCCTGACATTCCTTTCGAACAACGCGAGTGACAACTGAGCCAGCAGCCAATCGAAAGAACTTGATCCGATTGGTCTGAGACCGTCAATCCGCCGTCAAACTCACATCTTGACTGGTCGCATTGCGCGCGAGGTACCTCATGGTACCAGCCAGCTTTCCCCGCATTTCAAGAGCAACAAGACCCCTCATCCAGGCACCGCTTGGTTGGATGGCTCAACGTGTACCGTGACAGCTGTTCCATTTCTCCTGACATCTCTTCTGACAGCCTCGTACGTTACTTCCATCGCAATTGTCTGCTGCTTGTCTGCTTTCTTCGTTCAGGTCGTTGATCGAATACCACCAATCGCCAGTCTAACCGCATCCCTCACTGCGCCCCACTCCTCCGTCGTTAGCGCGGATCGAGCTCACGCACAGCGAACTGCATAGGTACGCAATGCCTCTCAACATCTGTTCTCCTGCAATCGCAGCGGTCTGCGGGTAGTATCGGACAAGAGATGGGATGCGCCGCACGTGGATGCGCGACACGCATCTGGGTACCGAGCCTGCGAGTTGCGCTCCGCCGTATGATGTAGCCGGCTAGCTTCCACGGCCGCGGCCGTTACATACTACCGCGAGGACCGCGACACCGCGAAATGCTGCCGTGAGGCTCTGCCTGGTGCTGCAGAGTGCCGGGGAGGGCTCCCGCGGGAAACGTTATCCCTCGAACGTTTCCGGAGCTGGTCGATATATACTGGCGGCTACCCGTTGTTGAACGACCTGCATCTTGCATTGACCTTGCGCTTCACGTTTGTTTTGCCCAACACATATCCCGCACTGCTTATCTGTCCCTGCTCTGTCGATTGCCTGTCATTTGTCACTCGCATATTCACGACTGGGTGTTAGTGACCGACAAACCCACTAACAGCATGTCCACAACAGCCTCTCCACTCAAAATGCCCGCCTCCCGCGCCCTCGAGAACGCAAAGCAAAGCTCTGAAACCATCCTCAAAGACGCCTCGGAAACAATGTCGAAAGCAGCTGAAAACCCAAAGAAGGCAACTGCCGACTTTCTCCACACACCGTTCATGCGTGCCGCGCTGCCTTTCATCAACGGCGGCCTCGCAGGCATGACAGCAACAACGGTCATCCAGCCCGTCGACATGGTAAAAGTGCGTCTCCAGCTGGCCGGCGAGGGCGTCAAGACCGGGCCGAAGCCGACACCTATCGGCGTACTGAAAGACATCGTCGCCGCAGGCAAAGTGATGGACTTGTACACGGGCCTCAGCGCAGGACTGCTTCGGCAAGCCGTGTACACGACTGCGCGCCTGGGCTTCTTCGACACCTTCATGAAGCGGCTGGCCATCCGTGCAAAAGAAAACGGAACAACTGTCGGCTTCAAGGAGCGTGCTGGCGCAGGACTGACAGCCGGTGGACTGGCTGCCGTGGTCGGCAATCCCGCGGATCTGGCGCTCATTCGCATGCAGTCCGATGGCATGAAGCCCGCCGCGCAACGGGCGAACTACACATCTGTCGTCGACGCGCTGATGCGCATCTCCAAGAACGAAGGCGTTCTGCGCTTGTGGGCTGGTTGCTATCCGACGGTCGTCCGCGCGATGGCGTTGAATTTCGGTCAACTGGCTTTCTTCTCTGAAGCCAAGTCACAGCTGAAGAACACTTCTCTTTCCTCCCGCAGCCAGACACTCACCGCATCTGCTATTGCGGGCTTCTTCGCGAGTTTCTTATCCCTGCCGTTTGATTTCATGAAGACAAGGCTCCAGAAACAGACTCGCGCGCCGGATGGTACGTTGCCGTATAAGGGCATGTTTGATTGCTTCAGGAAGGTGGCGAAGGAGGAGGGTCTGCTGAGGTTTTACCGTGGGTTTGGAACGTATTACATCCGTATCGCACCGCATGCGTAAGTCTCCTGGTATGCAATAGATAAGGAAGTGACTGACAGATCAACAGAATGGTAACGCTGATCGTCGCGGATTACCTGGGCTTCATTACCAAGTAGATGAACAACCAAAGCCAAACGGTACTTGCCGCAACGAGATAACGAAATGACGAGTCGAGAGAAGAAACGAAAAGAGAAGGAAGTATACCAAGAGCCGAAGAGAGCTGAGAGAGCTTCCGTAACCTTTACCCACCTACCCTGCATGACGATGCAGACGGTTCTACCTACGGCGTTCGGTGTTGTTCAGGAGATGATTTGAGAGTGCGGTCGTTCCGCTGTACATGTAGTGACCATGTAGCCTAATGTCACGTTTCGAAGCTTTACTGATGGGGTTTTGGGCGACATTGGAGGTACGAAGGTACTCCAGGATTTTTTGCGTGACCGGACCTGCGCAAGGCTTCCCCGCGGGCAAGCGGAGCGGAGTCTCCACCGATACTGTGCGCCTTTTGGCCGTGCACGTGGAGACCTCTACACGCGCACCACTACGGAAGTTCCGTCTGACTTCAACATATATGCGAGAAGCTGCTGAGGCAATGCTTTAGGCTTTGGAAGTCGGCCTGTAGATACATCTTAGAATGCTGATTGATCGGAGCCATGGTGTCTCAGTTCGAGCATTGTTGAGAACAGACCTTCGAACTCAGAGGCTCGAGTGTTGCGCAGACTCTCGGATGCTTCGCGTGTTTGCATTAAAGAAGGATTCTGCCTTCTGTAAGCTGCGCAGATGAGCTCCAGACGCACTGTGCCTGTTGTATCTGATAACTCTCGTCCAATCCTCACACGTCCGTACTCTGGCTGTACGGAACCATTGCATGACTTGCATGGAATGATGCAGTCCAAAGCTTTCAGAAAGTCCACCCATTTGGTCATCACTTGCATGAACATCAACGCGGCAAACTTGTACTTGTGGTGAGGCTGACATGTGACATGGCGTTTGCGCTAAGAGTCCAGGTTGACGCGAACGCGTTTCCCCACCTTCAGCGACAACTTCTCCACACCAACACTCACAGAAGATGTCGTCACGCACTCGCCACTCGCGCGTAGGCGCAACACCCAGCCGTCAGTCCCGTCAGTCAGTCGCAGCAACGCCGATTCAAACGCAGCAGCATGTCCTTCAAGCCTACAAGAAACCCTCCCATCCACTTGATGGCGAGGCACAACGCGCGCTGCGAGAGCTGAACGGCACTACCCTGACATCCGTCAAGAAGCACAACAAAGAGGCCATCACCATGATTCGGAGCACAGCAGAGGGAGTCAACGATATGCTGAGCGAGCATCAGCGCTACTTCGACGCGCGCAGCAAGAAATGGGACGCCGGCAAGAAGCTGGACGAGAAAGAAGAAGAGGAAGCCATCATGGCCGACCTCGAGCAGAAAGTCGACGACGCAACCGCCAAGCTCGAAGAAAGCCTGCGCGCAGTGATCGACTCCAGCATCGCCGCCCAACGCATAGAAGACGCCCTCGAATGGCTGCGTCACAACGGCCCCAGGCAAATCGAAGAAGAATACGAGTCCCAGCTGACCCAGCGCGCCACGCAGCGCCGCCAGATCCAGAACCGATTTGGCAGCGAAGCGGATGAGGAGCAAGAAGACCTCGACGAAGGCCCCACGCCCGGCCCCACGCCCCTCGATCGCTCGCAGCTCGCGCTCACTGGCTCAGTCGAAATGTTCAACGACCGCATCATGCGCGAGCAGGACAAGTACACCTCGCTCTCGCTCACAGCGCGGTACGCCCGGCACAACGAGTACCGCGACTTCAAGCGCGTGGTGCACGACGCGCGGCACGGAGAAACGATTCCGCTCGGGCACGAAGACACATGGTTCACCGACGCGGGCGAGCCGGCGCTCGGCGTGACGCAAGTCGTGAACGAGGACGAGGATGATCTGGTCATCGACCGCGAGAAAGTGTCAACGAAGTGCCCGATTACGTTCCAGACGCTCAAGGATCCGGTCACGAGCACGAAGTGCGGCGGTCGGGGCGGCGGACAACACACATTTGAGAAGAGCGCCATTCTCGACATGATTAGGACAAGCGGGAGCCATTACGGGGCTGGCGGGAAGAAGAGCGTGGCTTGTCCGATTTCGGGGTGTGATAATGTAAGTTTGTCGTTCGAAGGGAGGCTCATACTGCGTTTGTCTTTCTTTGGGAATTAAAAAGCTAATGTTGGGGTTCAGCAACTGACTGCCGACGATCTGCGCCCGGATCCCGTCCTCATACGCAAAATTCGCCGTCTCCAGCAGGCGGCGTTGGAGGAGAGTCTGATGGACTTGGACGACGACGACGAAAACGACGACGAAAACGACGACGAAAACGACGACGAGGACGACGAGGTGCAGAGCTCGCAACCGCAGAACACGCGAGCAACCGGCAGCGGCGTGTCGAGAGTCCGTTCAACACAACAACCGTCCCAGAGCTCGATAGCCGAGGAAGAAGATGAGTGAGCACGTGAACGAGGAGAGGAGCGGGCAAGGCGTGAGACGGGGACGTGGCTCACTGCTCGTCGACCTTCGCCCAGATTATGATACCCAAATACAGTCCACATGCGTTGTCTTGTGTGTTCGCTCGCGACCGTTGCAAGGACACAAGCAACGAGATACCGCAAGCATAAGTCAGCTTTCTATATGACATGATACTGCCTCGTTTGCGTGATGCCGTCTATGTCATATTTCCTGTTGGACGTGCGGTATGGCTGAGAGCTTGCCCTTCTCTCGTGCGCAGCGGCTCGCGCGCAGCTGCGCGCTAAACTTGGCAGTGTTGAGCCTCTCAAGAAGAGCGCGGGCGGGCAGAGCCTGGCCTGATTGAGTTGAGTTTCAGTTATTCCATGGATTTGGTCTATGCAATTGGTGGTTTGGTACATTGCGCGTATGCCTCTTGGTCTTGACGAGGCGTGGATATCATAATTGCTAAAAAATACATCAAACAAGAAACGAAGGTAGACGAGCTCCTCTTGATCAACAACGCACCCCAGGTCCGATCTTCTATTCCAAGTCGTACGGTCATTTGTCGCAGGCCAGGTCCCACAACCATGTCTTTTGTGAGGCACCTTGCAAGGCGAGAGGCTGCCCTTCTGCCGGCGAGAGGTGGTCGGAGCTTGGCTCGACGTCCACACTTACCGACCATGTACCGTTGGCTTCGAGTAGATGCCTTATTCGCTAGGACAGGAGCTCGTAATCGTGGCTGGCTACTGAATCTACCTGATGGTACTCGAGATTGTCGTGGTTGTTCGGCCCTCCTTGCTTGTCGGCAGCGCCTTCTCCAGATCACGTTCCTGCTTCGGCCTGGCGTTCTTGCCCGGCGGCGGCGAGTTAAGACGGATGCCGGTTCGTCGATTTTGGCGGTTCTTACTTGCGTCGACGGTGGAGCGGCCTGTGATACGGCGGGAAGCGCGGCGGATAGATTGGCGTACGTCCCATTGACGCTTCTTTGCGAGCCACCACAGTGTCGCTGAAGCAACTATGTAGAGTCAATATGGAAACATGCTGGAAGCTGGTGGAGGGGACGTACTGCCACCAAGGGCTACGATCACGGCTACCACGATGATAGCGACCAGTGCACCAGACGATAGCTCGAAAGCACCCTTCGAGGAACCTGCTGCGCCTGCATCGTCTGAATCCTGGGGGTTGTCGGAGCCGCCGTTATATCCCGCTGGAGGAAGCTCACTGCCCGAGCTCGAGTCCTGAGCAAGAGCAAGGAGAGGAAGCAGCAGCGAGAAGAAGAGAGCCCGGCTCATGTTGGCGAGAATACGTTGGTCTGAAGGATTGCTGCAAAGGCCTGAAGTAGGTGGTGCGAGAGTCGCGTGAAGGTTGCGAGATCAACTCGGTCAGAACGGGACACTGCCCAGCAACTCAGGCAAGACCTCCATCTCTATATTCGCGCCCTCGTTGGCAGAGACTATTTCCAGCCCGGTACCCCGCTGGGGGAGCGTTGCTGGCGCCTAACATGGCATGATTTTCGAGGTCCCAAGATCGTGGCCGGCGAATTTCTCCTGCTGGCTGCTAACTATAGAGCCATCGGCGTCGAAAAGCCATGTCTTGGAGGAATGGACGCAGCGGATTGGTAAAGGCGCTGTGCACGTCGGCGCGTATGGTGTTGACGGGAGATCACCTTGCAGCGGGACAAGGGTGTAGCGAGCGATGATTGGTTGGATGTCTCATGCAAGCGCCGGTACTTGTGCATGCCGTGCACCGTTCACGTTTCAGATTTGCCTTGGGAGGAACAACACCACAACGGCATTGCCTTCGGCGCGTGGTAGTACCTCTTGAGATAGATAAAGGAGTCGTCGGCTGCATCGTGGGCCTCTTCGAAGATGCCGTACAAGGGTTATTTGTCCGATCCCAATCCGATGGATGCATATTGGTGTCCCGTAGATGGACGCGCCGATAGTAGATCCCCGACTTGTCAAGCGTCTTTGGACCTCTGGAGGGGGTTCAGAAGCGATTTAGTGCGTTCGAAGGAAGGGTCGTAATCGCAGTAACGAATTATAGCGTTGCAAGAGAAGGTTGTAATGAACGTAACGGGAGATGTAGAAATTGAACCGGGCGTCTGGTATTTGCGACACTGCCGGGCACCAGCTTCCCGCTTGTGACTCGTTGATGTATAAGATCGCTGCAAGAGCTAGAAAGAGTAAGAAAGAGTAAGAGCAGGACACGGGTTGAGTTCGCAGGCTGAAGCTATACCGCTACCTGTTGTGTCTGTCAAGCGCAGGAATCTCGTCTTCTCCCCTCGATCTGGAAGGTATGGCGGTCTATCTTTTTTCGATGTGAGCAGGCGAGTCGAAAACAGGTGTTTCCATGCGGATGCGGTTGACAAGAACTTGAAACATTGAGTAGTAGTGTGCACCTGGGTTGCTGCACCTGAGAGCCAGGGAGCATCGCTGTAAGTCTTTGCGCGCTCGACGTTTGAATGTGTGATGGCTGGCACTTCGAGATCTGGCCGTGTAGATGGTCTGCAACTGCCTCACCTCGAGGTAGGAAACAGCGCAGCTGCCAACTTCCTCGCCATGCCTCACCCCTCCCACCCCTCACCACACCAACCCCTCACTGCAGAGCTCTTGATTTGTCTCACCACGCTCTTATTAAGTTCTTGGTTGCGTCGTTGTTCACCCTCTATCGTGCTGTTCGTCAGTCTCGCAATCCTTGGAACCACTATCGCTCTCACCATGACGGAGCTCTCAAAGGGCAAGCAGCAACCTGGGCCTTCGAAGCTCAGGAATGTGCGACGACCTCCAGACAGCGACACAGTCATTCTCGAGACTCAATTGGAAGCTGACGGAAACGGAGTCGAAGAAAATGATCTCGAAATTGATCCCGAAAGTCTCGCCATTTTGGCGACGCATTCGGTCAAGAAGTCCGCAGCAAGCACAGTCATGTCCTCACAAATTCATGCAGCTCCATCGCAAACGTTTCTTCTTACGAGACCACCTTCAGCAAAGACCGAGGAACCCAGATTCTTGGGCAGACAGGCTTTCCACAAGACGCCTCCCGAGGAAGATGCACGAGCAGTGAAGTCTATTGTGCATCCTACCCATCCTGATATTGCCATACCGTCTATCGAACCTCTCACCAAAGATGTTCCCCCAGAAGGTATGGCGGTCGTGAAAATCTAGGTGTATGGGCTAACAGGATTGGAGCTGCCGGCACGACTCCAGTACCATCGTCGTGGCTACAAACGTTGACGGTGGAGCGCGTCACTGAGACACCGCCCATTACGGCCGAACCTCGGAAAGATGAGGGTCAAGAACAGCAGAAGCATGAAAAATCTGTTCATGTTGGAACCTTGCACACCGAGCCTGTCCAGTAAGTCACTGAGAAGTCGAAGCAAACCAAACTCTGACCTTGTGACCAGACCGGCACCGTCAATAATCCCTACCAAACCTCAGATCGATGTGCAGTCTAGCACGCAAGCCACTCCTGCCACCAAGAAGAAACGTACGAAGGCGAAGAAGGTCAAAATAGCACTCTTCCGTGAGCCCTTACAACCATTGCTGCCTTGGTCTGGCCCTTCATCCGGTCTGTCGAACACTCAATCTACAGCTGCCTCACTCACGAGCGACACAGCCATTGAGCCTAAAGTGGGAGCAGACCGGCCGCAACAATCTGTCGGAGATCTTGCTGTGAAAGCACGACCTGGTGAGACCTTCATCACAGACGGACCGCTCGAGGTCGAACAGGCACCGTTGGCATTGCCAGTTGCTGCAGCGACCTCGCCTCCTGCAGCTGATGATTACCACACCGAGTCATCCGCTCACGCTGAGCAGATAGAATACGCACAGCCATGTCTTGTTACCGACGCAAATGCAGAGCAGCCAGTTCGTATCCCGGATGACTTTACTTCCATACGCGATCCGTCGATGCCGACTCCTCGCGAGAGCCTTGACCAGCGCCCACAGGCACAGCGACACCACGTCATGAAATCACGAGCTGTCAGAGATACATCCCCACTTTTAGCGCCGGCTACTGCGCTTTGCAGTAAACCCTTCAGTTCACGTTCGGCTCTCAGACCTACTCCATCACATCAAGCAGGATGCCCGGCTCAGCAAGCACCCCAATATGAAAGGATTAGCGACCTGAATTCAGTCAATCATGCAACTCATCTTTCGGGACGTGCTCAAGAGTTACTGCATGGCGTGTCCAGCCGTGGAGGACCTGTTAGAGTGACGAAAACCCCAAAGCAGACACAGGCCCTGCACGATACCCATTCTATAAGTTCGGCCATGAACGGATACCAACAAGCACGTGTAAGGACCACTGCACTTGACGCTGCGGTAGATGCATTGCGTACCGCATTTCTTGCGGATCAGTACTGGCTTGACGAACAGATGGCCCTGAGGGTGAAGGCGTGGGAGGGTGAGAGATCAGATTTCCAGACCACCATTACAAAGCAGATGGAAACCATCGCAGAACAGCGCATGAAGCTTGAAATATCCAAGGAGCGCTTTGCAAAGCTGACAGACAAGCTGAAGTCGAGTCAGAAGTTCGTCTCCGGCCTGCAAAAGGATCACGAAAAGCTGCAGAAGGACACGGTCATCCTCAAGGAGCAGAACAAGAGAGTCTTGCAGGATAAAATTGCGCAAATATTGAAAGAGAAGGAAGAATTGCAGGCTGGCCTTGAGGGAATGGTCAATTCTTGCAAGAAGTCCCAGAGGAGCATGTTGAAAACCATGCATGAGGTACAGCTTCGATATGTGACGGCACTGTCGAGAGAAAATGGCCTGAAGAGTCGAATTGAAGAGCGCATGGCTATGTATGAAGAGGAGAAGCAGAAGAGGACCGAGCTTGAGCAGCGACTTCTACCTGCTGTTGAGAGCATGCAACGTCATCTGAGCGAAGGCTCGACGACCCTAGTCGAAAAGATCAGCAGCCTCCGAGCCAGCATTGCCAGCCTGGCAGCTGAGAACGATCGCGACTCTACAGCTCAGGAGCTTTCACTCACCCTGCAGAAGTTGCAGTCTTTACCATTACTGACATCCAATGATGTTCGCAAGGCCGAAGGCATGCTTCGGTATCTACATGAAAGGTCAGTCATCATTGTGACGTCCAGATCCGTTTGCTCACAGATCAACAGAACAGATGCTGGCTTCAAGCTCATTGCCAAGGATTCGCAGAGCGATCAATTTCCGATTGAAGATATTCGAAGTTCCATACGCGACGAGATGCAAGAGCTGCAAGCGGAGATTGTACGGAACAACCAAGCGATAGCAGATGACCAGCTCGCTCGTGAGGCAAACCAACTCTTGGTGACGGAAGTGGAGACTGAGAAGCAGGCCAATCAACAACTAGAGGAGATAGTCGTATCACTTCGTCAATCTGAGGCAACACTCAAGTCACGTATCAAGAACCTCGAGTCTGAGAGAGACGAGCTGCACACCATGGATGAAGAACACCAAGTCCAGCAACGCAAGTCCGGAGAGAGAATTGCAGAGCTCCAGGCGCAACTCGGCAAGGTCAATGAGGATCTGTGCAAGTCGAACGCTATCATCAGAGGTCACGAGCGTCAACACCTCGAAGAAAGAGTCACTTTCTGCAAATACAGAACGGATACTCTCACCTACCTTGCCAATCTGAGAGAGCACATGCGGCAGATCACCAATGAAAAAAAGAGCAATACTCGCGAGTGCGATGCCCTCAAGCAAGAGGCTGCAAAGCTGAAGGCGCAGCTGGAGTCGGAGCAGACCAAGGCAAATCAGCTCCTTGCGAAGATCTCACAACAGGATTGTGCAATGAGGGTGATCGAACAGGAAAATAATGACGCGGTTGAGAAAGAGGGCAGAACTCGGAATTTGCTGAATTCTGTCAAAGATTCAAACCGTGCATTGGAGACCAAGAATCGCCAAATATGCACCGAGATTGAGGAGCTTCGCACAGAACTGCATACATCAAAGGATGCTGAACAACAGCTCACCTCACAGTGTTCTGGGTTGCAAAGACAAGTCAAGATACTTCAAGATGCGAAGACTGTAGGTGACGAACAGCTGAGGCAAGTGCAGCACGACTCAGAATCCAGGTTGCAGCAAGCCGAGGCAGTCTACACTGCGAGCCTCGATGATCTCAAATCCAGCTTGAAGCTGTCCGAAGATACTCGCGAGGAGCTGCAAGCCAAAACACGGCAGATGGAGACTAGGCTCAAAGAACAGATCGAGCACCACGAACAGAAGTTCAACGCCAAGTTCGAAGACCTTGTCACTCAATCACAGCAAGAGCAGGAGAAGTTGAAAGCCAAGCATCAGCAAGAGATGAAGCGCTGTGAACAAGAGGCAGCGGCCAAGATTAGCAATCAGGCTCTGGAACGGAAGAATGAGGCCGATGCCTGGGTTGCAAAGATGGTGGCGGAGACAGAAAGGCGGCTGGAAGAAGCTGGCCTGTCCACTTCCAGGACTTTGGTCCCTGCCACACAGCAGTACGAACAGAATGGCGTATCTTCCTCCCAGCAGTCACGTTCCGGAAGAACTCGCAAGAAAGTGGATCGCCAGACGAACTCAGTGACGGTGGTTGTATCATCGAGTAACGGGCGATCCAACACTGCCGAAGGGCCGCCAATCATCGACGCAACCGCAGTCTCCGACCGCCGCCGCGAGGGCTTTGACAACCGAATTGGCTGCTTGAAAGAGGAGCACGGGAGTAGGTCCGGGTCTCAGGTGCGACCTCAAGAGCAGGAAATGCAGTTCTCAGTACTGGATCCCGCGTCTGAGACCGTCCCTGAAACGCAAGCTTTCGAGCACGGTCAGGGCGTCGCTGCACAGTTCGAGATAATCGAGTCGCAGATCGCCGCAAGTGACAACATCAGCCATAATGACAACCTGACTGATCTGTCCACGATGTCGTCTGAAGATCTTTTTGAAATGCTCATGGACATTCACCCGACATCCCAACAGCGACGACAGACCCCGAAGCATGTATCATCTCCGAATGGCGAGCTCCGAACACCAGAGCAGTCGGACCACGACAGGACACCGGACGCCCACTTTACGAATTCACAAGGTCGGCCAAAGTCTCGAGCAAACACAGCATCTCGTATGATGCCCTTGCCAAATCATGATGGGCAGCTTCAGCGTACGCACGCTGATCAAAGTTCTGGCCGTGTGTCTCAAGTGCGTGCCGAGCGAAGCTTCACGGAAGACGACAATGATTCTCCGGGCTTCATGCATCCCAACAGTGCTATTGCCAAGCGTACATACGGTCATCGCTCTGGTCATGACGCTGGCACTGGTCAGAAACGCAAGACTACCGACATTAGCGATGACAGCGGTTCCTTTAGGAAGCTCCGTACCTTAGCTCAAGTTTCCACAAGCTCAATCTCCAAGAGTTACGTGTCTTATAAACCAACATCTACCAACACTCCTGCTGAGAAAAACGGCAACCTCAGCCCTTCCAGTGTAATTGGCCGCCGCTCGAGGTATCAACAGTCGTCTGCGCCAGGCTCTCAGGGTGCTACCCCTCGCCTTTCCTCTACTCGTAACACGCGGAGCAAGAGTGCGTTGCCCCTCTTGCGCAATTGGGTATATGGCTGACTTTGCAGCAGGCAACCGAGGCAACAGGTTTGACGATCGATTCGCGGACGAGCTCGAACGACGATAAGCAAAGGAGTTGGGAGGGGTTCCGGTGGTATTGCAGAGCTACACGCAGGTGTAAATTCGTGCTTATGAGAACCAACGCGCGGTGGTAGACGGATAGACGATTGAAGACGATCGTAAGCCACAGTACAATGCGGCCGATTCTGCATACTGACAATTTTAGGAATTAGCAACATGATATGGCTCTAGCAACCAGCATTCGTAAGGGGTTCCCCCAAGTACTGTGGGTAGGTTATCATGTTTTCGAGGTATCTAGCAGACCAAGCAGGAACAGAGTGGGTCGAGTGCATTGCGTGTAGTGCTTGTCGTGCGTGCAGATTCAGCGGCGGCGATTGCAGTGATATCGTCTATGAGTGCGCTATTGAACATATAACGATGTCGACATACCTATGTGAAAAGTTACAGGTCAGCGATATCAGAAAGCCTAATTCAGTTGATCTATGCCAACTTGCTGAACCAAAGTTTTCGGCATGGTGAATGAGCTCTAACGCTATTGCAAGCCCGGTGATACTTGTGAAATTTTTGGTAGGAAGATTCTGTTGTGATCACCCCGATTGGACGTGGCGGTGATGCCGAAGTGTGTTGTGCTTTTCTTCAACCTTCTTCTCCCCTCTTCCCTTTATTCTCACGCCCTCAATCACACCCCACCACAAACTCTTTCCCACATTCTATCCAACACCGGAGACTCTTCAGACTCGAGCCTGTTGCCATAGACATGACCTCGATGTCTCTTGTACGGCCTCCGGGCACGATGCTGCTCGGCGACGACACAAGCTTCAAGCCACTAATAACGCTCGCATGCTGATCGACTTCTTCAACTCCATAATGCCTTGTATCTGAGAGATCTTGTTCTTGATTCAAGACTGCTTGCGAATTCCTCGTCACGTTGCAGACGAGGCTGGCGCACCGCTGCCGAACCCTACCACCGCTGGCGCGGCTGTGAATGCACAGCCTGACACCCGCCAGGAACAGAGTAAGGCTCCTCTCATCGAGTTTTTTTCCATCTCTCGGATCTCACGCATGTGCTACTTGTCGTAACCTTTTTGTCGGCACACTCTTCACGGCGGTGGCGGCGAGCTTGCGAGCTACTGTGCCTCGCTCCAGTGGCGACAGGGCTTGAGGTAGACGAGAGGGCCACAATGACGACTTCTGCAGTAGTTTTGAAGACTCAAGCTGATCGCCAGCGAGAGCTCCACATTTAGCGCAGCATCGATGCCTTCACGGCCGGCCTACGCAGGCGGTTTTGAACAAAGATCCTGGCGGCCCAAAAGCGCATTGTTGACCTCAAGCTTGCCCCTCTACAACATCTCCTCGACAGATCATTATCGAGCAAAGGTCTTTAAAGTACACCAAAATTGTGTTCTGTCTTTGCAACATCGAGCCACACCAAGTAACCCTCCTGCCGCATTGTCAGCACATCACTAACGCCGTGACGTCAGGCAATATCAACCTCGATCATACCAAATGGAATATGTAGAACCACACACCGACTGTGAATTACGCTGCTTCTTCTCCACGTTCATTTCATCCTCCACGTCCGGTCGTGACTTGTCTATCCAACAGCCGTGCTCAAACACATAGATATCGTTCCAAGTTTGATGTGTACCTTTGATGTCACCGTTCCGTTTTTTGGTCATGGATTCTTACTGACTCTTGTCGTACAGAGTGTTGAGGCTGTGGGGTCTTGTCGGTCGCGTCGAATTGATTGTGTGGTTGCGTCGCAAGCGGATCGTAGAGGAACCTGAAATTAGACAGTCAATCTCAGCTCTGTTCGAACTTCGCTCAACATTCATTCCAGCCTTATCTTTCCAGGAAATCAACGATTGAAAATCCCAAAGTTGAAGGTCTAACGTCGTTGACGCACCTTCTGTAGATCCTCTGCGACTGATCTGCGGCTCACTCCTTCCTGCCATGTTCGTTGGGGACGTTTGCTGACACCTTTCAAGGCCAGCAGCAATTTTCGATGATAGCCGCGACACTTTTTCGTTGCCGTGAAAGATTGTATACCGGAATGCGACGCCCCAGTGTGGACGCAAGTTGCGTGTATCCACGATTCTCCGTCTCCTTCAGCGTGTCCAACCGTACGTACTACGGTACGGCAAAGGGTAGCAGCCGTAAGTTACGGCAATTGTTGTGAGCCGTTACGTCCTAAAATTACGGCGTAGGCCCATTTTACGGCGTAGAAACGTAGTTACGGGTGTACACTTGCTATTTTTAGTTTAGCGTGCTATGTGACAGTAAAGGAGGCCCCCCCCTGTGGTGCCTGCGAGTCCTGTAAGGCCTGTGAGCACTTAGGGGCCGCTGTTTCTGTTAAATTGACTTACTTCTTCTCCCGTAGCATAATCAACGCCTCTATCTTAGTATATAGGCTAGAAATAAGCCTGTGACGCAGCCAATTCTTCTGCAATTGAATTGCTTCTATAACACTTGGCTGTAATCGGTTCCAATCGTCAGTAATCATACGCCTTGCTAGGCTGAAACAGCGCTCACACTCGCAGCTAGTACTTAGGATAGATAGGAAGTCGCAAGCCACCTTAAATAGCACAGGATATTTGTGCTGCCCCTGACGTACCCACCATTGCTATGGATCATCAAGGAGGCGTTGATACTTGATATCGTCGTTTCGGAGGTCAATCGCGATGGCTTCAAAGTACTCCTGCAGCTCATTGTGCTGTTTTTGCTGCTTGGAGCCCTTGAAACCAGTGAGTAAATAGAGGTCTACTGTCATCATATCATCAAATCGAGTCCTTGTGGCATCTCCGGGAACCTTGCGGCGGCTTGGCTGAGTAAGTAGATCGTCTATATGATCTGGGTCGTCGTCCGATTGGCTGCTCTGCCTGTAGGCCTCATAAACGCTCCAAATTGACTTATTAGCCTTCTTGTTGTATGCTGGAAAGTGGCTCCACTTATCCTTAAACCAGTGCTGGCGAAGTCGGGGGTGCAGCATTGTGGCAATACAGTAGTAGCTAACGTCTAGGTCGTTGACAAGCTTCTTCCAGTACCCATCAAGCTTCGTAAGGCCGAATTGGACGCCCTGTTTAAGGAAACTGGCGGGTCTTTCCTCTAGCTCAATCAATTTCTCATTGTACAAAGACCACAAAGTCTGCAAATTAGAGATAGTTTGCCATAACAAGCCATAACCTGATTGGCTGTTGTTGCCTTTGAGACGCTTTGTAAGCTGGAACGGCTTTTGGAGGAAGTTGATAAGCCTGTTGACCTCATCCTAGTCATCCTTGGTGATGCGCTCGTCAAGTGCTTCGGCAGTAGCTTTGTCAATTTCTAAGGTTGTATAGTTACTGTGGCCGTGTAAGTAACGTTGATAAGCTCGTATAGCACCTCGGAGCTCCCGGCAACAGAGTAACATAAGGTATGTTAAGTGCCAGCGGACCCCTCCAGCCTGTACGAGGTTGAGCGTGAAATGCTCCCATAGCTCATCGTCATCGGACAACGATTGTTAGCAACGTTTAAAGGCTTCACAACGCTTGTGTGAGGCACAAACAGCGTTGACAAAGTTGTGCAGCTTGCCGACAACGCCGTGTTGCTTGTACAGCTTGAATTGATCTAGGGGACCTGCACTAGCGAGCTCCTCCTCAAACTAACTAACGCCGTCTCCATATAGTATTGCCTTGACAACAAGGTTGATAATATGGCTAGCACAGCGGAGGCGGTAGCTAGAGTCCAATTTAATCAAATTGGAGAGGTTGGATAGCCTGTTGTATAGCGATTGATCGTTGCTAGTAGCGTTATCGCCGATAAAGTAGTTGAAGCGCTCTTCGAAGTTGTACTCGCGGATGACGTTGATGATGACTGAGGCTTGTGCACCCCCTGAGTGGTCGCCGATGAGGTTGCGGAAGGCGAGAAGTACGTCTCGTTGCTTGTACGAAGCATCAACAAAGTGAGCTACTACAGCGAGAAAGCTGTAGTAGTTACGTGACGTCCACATGTCAACGCTCACGCTGATCTTGCTCTGAGCCTTCTTAATGAGTGCTGCCACCTCCAATTGACGTTGTTGAAGTTGATTGGTGACATATGACGACATGGTTGAGCGGGAATTGGGCAAGGCGTGGAGTAGATCTCGTTGATTCCAAGCGATTAGGCCTTGTGTGGCTGGTGCTGTTGCCGTGGCAAACGACATATTATTGGCAATAGCCTAATTAATGAAGGCTGACTGAAGCTTATCCTCCTCCTAGGGGTCGTGTGCGGTAAAGGTAGATGAGCCAGCAACGCGTGCGGCTGCCCATGGGTTCTCAGGGGTAGCTTAGGTATCCAGAATAAGGCCTGTCTTAGGGTCGATTTGATGCTTGTTGCGCATATGTAAGTTGACGTGAGCCGTCCCATCAACGCGGAGGGCATCAGGGGTAGCACCTGATTCGTGGCATCTCCGGCAAAGCTAGTACTTTCCAATAGAGCTGTTGACCTCCAAGTACTGCAGTGCAACTCTATATAACCATATAGCAGCCGTGTCTCTTCTGCCAGCTAGCTAGGCCTTGTGGCGTACCCGATAACCCAACCGACTAGCGTTGAGGCGTGTGCTGCCATAGTATACTCGGTTGAAATCAACGGGAAAACTGACGCTAGTGGCGTTGGCAGGTTGTGTGTGTAAAGGGCTTGCCTCAATCAATAGATGGGGCGATGGTGATGCTGATGGGGATGGAGAGGGTGTCTAGAGGGAGGAGGTTAAGATTAACAATGAGGCACAGGCCAGCTTGCTGAGGGTCTTTGAGCCTGCTGAGTAGTATACAGGTGCTTTGAGAACGTTAGTAAGCTAGGTCTGGGTCGATCGGGTTGGAGGAGGCATATCAATGATGTTGATGAGAAGCCTCAGAGGGGTGGAGGGAAGGAGAATATAGGCGTACTTAGTTAGAAATCTCCTTGCTAGCCACCTGTATAACCAGCCAATCCACATAGCGCTGAGTTGATAAATGATGTGGATCTATCGCAAGGAGCCCTAAGGACCTTCTCACGAGAGGTGCTTACATATATGGCAGGGCAAGGCAAAAGACCTTTACTAATCTGCTAAAGCAGAGGGGCTAGTAGTCTTATACCGCGCGGCAGAGCATGCGTTATACTAGGGCTAAGATGCCTTAAAAAGCTCTAGATTTACTCTCCTTTGATGGGTATCTATATTATTCTAGCGCATTGAACGTGTAGCGGTGTGTGATGGTGAAGGAGGTATGCCATATGAGTAAGCCGAGGCTTGTTATTGGTGGGCGTGGAGACGGAGGCGGGTTATGGACAATGGGCGATAGGGCGTTGTGATGAAGGTGGTGAAGATCTGATGTATTGGGATACTACGGAGGAGCGATTATCTACATGTGTGCGGGAGCGGGAACTAACGAGCTGGCCAATCAGAGGGCGGCAGCCTCGAACACACCCCCACAGCGAGTGAATTGACGCTGAAGGAAGCAAACATACTAGCAGGTTACTTATTTAAGCGAGTACCGCGCACAAGTGCTGTTGTCTATTAAAATCCTCCTTTGTACCTAAATTTGTAGTTGTAGCAGCGAGTTAACGGCGGCAGAGACTTAGGTGGGGTTCTTGTTAACCCTAATGGCCTCAGTGGCGACTATCGCAGGCTTAGAGAGTCCGACTTGGGCGAGGAAGCGCTCGTGAGCGACCCGATCGAGGGGCTTCGTGAGACCGTCGGCGGCCATCGCTGTCGTGCGGACGTGTTGTACCTTGAGCTTGCCTTCACGGACGCGCTCCTTGCAGTAGTGGTAGTGGATGTCGATGTGCTTAGTACGCTCGTGGTGACCCTCCGACTTAAGGAGCTTGATAGCAGGCTCGTTGTCGCCGTAGAGGAGTACGGGGTGAGTGTCGTCGGCGGTGTAGCGGAGTTGGTGTAGCAGCCGAGTCAGCCAGGTGGCTTCTTTGGCGGCGATCGTGAGAGCGACGTACTCTGCCTCTGTTGTAGAGGTCGTGACGAGACGCTGCTTGGCGGACTTGTGACAGACAGTGCCACCAGCGAGCTTGAAGAGGAAGCCAGAAGTGGACTTACGGTCCTCACCGTCGGCGAACGAGGCGTCGCTGTACGCATGGAGGTTGAGGTTGGCGGGGTCGCCAGTAGGTGCTTGAGTAGCAAACATGTCAAACGTGAGCTTGCCGTCGCCTGGAGCGGCGTACGTCATGACGTAGGACTTGGTAGTGTTCAGATAGTCGATGACTTGCAAGGCATAGTCGTAGTGGCGAGGCGTTGGGTTGCTCATACTACGCGCAAGAAAGCCGACGTGGAAAGCGACGTCGAGGCGGAGCTGGGTAGCTGGGTACAGCAGCTTGCCAATGACAGTTTGGTAGCGGTTGAGCTCGCGGTCGCCAATAACGTCGTTGCTGTCACGGCTCTTGAGGTTGAGCACGCTGACGTCGGTAGGCGTGTAACGAGGCAGAGCCTTCTCACGACTGTAGTCAGCGACGAGCTTGTCGACGTACGGCTCCATGGATAGCTCAATAGAGCGCTTGCTGCGATCGCGGCGGACTCGAATGCCTAAGTAGTTGGCGATGGAACCTAGGTCACGGCACTTGTACTTGCTGAAGACTACAGACTTCAACGCCTCCATTGATGCGCGAGTCTGTGTGATGAAGATGATGTCGTCGACGTAAGCAAGGATGATGGAGCCCTTGCCGTCGATGAAAACGCACTGGTCTGCCTCAATAGGGTAGAAACTGATAGTGGCGAGAAAGCGAGAGAGCTCCTTATACCAGAGGCGAGGCGAGCGACGGAGTCTGTACAACGCCTTGCGGAGCTTCGCTAGTCAACCGTCAGGCAGGCGGATGTAGACTTCCTCGTTGTCGTCTATCAAGCTGTTGAGGAAAGCGGTGATAACGTTAGCTTGCTCACACTCTAAATCAAGTGCGGCGACTAACGCAAGGAGTACCTTTAGGGTAGTGGCGCGGGCAACAGCAGCGTAGGTCTTACGCTAGAGGTCGACGTCCTGGCGATTGCCATAGATGACAAGGCGTGCCTTGAAGCGCTTGACTGTGCTATTGTCGCGGAGCTTGTACTTGTACACCCACTTGGTAGGGAGTGCGCGATGGCTGGCGGGGAGGATGATGATGCTGTCCTAGGTGCCGTTATCGTCGTGGGATTTGTACTCCTCTGCCTTAGCGAGCAGCCAATCTGATGAATACTGGTGCTGTCGCGCTTGCTTGAGGCTAATAGGCTCAGGTGGGAGCTCTAGACGGGTTGCCGACGGAGCTTGGGTCATCGCTGTAGCGAGACAGCGAGCCACAGTAAGCGGGACGTTGGGGTTTTGTAATACAATGGCCGTGAGCAGCTGGCTATACTGCTTTGTTGGTCGACGCTGTTGCTTGTTGCCGTTGGCGATGATGTTGCGAGACTCTACAGAGGCGGAGATGTCTAGGTGACGCGGTGCCTTACGCGGTTGTACTGGCCACAGCGGCTCGATGGGCTCGATCGTGGCCTCGCGGCTGTTGACTACGACGTCGTCGTCGTCGTCGTCGTTGTTGTTGTTAGTGAAGTCCCCACCCCCAGGTTCAATTGTGTCGTCCTCGTTACCACCCCCAGCTTCTAAGCCAGCACCGACGTCGGCGCTATGACCTTCCTGATCTGGCTTGGCTGGGGGTGTGTGGAGGATAGGAGTGACGGAGAGTTGGGGGGGAACATATAGTGCCTGGAGAGGCTCAGCGGCGTTTTCGGTGTCGCGAGTCTCGGCGGATGGGAGGCCTGTGATGAGCTTGTCGCTTGCCTAGGTGACGGAGCTAGTACGGACGATGCGGTCGGTGGCTGGATTCCACATAAGATAGATGCGGGAGCTGTCACGGCCGACAAAATAGAGCTTCTGAGCGCGCTCATCAAACTTAGCACCCTTCTGGCGGCGCTGTTTAGGCGTGTGTACATAGCCGGCTTCACCAAACGTACGCAACGTACTAAGGTTAGGCACAGCGTTAAGCACTTGCATATGCTCAAGGAGCAGCTGCCTAGGGGTCTTGCCGTCGGGTACAGCTGCTGTTGGGGTATGGTTTAGCAGGTCAATAGAGTACGCTGCTGCGTACGGCCACAGCTTCTTAGGGAGATGTGGCGCGCCGTTGATCATGCAGCGAGAACGTGAGGCGGCGATGCGGTTGCTGGACTCAGCTACGCCGTTCTGGTGTGATGTGTATGGGGTGGATGCCTCAAAGACTGTGCCCTTGGACTCGCACACGCGGCGTGTAGTGCTGTTGATAAGGACTGTATCGTTGTCTGTGTGGACTACGGCGACGCGTACCCCGTGCTGGGTCTCCATTCGTTGAAGAAACTGGAGGAACTTACCCTCAATAGCTGCCTTTGCATCCACGACGTCAATCCATCGATAGCGGGAGTAGTCGTCAGTGTAAATGATCCAGTACTGCTCACCGTTGAGTCCAACAGGCGACACGGGTCCGACGATATCGACATGGACGCGGTGGAGGAGGCCTGCAGCTCGATTCGGCGAGCGCCTAGAGATCTGCTTCTGAGACTTGTTTAGCAAGCACACTTCGCAGGAGAAGGAGTCAGAGTTAGTGAGCTTCAAACTAGTGGTGTTCTTGACCATCTGGCGCAAGACTGTGACGTCGGCGTGTCCAAACATCTCGTGGAGCTCGCAAAGCGAGACCTTACGTGTTGGAGCAAGGACTGCGCTAGGCTTTGTAGTGTTGACTGCAGCAAAGGCAAAGGCCTGAGCTGCCTGCAGCTCATCGTTAGCTAGCAACAGAGTGGGGATACCGTCAATCTCAGGCGCGAACGCAACCTCAAGGTCCTGTGGAGCGAGCAGCAGCGTGTCGTGCCACCCGTGATAGTAGAGGTTCTTCATACGAAGCTTGGAGTGCGACAGGACAGAGACAAACATGTCCGGCGCGTAGAGCACTCCAGAGAACGTGACGGTGTGAAGGTCGCCGCTGGACGTGGCTACATTCACAGCGATCGTGCCCTTCTTGGTGATATGTATAGGACCAGCTCCAGTGTTGATGACAGCGCGATAGCTTGGGTCATTGTCGAAGCTGATAAACTTGTCGTAGTCGTTGCAGACGTGGTCTGTACTACCTGTGTCAAGGATAAGACGATCGCGGTAAGCACCGTCGCCTGCCTTGCGCAGAACATCGTCAGATAGCTTGACCGTGGCGTAGGCGAAGCGGCTGCTGTAGCCGTTGCTGTTGTCTGTGACCATGGCAGCGTTAGTACCAGTCTTGGACTTGTTAAGCTTATGGGCGTTACGCTCACGCCATTCGGCAGGCGCTTTCTCTGGGTACGTGTACCAGCAACTGTCGCCGGCACCGACATGAGTGTGGTTACACTTGTGGCATAGAGCACGCTCGGGCTTGTCGTTGGGCTGGGACGTCTTCTGTCGGTCGCCGCCGCCGCTATCGTTGGAGGAAGAGCCGTTGTTCTGACCTCCATTGCGGCCGCCGCGACGTCGAGAGCCACCGTTGCCGTTGCCTCCGCTGCTGCTCGTACCATTGTTGTTGTTATGGCCACCCCCAGACTTCTGCTGGTCAGTCTTCTGCTTCGCCATGGCATAGGCGGTCTTGACCGGGTCGTCACGTCGAGCCTCGTCGTTGAGCTCGTTGCTCATGGTGTCGATGGTGGGGACGGTGCCTCGGCGGAGGTCACCACGACGAGCACGTGCGTACTCAGGGTAGGCTTCTTCGATAGCTAGAATGAATTGGTAAGCCTTACACTTGTCGGCAAGCTTGCCGCCAGTCATCATAGTCTCGACCTTCGTGAGGCCGGCCTTGAACTGATCTGTGAAAGCTGTAGTACTGATGCAGTGATGAGCGCGCAGGCCAAAGAAGGAGCCCCATTGGGTGCACTCCTCCGCGACGCCGCTCTCCTTGAAGCGGGCCGCGATAGCTGAGAACTGCTGGGGTGTCTTCTGCTGATAAACGCTCTCGTAGATATCACGAGGCACAGTGTTGAGGATGACGAGTCGCAGGGCGCTGTCGGCGCGCTTCCATGCGTTAAGCTCTTCGGTTTCACGCTTGAGGCGCTTGTATTCCTCGTCGTTGTTGGCTCGGACTCGCGCAACAGCAGTATCCAGAGTTGATTGATCTGGGATTGTAGTGCTGCCGTGAGAGTCAGGCTCTTGCTGAAGGTTGGCTGGGGCGACCGTAGGCTCAACCCATACTCCGTTGAGCAGGTCGTCGCACGCGTTGAGCTGCGCGTAGAGCTTCAGGGCTGCTTCCCATCGCCAGTAGTTGCTCCCGCTCCTATCGAGCTGGGGCACATGCGACGCCTCTGTATAACGCGCCGCTATTGTCAGTTGATTTGATGTTGTTAGTCGGGGATACTGGGCTCGATTATTGATAGTAGGGTACCCTCTGCGAGATTAGACAGTTGGTGGCACCTGCGGAAACGCGACTCCAACAACGTCGCAAACTGCCTAGACGACGTTGGCGACTGCTCTAACGCGCTGGCTCGTTTTACTCGTTGAAGAGAGAGGGCTGCATAACCTGATGAAGGTGGTGAAGATCTGATGTATTGGGATACTACGGAGGAGCGATTATCTACATGTGTGCGGGAGCGGGAACTAACGAGCTGGCCAATCAGAGGGCGGCAGCCTCGAACACGTTGTGGTGTTGTAGGGATGGTTTGATTGAAGTTGGAGCTTAATTGACGCTAACCTGATGACTTATTTGTTAAGCGAGACGCTAGTACGTGATTTAGAGCAAACCTGAGGCTATTGTGATGCTTGGGGACGCTGTAGTTGCTAAACCTGGTGATGTACCTCCTGCACGCCGCCACGATTGATTGAGAGTATAGTCCTGCTTAAAAACGTATTCTATAGGCTTGGTTTGCCTTTTTGCGCGTTGATATTAGGAAAAAAACGTGATAATCGCGTTGTAGCGTGGTGCTTGAGGTGGCGGAGATACCATTGAGACCTCGCGTTGGGCATGGTGTTGAGTTTCTACGATAGTGGCATGTGCACCCCCGCAAAAAGACGCCGCGGTAGTTCAAACTGGAGCAATAACATTATTATATATGTTGAACAACACTCTATTAGATATTTTAACAATATACACATGTAGCAAGGTATAGAGCTATTAAACAACTCTACTAAGCAAGAGTAACAACTATAGTAATATAAAAATATAGTAGTTTTGACTTTATATATATATATTATAGTGAAAGTGATAAAAAAATGTTATTAGGAGCTACAGGCATTAGATTAACACCAAACTTTGCCGTACTATGGCCGTAGTACGGCTTCATATATAACTACGGTACGTGTACGGCTACGGGCTTATACCATCACCGTTACTTACTATATTTACGGTCGTAACTCGTAACCGTTACGGGCCGTACTACGTACGGTTGGACACGCTGGTCTCCTTGTATTCCTTGCACCCGCAAAGTATCTACCCCATTCAATGTCAATGTTGCTCGTTGTTTTCGTATGCTCGCGAGCCTTCATTCGTGCCCGTGGGTGGGTTACTGAATGCGGCCGTAGCCGATTTCGTGTCTTATGGTGATGATCGTGTCTGACGATGCGAAGTCGGGTTGCTCAAAGAGCTTATGGCGGGGACATCATACAATATCGCAGCACAATATCGCAGCGCAAGCTCCTTGGCGGAATCGCCGGTTGTGATAGTGTTGCGGCGGAGTCAAACGGCGGCGCCTCATTCGAGCTGTAAAGGGTGATAGATGGTACCGTGCTTGGCATTCAGGGCTCCCATGAATGGCCGGTCGGTTCAAAAGTCAGTTCTTCTGATGGAGAAGATTAGCTTGGACTTCTTTCAAGTCAACGCGGGGTGCTGCTGGTTGTTGTTGACCTGCGGATCTGTTTGCTGGGAGCGTAAGTTTGCTCACCCAAGGGGCCATGACATGAAGACTTCCCACTGACGGTGCTCAGGCCGCTACGACAAGGCGCAACAACATGTATGCATCTCAACAGCACGATACCTCAGCGCCTACGCTGCTGAGGGTCTGCTTTAGCCGTGATGTTGAACGCCACTTTGCTTGGAGCCAGGACACGCTGGTTTGGTATCATCATGGCCCACAGCGCTTCCTCGATCAAGACGCAAACAGCATCGCGTCTACCTGCGTTCACCCGAAGTATCACAGACTTTGCGACTGCCCATCGTGGATTTTGGTGGTGGAGTGGGTACAGTCGGCGTCGTCTTGGTGAAATCGCAGTACCAAACTGTCACAACGCAATTAGAATGTCGCCAATGAGACAAGTCCTCCAATATGGAACACAATAAGGATTTTAGAAACCTCAGATTCTGTTCAACATATCCCCATATCCTTGGCTATCTTCCCTCAGCCTACTGCGGGTGCTGCACTTCCTTAGTATACCTGTGTGCTCACTGCAAGTCGATGCTCTGCATTGTCCTCCTCCAGCGTCACCAAGCCACAATACGCACCGCTGAAGCCCAAAATAAAAGCCTCTGTCGCTGGCTGCCTCATTGCCCTCAACAACACATTGCCCGCACTTGGGATAGCGCTCACTCCCACTTTCTCCTTGCTTCTTCTTCTCTCTTCGATTTCCTCCATCAACCACCATGGGCTGCAAGATGCTGCAGAGTCTGGTTCACGCTCCTCTGGGAGGACACGAAGAGGTTAGGTGACGAACCCTCATCACCGCGCTACCCTCCACCAGGTCGCCAGCGCCTGCCACTCACTTAAGCTCGACTGCCACAAGTGGGTCCTCACTCGCTCATCAACAGCTCACCTTCGCTCTATGGCACAGTGCTCTCACATCACATCTTCTTCGCCGCATCTCCCTCCTCCCCGCCCGGCAATACCCCACCTTCGACCAGCGGCACTCTTCGCTCAGCCAGACAAGGTCGAGCTTCGCCCAGTCATTGGCGCATTCCTTTCTGCCTCCACATCGTCGGTCTCGACCTTCGCAACACCAGTCGAGGAGCAAAACATCATCATCAGGGACCCGCCTGTGGCGAGCTTCCGCCGCTGGAGCTGGCCGCTTACTTCCCCAGAGGATGAGTCTATCACCTGTAAGTCCTGAGCAAACACGATCCCAAGTCTGGTGATCACCATCACCCACATCATTCCAGTTTACTGGCGGTCTCCAGGCATTATCCGACTGCGAGAGCGCCGTCTGCTGCCGCGCCGCTGCTGTTGAATGCCGTTGCCCCAAGCTTGACATCGCCCCAACGAGACGCCGACCTAAGGCCACGTCTGCGCCATGTACTTTGATAATGACGGATAACGATCTCAAAATGATATATAGACAGCTCTCTGCTTCTTTTTGTACAATTCTCGGTAAGCACAACACATAGACACCTTCAGCTACTGATACAGTGCCGGTGATGTCAACCCACGTTTGTTTGCACGCGACAAGCACTCTGGCCAAGCACACTCGCCTTCAGCTCCTTAGGCTAGACTGCTTCCATGTCTATCCCAAGGGTTATGAAGGCAAGATCAATCTGCTGTCGATGCACCCTGTTCCTACCGTTTGGACGTAACTTCGATTTCCCAACGGGCGTGGCTCCTGCGTTCCGATCAGCGTTGCACTGGTACCTCGTCGGACGACGTCCTTTGCAACTGGCATGACGCTAAGTTCACATGTTGAGTTGCCTGCTCTCCTCCACGGCGATGGCAGCTCGAGCCTTGAACAGCTCAAACATATTGAATGCAGAGGGCTCTGAATACTAGGTAAGGGACACCGATTTATCTTCGCTGACAACATGGTAGTGAGCAATGCAACCTGTAAACACTCAGATCAACGCACTCGACTCCGAAAGATGTCTTCGATGCTAGCTTCTCGCAGCAGTCGAAAACCACGTTGGTCTCATCGCAGTCGTAGCACCAGGCTTTCTAGGAGAGACAAGCAGGTGCGTTCACATAGCGTCAAGAGTAAACACACGCACTGCATCGGTGGGGATTTTGGCGGGGCACCGGCCGGAACAGACAAGTCTCGTGGTTGCATTCAAACAACAACACTACACCAACAACACCGGTCTTCGCGAAAAATATTCAGATGCCGAAATAAAAGGACAGAGGGGTGGGGAGGGAGCAAATCTGGACAACAATGAGAGGTGTGAGGAGGCGGGATCGATACCCAGGCACCAGACAGAAAGACGGCTGTTATGGGGCTGATGGAGGCCTGGATCTGACATCTCGTGCAGTCGCAATGCAATCGTGACTCGTTTCCTTGACCAGTGCACTTGTTATGATGCCGATGAGTGATGAGCGAGACAAATTTTGTCAACATCATACTTTACACGTTTGTAACCAGCTGCTTTTCGCCAACATACTTGTGATCCGTCATTGATTCGACAAACGCGGTTTGCCTTGGTTCTCTGAGCATGCTGCGCCCTCTGATTATGCCGGGAGAAGTCCAGATCCAGCCGTATGCTATATAGCAGCCTGCTGAGGTGCCAACGTGGCTGGTAGCTCTAAGGCGTCAAATGCAAATACGCCTGGTCAAATGAGAGGATCCTTTCGCCAACAGTAACATTTTCGCTTTCCGCACGACCTGGAAGTGGAATAACAAAATTAGAGATGCCAGAGCAGGGTAAACCTAAGGCTGTGAGGTTTGATGGAGAGAAGATGGGAAAGTGGGGATTTTGCGGTCTTCAACGTTGTTTGATTGGTCGGCCGCGCCTTCCCCAAAGATCTGCCGCCAAGACCTAGGATCGCGGAAACCTCACGATTCAACATCACCGACTGTCATCGCTAGCAACAACACAGATTGCTCGTCGCCATGGCCAAGAAAGGTACGCAAATGATTCCAAAACTCTGCCAGACGTCTCCCAAGAGTCATTCTGGATGAAGAAGCTGCCTTCAGCGGCCACTGGGGGTTTTCCGCGGAGCTCCAACACCAACACCACAGAGTGCGCTGACATGGGGACCATACAGCGAAGTCCCGTACCATCATGGTGCGCCTCATCTCGATGGCAATGACTGGCTACTACCGCACAATGCAACGACCACGTGCTCACCAACCATTGAGCATGCTGAAGTACGATCCTATCGGTACGCATCGCCCTCGACACTCTACAAACGAACACTGCGCGTGCGATGCTGATGCATGCGCGCGACGTGCATCCGTCTTAAATGCGCAGCGATCGCACACCCGCAATGCTGGCCTCAAGGGACTTGACAATGTGTTGACATCACTGCAGTACGAAAGCAGGTGCTTTTTCTGGAGGCCAAACGTGGAAAGAAATAAATCGATACCCAGTACCGCCTATTACGACGTCAATAAGACGACGAACAATACCACGACTCAAGCATGTTGGAAAGGGGCAATGGTAGAGCACACAGAGTTGTGTGCCGTATACATGTGAAAGAGCGACCGCATTTTGCACGCAGCGCAATGCATCGCAGGAGTCGATTATATGTACAAATACTGTACGTACACTGTACCATACACAGCATGGCATGGCGTTCTAGATGGATTCGACAGATACTGGGCAAGAGCCCTTGAATGCAACATCGTTCACAACTCATCTGGACGCTAATGTGCCCCGAGCCTCGACGTACAGTGCGCACAGCAGCGTTCGACTTGACGACTTCGCATTGCTACCCAGTGAACCTCAGGCATGTTTACTGTCCGGATCTCGGCACCAGCACTCTTGCTTAAGAGCGCGCTAAGGGCCAAGCGGAGCGGATTCTTGTGGCGCTCGTCATCACTCTTGGCTCCGCTCCTGCCTCACCAACGTTGTGTCAACACAAGCCATGTCCAAGACCGCACAACTTCGCGGCCCAGCATCGGCTTGCCCGTTGAGATGTGGCGGGTCTTGACCGGTGGCCGTCAGCGGCGCTTCTTCATATGCATCGATGATGTCCGCCGATACTCTCGATTGCATCTGGGCACAAGGGCCACGAAGTACAGAGACATTTGGCATACCCATCCATACAGGTCTGACCGCCATTCGGGGGCAAAGTCCTCCTCTTTCTTGACTGCAACGGTATATCTTTTTCGACGTCTGGAGCTGCCATATATCCGGCAGTTTTGCACATGGAGGCTGGACAGACCCACATTGGGTCCAGGGATATTTGAGCCGCATCTCATTATGCGCAGCCCTCACCGACCTTTCCCCACAAACGATTCGGGCTACTCGAAGCAGTAACCCGGCCACACGGAGGCCTTGTTTTCTGGGGATGGAAACCTGTGAGGCTGACTACCCCGTCTAGAGAACGACAAGACCATAGTGTGAGATTGCTTGGCTCATAGCGGACTACATCCGGTATTCACCATCACGTTCGTTCAGCTTTGCCGAAGCTGGAATAAAGCCTATAAGATGACGCCCACCCCCGCGTCAATGCACAGTGCCCTACGTCTTGCCAAAGGTCTCACAGTCGCCTCGATCAAAGCGAATATGGATTCTAAGAAGAACTCAGAGAAGTCTGATCTTCACAACGAGCGTCTTGAGAACACGCCTTTTTCCCGCAAAGACGCGCTTTATGACTCACCGGCAGCCCACCACAACGAAAGGATCGCACAAGAGAAGGCAGCTGGCCGTAAAGGTGGTCTACCAGGCATGTTCCAAAAGTTCGACATTCTCCCAGAATGGAACGTTCCAGGTTGCGGCCAGCTTCGTGGCAAAGCTTTGAACAACGGTATCGCGTGGGCGTCGTGCCTGGCGTTCCTCATGTTCGGTACCTCTTTCGATTGATTGAAGTCTGATCTTTGATAATGACTCCAAATAGGTTATGATCAGGGTGTTATGTCTGGTCTCCTTACTCTCGATGACTTCCAACGACATTTCCCGCTCATGACCCCACTCTCTCGCGCCAACAATCTCTGCTGGCTGGACTCGCCGGACAATACTATCAGAAACGAGCAGATGTGTACCGGTGATGCGAACACCCAAGCTGCTGCTGTTGCTTTGTACCAGGTCGGTTGCTTCCTGGGGGCAGTCCTGATTCTGTTTTACGGAGAATTCTGGGGTCGAAAGAGCTCAACGTTTTGGGGCAGCTTCATCATGATTGTTGGCACGATCTTCCAGGTCGCTGCCGGTGGTACCAACGGAGGAGATGTAGCTGCATATGCTGTCTTGATTGTAGGCAGGATTGTAGGCGGTATCGGCAATGGCATGGTCACGTCCAGTGAGTTGCGTGCGATCGATAATGCGACGAAGTTTATGCTAACAACGACAGCGATTCCAACTTGGCAGTCTGAATGCGCCAAACCAGAAAAACGAGGACGACTCATCATCACCTCTGGCGCTATTATCGTAGCAGGTGTGATGATATCGTACTGGGTTGGCTATGGCTTCTACTTTCTTCCCGCAGGCATCAGCTACAGCTCTGTTCGATGGAGGTTTCCGGTGGCTTTCCAGTCCTTCTTTACCGTTGTCGTCATGTACGTACAATGTTCCGCCAGATAATACCAGAGACTGACTCCCAGCAGGTACATGCTACTCTATCTTCCGGATAGTCCACGTTGGCTCATGATGCGTGGTCGTGAGCAAGAGGCAAGAGATCTTCTCGCACGTCTTGCCGATGCAGACATCGATTCCGAAGTCGTCGGTCTGGAGCTTTCCAACATCAAAGAGGCACTCTCCGCACAGAGCTCAATGGGAAGTTTCAAGATGCGCGAGCTCCTCACGAACGGTCCATCGCAGAATCTGCGCCGCACACTGCTCGGCATTGCAGCGCAGTTCTTCCAGCAGATCTGCGGTATCAACTTGATCGTTAGTTACTGCCGTCTCCGTTTCACAAAGCGACCGGGCTCTATGATCACCATGCTGATACCGACAGACATACTATGCAACCTTCGTCTTCGAAAATTCCCTCGGCTTCGGCCCCGACATGTCGCGCCTCCTCGCTGCCGCAAACGGTACCGAGTACTTCCTTGCGGGCCTCATCGCCATTCCCCTCATTGAGCGCGTCGGACGTCGCAAACTGATGCTGTTCGGCGCCTTCGGCCAAATGTCCTCCATGATTATCCTTGCCGGCTCGTCCTCAACCGGCGTCGTCGATGACCTCGGTGCACCGCGCCTCAATACGCTCTACGGCGTACTCGCCACCGTCTTCTTGTTCGGCTTCAACACCTTCTTTGCCATCGGCTGGCTGGGGATGACCTGGCTATATCCTGCCGAGATCACCAATCTGAGGATCAGGATCCAGGCCAATGCGCTAAGTACGTGCTCGAACTGGCTCAGTAATTTTCTTATAGTTATGATCMCCCCGCCGGCATTTGCGAATCTGCAGCACAATACGTACACGATGTTTGCGGTGTTCAATGCCGCGCTGCTGCCGGCGGTGTACTTTTTCTTTCCGGAACCCAAGGGGAGGAGTTTGGAGGAGTTGGACGTCATCTTTGCGAAGGCGCATGCTGAGGGTATCAGTCCGGTCAAAACGGCAAATAGGATGCCGAAGCTCGAAGGGAGGGATCTTGACATTGAGATTGCGAGGTATTGGGGTGGGGATGTTGAGGAAGCGAGAAGGAGAAGTGTCACTAGTATGCAAGAAAGGGAGCGAAGGAGAAGCTCTGCTGGCGTGAGGCAATGAGTCGTTATTGGCAGGTGCTGCGAGTGGAATGCATGTGGAAGCAAGCTTCAAAGTTTCATGCAAATGAAAAGTCATTGTTCGCTTGCTACTCCACTGCGAAACAGACTTCGTTCCCTCCCAAACACATTTATGGTATCTGTCAACAGTTGGTTTGCAAGTTACAATTGAGTGCAAAGCATCTATAGATGTACTGGCAGAGATGCGAGTCAGCCTTGCGTAGCGCTGCCGAATGCTCCGCCTCCACGGCCACCCGCAGATCCCTGCCGCGCCGTCCGCGCCGCTCCTGTCAGCATTGAAGTTCGCAAAGATCAACGACCGAATGTTCAATGAGGCCTCACAATATCTTACTTTAGGTCACAAATCTGGGGATGAACCAACCAGATGGTGAGCATGGTCGTAGCGTCTGCCATCACACTTCACTCTGCGCCATGGGGCCGTTGGACGCCTGACTCAACGTTGATGCCTGATGGCATATATCAACTTCCAAAGCATCTTCTGTACAGCTCTCAAACCATTTCATCATTGAAAGTAGTCAAACCATGATCAACCTTATCATCTTCCAAAAGTCTATCCCCCACGCCCTCCGCGCCATTTGCCTACTCTCCTTCCTCCCCGCCTTCCCCATCCTTCTTATTGCCGGCATCGCGCTCGAACAAGTAAATCCCGCCATCGGCCTCGTCCCGCTCTTCTTCTCATCCTTGTACTCCGCGATTCTACTCTCCAACGAGAAGAATTGCGGGTGTCAGGCCGGCGGACTCACAGGCACGCCGTTCCATTTCATCCTGGATTTTCTAATTGGTACGGGGCTACTGGTATGTCTGATTCTGACGTGGGTGTTCATTGGGTGTTATCGGGAGAGCGGGGTGGTCTTGGGGGTGTATGGGACGAATTTTCTGATTATGAATTTGTGAGTTTGCATACGTGCTTCTGTGTGGATGGATGCTGATACTGATCTTGCTGCAGCTCGATGCATGCGTACTTCGTGCTGTGTCAGCTGAAGGAGGCGCTTGATGGGGCCCAGAGTTTCCCGAGTAGCTGTCCGCAATGTCGCAGTCACAACGGGGCCCTGGCGTTCAAGATTGGTGGGTTTGAATTTGGGAAGAGCTACTCATTTGGCTCGGAAGCCACGGGCGGGTTAAAGAATGGGTACGCGCCGCTGCTCGATGGAGATGGAGAGCCGAGGGTCAGCGCTGATGAGCGAACGAACGGAGGTGACAGCATGGCGTAAGTGCGTGTCGAGAACAGTGTGGCTTTGCATGAAGTTCTGAAACTGTTATTGAAAGACGTTGACAGCAATACGGAAATACCACTCTTGACAAGGCTACAACGCTCGACACTTGCGAATGGACGAGTACCCTTTGATTCATGAGAAGTCTCAATTTTCTGCGCCTGGAACGAATGATAGGATTGAGGAACGGTTGATCAACTCGACATCACCTCCGTTAGAATGCATTCCAGTGCTTCACTTACCGTGAGACTGTCATCGAAGCGCAGTTTGAGCCATCAGTCGATGTCGCAAGTTGCCCATCTAATTTGGGAGATTCAGAACCTGAAGCATGCGAACCACTCGGACTCGCCTGTCAGCAAATCTCCCAAACACGCATCTTGGCTTCAAACCTCAAGCCACGTCTGGCAGAAAACGTCCCTCTCATTCGCCCTTGACTGAGGCCTCGAAACGGCACCAGACGAGCTCCTGCGGCGCAGCATACGTGATGATCTTCCATAGCGCCCGCCTCTATTTCAAGCTTCACGTGAAGCCGGCCCCCAAATAATCTCTCCACCGTCCACTTGCATCAGTGCACGCCAGATCGGACTTCGGACTCTGGCCTTGGACCTCGCACGGCCGTATTTTGAATGACCAAGCGTCTCGCAAACACACATGAGCGTAGAAATTGGTGGTGGCTCAACCCGCCTCTTCCGTACATAATGACGCTTGCTGGGGGCTGAAATGGCTGAACGGGCGTTCACTCAGCCCTGCTGCGCCTCTCGTTCCCCAGCAACGCTCCCAAACTCGATAATAACTGCGAAGACCAATCAAAGGAGTGCTTCTTGCCGCGATCGAAATTCGCGAGACGCAAGCATAGCCCTGTGACCAGTGAAGATAGACGGCGTTGACAGTACATGCTTGGACAGGACGGAGAGTGCGTTGCTGGGATGAAGCTAGAAGTGCAATTGCACACGTTGGCGCATCGGGATGCGTTGTGAAGAAGTCGAGCGGGTCTATACGCGCAATCATGTGCAGTGCAGCTCTTCGCATCCACCTGTGCATCTACTATGTAATTGTGCGCGTGGGTGTGGCTGCGGGCGCGCCCGTTCCTACTTCACGCACGACTGCTCGATACATCAGTCACTGAATGCAGGCCGTCCAAAAGCTGGACCTGTGCATTAAAGTGGGCCACCGGTGAGGCTGGCGGCCCACTTGGAGTGCCCAAGCGAAGCAGCGTGCAGATGGACCGGTGGGAGAGAGTCGGTGAGGATGGGGAGTGGGATCCACACGTGCGTTGACATCCCTGCAGACATCGCCAGCGCGGGGTCAACGGCGTGGCCGCGAGGATGTTCCTGAAATGACGGGTCGACACTTCTTGAAACGTGTTCTAGTCACGGTTCTGAGTGCTTGAGGTGTTTGAGATGTAAGCTTGATGCTCCACTACTGCCGCTACCAATGGTGTGGTGTGGACCTTTGGGCCGGCGAAGCTGTGCTATGGTATGCGCACTCTCGATGTGGGTGCAATTGCACTGCAATGTGGCAGGTTGGCAATACCACGAAATGCACATTGTTCTTCTGAAAGACAATTCAGAGAATTTGCACGCTTTGCCGCGACAACGGTAGTCTTCGCCTCACTGCCATTGACGCGCGCCGAAATACCTCCATCAGTCGTTCACCACGCGTTCCCACGCGTCTCTCGGCCTTATATCTCTGCCAACTCAACAAATCAACCCTTTCAAGCAAAGATGTGCAAACACGATCAACACAACTCTACTGTTCCGTTCTCGCCGTGCAGAGATATTGGGCATCGTGAGGCTTCAAGAGTGGATTCCGGTACTCAGAATTCTGCCAGCAGCGGTATCCCGGACACTCAAGCGACGTGTCCACCCTCAAATCTTCATTGGGTAGTGATCGGACAACGACTTCACGTTACGGAGCCTCTACCGCGGAGACTATCACTGGCCTGAGAAAACATGAACGGGGTGAGGTTTGCAGGTCAATGTTGGTGAAGGAAGGTGCGCGACAGCCAAGCTGTCGAACTCGGCAGTCCTGGACCCTGACGTGTGCCCCGCCTTCACGACACCAAGATCTTGCTTCCTTGATAAGCCGTCGACATCACCCTTTCCTGCAACGGTAGCAGGATATGTGCAGTCAGCGTACCTCGCGAGACTTCCCCGTCCTTGACATGGACGTCGCACAAGAAGCGCAGCAGGATTACAGCTCTTGCGCGGCGGCCAGGGCTTGATTGTCAAGGCACAGGGTTGCGGGACGGCCCATGATTAGTGGGAGGGTGTGCACGTTCATGGTGATGATGCTCGTGTTAGAAGGCACGAGCCGGTTGATCAAGATGCTGTTTGGCTTAATCAGGACATATATGTATCATGTGAGCGCGGCTGCGGTCTCGCCTGTTGTTGCACCACAGGAACAAGAACCGGGTTGGAGTCAGAGGGTGTGCGACTGTTTCAGTGTAACACCACATCGTAGAAATGCCGGTTCTCGAGTTCTGCCTTGCAAACTTACGCAACTCAAACTTGAGGATCAGTGAATTTCCGATTTGGCCCTATCTTGTGTAGATCTGGTTGTTTGGCCCCGTCTCTTAGTGTGCCATTTCAGGCGTGGCAACTCACGTCACGGTTCGTGGATCGCGGAATCACGGATCAGGTAATGCATCATGGCACAGTGATGTGAAATTCAAGTCTTCAAATTTGTCAAACGTATCTCCATAATCTCATCTAGACGAAATTGCCTTATTGCCTTGTTACATCATATCATTCGTCATTCCCCCTCAACACCTCGAAGGTGGAGTGTACCATGTGCTCACAAAGCCTTTGTTATCCATTTTCAGGGTAAACTTTATTCTTGCGCCGAACCGCGTGCTCCAAAAAGCAGCAAAGCTCATGTGAAAGCAAGGCAAAGCCGTTAATAATGCAGTGCGCATGTGCAAGGGCCGTCGCGGATTGGTGCGGAGCATGCAGCGGGCGTTGCTGTGCAGATCGCCGTTGCAGTGGCAGGTGGTTGCGTGTCGTTGGCGTGCCAAACTTGCGTTAAGGTTCAAAATGTAGCGTGCGTCGCACGTTCATGTGATCATTCAGCGGTAGTAGCCAGAGAGACGGTGCTCGCGCAGGTCACGAGCGGACGGCTCGCGAACTTCGACATTGTATTTGGCACTGCGTCGCTTCTTCAAATCCTCCTCGTACAGAGAGCCACGACGGGAGCTAGAGTTGTTGATCTCGACCTTGTCTGGCCAGTCAACAACCTCACCAGAACGTGGCCGGGAGGACTTGGTTCTCGGCTTCTCGTGCTCGACTTTGACGGACTTCTGTCGCACAGGTAGTGTGATGGGTGTGCGAGGAGCAACATGGTAGTGACGATCCATAGAGACGAACGCGCGGCGTGACCTGTGACGCAGGCTGCGCTCGATGGCCCTCAAGAGGCCGCTGACTTCGACGTAACCGGCTGGAATCTCGACCTGGACAATCTTGTTGTCCTCTTCCTTCGTAGAGAAGGCCTTGCCGTCCTTGTTGTAGATGTAAGAGGCAACTTCCTGGGCTAGACGGTGCCCGTGCTCACAGAGCTGGTCGTGGCTGCGGTGGACTTCGTATGGGTTGTGGCAGTATGCACATTTGCGAGCGTGCATCTCGAAGTTGTACAATGCCCAGCTCTCGGCGTTGGTCACTGGACGAGAGAATGACTCGACTGGGTCCTTCATGAATCCAACGGACCGCCTCTTCTCCGAAGAGACAGGCTTGGAGTGGATGACTGTAGGCATGGTGGGCCGTGATACTGCTGACGGCATGGTGGTTGTGTTTGAGTTCTTCAAGATCGAATATAGCCGGGGAGCCGTTGTGATGTTGGTGCCAAGTGGAGACAGAGAGGCGTTGATGAAGTCACTCCCTAGAGAGTAACTTAGTTGATCCGTTTTGTAGATGGACCCAAAGCCTGGAACTGGATGTCGAGTTGTTGGTGAGAGTTGGTTTGGTGAGGATTCATGGTGTGGGTGGGATCAATCCAATATATGTTTATCGAGTCTTGGAGTCCGCAGCTGGGCGTGGTGTGGATGGCAGCCTGAGCTAAGGATGCAGCCATAAGGCGACAGGGGTCCGTTGACATGGGCACGTCCCCATCAGCAGGGCTAAGTAAGTGGGTCGACTAGCGAGGGCGGTCTGCTTCGCTACCCATGACGACGATTCCTCAGAAAGCCAAGAAGGAACTTGACACAGTCGGAGGTCGGAAGGCCGTCCAACGGCTGCTGTCAGAGTGCGCTATCTGGCAGCGGAGATAGTGAATACAGTTTCATGAAACATGTGAACCCAAGGAGTGCGCCAGCAGCCGCCTGGTTTGGCTCCTGAGCGCGACGCGCAAACATGTTCGAGGTTTGCGCGTAAGCATTGCTGTTGCGCAACTAGAAAGGTCAGTTGCCATGATGAGCGTATCGTGATTCGACAATCTGTCCCCTGTGGTCAAGCCGTTCACGCAGGTTGATGGTGTTGGCGCGTTTGCTGCCTTGTCCGTCTCGCATCGCCAGGCAGCATCAGCCACAGAGGCTACTTCTTTCCGAGCTTAGTGCCACCTTCTACCCACCTTTTCATCACTCAACCGTGCACTTTGCGCAGCCTCTCTTTCCGTCTCACCGCACCGCACTGCCACACCAGTCAAGCATTGTACGTCACGGATCCTCTCAGTTGCGCAAGTCCGCATGTGTGACACCAGTGTCAAGCAAGAACGCAGAGCTGTCGCGAAGTGCACCTATTGCATTTATTGCAGTGGCACCCGGAAGTCGGCGCAGTCTGCCCCGCCATCTCTTTCAACACATTGGCCTTCGCTCTGCGACCTGCGCCCTTTCGTTGCAGTCCTCGGCTACTGCCTGCGACGGGAGCGCGATTGGACCGTGGGTCTCTCCAAAGACTCATCCAATGTTACTCGAGCCTGGGCCTGCTGCGGGCAGCCGTTTGCCCTTGCCTGCAGGCGCCATACGTTCAATCGCTTGACGCACCAAATGCAGCGATGCTGCTCTCGTCTGACCGGAAAATCATGCGATCTGATTCGTCAATTGCTTGCTTTCCGGTAAAGTCACAAATTATGGCTTCATGAATAGTTCACGCACCCTTGCCGGGCTGATAGCGGCTGCGATGAAGCTGAGAGGGAACGATACACTGAATACACGAACGACCTCCGTTCAGCCTTTGGGGCAATCTGAAACAGAAGTTCTTGACTTGTTATCATTCGGTGTTCTCGTTGAACGTTGTGCGTGCCCAGTGAGTCAACACCTGTATTTCCTCATGGGGCGTACCCTTATGACTCCAATGCTCACTGATCGGCCCGCCCCGCGCATTACACAAAAGATTGACGAGTAAGTCGCTTTTCCATGAAACTAAGGCATCTCGAAGCACATGACCCTTCTGCCATGACTTGGCCGGTGCACTTCGTTCCTTCTAGCGCGGCTCTGCAGACGTCACTAGGGCTGTGAAGCTGCGAACTACTGATCACCGGAATCTAACACCTTTTCCTCCATACGGCTAGGGAATAGCTCTCGCTTTCCGCCCACTCTCAACCCCGCCAAATAGCAGCTTAGGTGTGCCGAGCAGACTTGGGGAACCTCAAGCTGACCGATGTTTACTTCCGTCTTTTCCATCTTCACGGTCGTCACATGCTGGCAGAAAGATCACAGATCACTGGGCAACGTAATGCAAGCATACCATGCCCCAACATTGCGCTATCAAACTTATTCACCACAGTTTGTTGCATGTCTTAGCTGCCTTGTATCAAGCCAAGAACTAGGTCGATGCCACGTTGCCGTTGCCGCAGTGCGACAGTACACAATACTAACAGGCCGAAAGCCACGCTGCGACATCAGGGGACACAGATCGTGACATGTGACCTGCTTCGTTCGCTCACCACTTATTAGGCTCGCAACGATTGAAGCCGGTCACGTTACCGGTTCCGTTGAATCTAAACCACATTTGACACCGAGAAGGTTGCTTATGCCATATCGCAGCAGCTTCCAAGCAGGCAAACCCCGCTAAGACAGACGACCAAGATTATGAATGGCGGCTGCGACGGGTCAAGCAACACGTCAAGAGGCTACCTCTGCGAACTATCACCAATCCCTCTCAGCTTCTCGCTAAAGCCGGACACTCGACCATGTCGAAGACCGCCCATCCATCGAGCGATCATGAATAGCTGATTCTCAACATCAGCATCGAATGACCGAGTTCATGACGCTCGGATGACTACGACTTCACCGGACTCTGACGTGTTTTTTTTCCAGTATAGGCAGCGCACATAGCAGCTGAAAGGCGATTGATGACATGCCGTTACAAACTCAAGGGCGAGGCAATGCCTTTGTACGTTGCAGGATGTGTTCCAACGTGCCAAGCCCGACTTCAACGGCTGACCGAATCTTTGCATGCTCACAATGTCCTTTGCATCGAATTTGAGTGATCCGCATGTGTCGTGCACGGAAGTCTTACCATTCTGGCAGGTAAATGCCTTTATCGTAGCATGGGCTTACTCAACTGGCCAAACAGCCGCCTGCCCTCAGCTCATATGCTGACAGACGCGTAGCGCACTCTCGCGCTGCCATCAGCTGCACCCCACAATGCACCGTCTGTCAAAACGCTTGATCTTGCAATGTCGGTCAAGAAGTTACAGCATGCGTTTTGCAGTTGGAAAACAAGCGACCCTAGTTCGCAGAAAGCGATCGGAAACCTGCATTGCTTTCCTCCGATCTGGCGCTTGGGTCGCGCTTGCGGTGTAGACTAACGAATAGCTTCACGCAACGTTCCCCTACAGACTCCACTCGAGATTCATTGTCATCATAGAATTCTACAAATTCATAAAAAACGTCTTCATATCCTGTCTTTACCGCACAATTGCCTGAGACACCTGACCGCGCGTTCTGCGCTTTGGTCAGCCATTAACCCCTTTCTTCGCTAGCGTGTAATCCGTGTGCTGGCTTCACCGCAACTTCAGGAATCTTATTTTGCGACCTGCAGAGCACAAAGTTCCTTTTAAGGTCCAGCCCTCCCTTTCAATCGCACTCAAACTCAACATCTCCAACCCGCAAGAGCAAGGAAACTTAAGACAGAAAGAGATAGGAAATGCCGCCCCGAAGTGTATGCCTAAATGTTTTCACCACGAGTCTTGGCGAGGCCGGAGCGGCGGTGAGGGAAGGACGAGAGGTCAACCCCCATGAGCTCACCTTTGGAAGAAGAGACTCTGCACAGAGCCTGCCCGATGATGGTACGCACCGACCTCGAACATCTGGATCGCAATTTGGAGGTTACCTGTCGTGTTGTCGCAGCGACTAACTTGAAACGCAGATACCGCTCGCCGCTCGTCCTCAGGGTCAATCGCCCCTTCTTCAGCCTCCACATCACCACCACCAGCATTCAACCGCGCAGATTTCTTCACTTCTCTGCGCCCAGCAGCTTCCACCGAGAGCCTGAACTCCGCATTTGCTTTCGGCTCCTCCAAGCGTGAGTTATGCACCTCTCCTGCAGGAACCCGATCCATTTCCGCTTTGGGCACTAGCTTGATGGGTTTCAAGGCAACCCGACCGAGCAGCTGGTGCCTCAACGCAGCAGCTTCAGCCCTGCGGATTTTCTAGAACATCATGCTGACGATCTGTTGCAGCTTGCTCAACTTGCTCTGGTCAAACCGCAAGGCTCCGTTGCTCGCGCTGCAAGAACGCTTACTACTGTGACAAAGCCTGCCAGAAATCCTCCTGGAAGGCACACCGACAAGTCTGCGAGCCGGTCTCTCAGACGCAGGGTTTCTCCGCACCAGCAACACCCAGCTTTTACAACCCAGCCAGTCCCACCAACGCCTAATTTATGTTCATATATCCCCAAATCGGCGTCACGCATGCTGTTGTACAAAGAGAAACGGTCCGAAGAGCATGCGCAGTTTTTGCGGACCGAAGAGAATGACGATGGATGAGCGGTGAAGATGAGCACGGGCTTTTACGACAACTTGCATAGCATGATGTGGCATTTTTGCATCCAAGCGTTTCTACACACGGTGTTCTGGAGTTTTACTAGACCGATCAAGCATTCAATTGCTAAGACGAATGAACCTTACGACCTTATTACACTTGTTCGCCGACTTCACGCTCGTGATCAAACTGAACCACTGCGCTTCGCTAATAGTGTTAGCTGATGCAAAAGCACTACTACGATGCAAGGTCTCAAGTCAGCTGCTTTTATCGACACGACATTATCGGAAGTAAATCACGTGATGATGCTCTTCCAGCGTATCCCAAGCGTAGATCCACCTAGCTCTGAATCTAGCCCAGTTACCATCAACCCTTGAACACTATCCTACAACTCGTCCTTCCCCCCATTCCACCCATCCCCCACACCCCTCATCCACTGCACACCCACCAACTCCAATCCATGCCCTTCCACAAACTCTTTCGCCCCAAAACTCCTCCGTTCCACGAACTCATCACCCCCAACATTCCCCTTCTCGACACTGAAGCCCGTCGGCTCTTTGAAGAGCAGGAACAAGTACCGATGCGGCCCGCTCTCGTCCTTCGGCCCGGGCGCAAGGTACGGAGTAACCGTCTTCCCGTCTTTCACATCGCCTGTTACATCGCTTGAGCTAGATCCGTTTGATGAGGTGGAGGAGGCGGGGATGTTGGTCACAATCCAGTGGCGCCAGTATGCGAACTTTGGGTCGTCGGGAGTTGGCGCGTCGGGGTCGATAAGGAGGAGTGTGAAGGTTGATGCGGGGCCCGGGGTAGACGAGGAGAATGTTATACTGGGTATGGATTTAACGTCGCTTACGCGGACTAGAGAGCCATTCGCGGGCGATTTGGAGGGGAAAGAGACATTCAAAGAGTAGGTGGGCGTGAAGCTCGAGGGAACGATGGGAGAGGGTAGGAGGGAGGCGATTTTGAGGCTGTCGATGAGCGCTTTGGTCGCCATTATGGATCTTCTGATGCTCGAATGTCTAGAGGAGGTGGCATCCGTTGTGTTCAAGTAGTCGAGATGCTCGGAGTGTTTTGTTGCGTGTATAGATCTCCGTGCTGCTGATTGGTGGATAATCTGACTGTCGAAGTCTTGGGGACCCATCTTTGCTTGGCTTGGTCCATATCTTTGATGTTCATGTTTTTACATGGTTTTGACATGCATCTTTATGTTTCTGACAAAAACGTTCGACAACGTGCAGGTCCTCTAATAATGACGATGAATGTAACTATCCATCATGGGAATCTTTGTGCAAAGTTCTTGGGCTTATGCCATTTATGCTATTCAAGCTATTCTCAACCGTCCAACCCCGACGCTCACCGTGGGAGGACTGGCACATCATCAATATCCAACAACTTCCAATTTCTCAGCTCTTTTGAAAGCAATGAACGCCTGTTCCAGTTCAGTCTGAGCACGCCAGGTATCGTACCAGGTGTCGAACACGCTGAGGTTCACGCTCTCGAGCATCCTGGAACCCTTCTCAAGCCCGCTGGTAGGACTGGTCGGCAGTGCCAACCTCCATAATCGTGGCCGTGAGTAGTCGAGAGCTCAACAGCGCCCATCCGGTTCCGTCCGATCTCTCACTTCCCTCCAAGTTCAATTCTCCACGTGGGATTTCAGTGAATGCGATAGGCGCCAGGTCTGACGGTAGATCCACATTTGGAGTCTCGATCGACTTGGGAATGAACACTCGCGCTTCTTTGATGGGGAAGCCGAGAGACACGTCGAATTGTTCAAAATGATAGGCGCAAAATTGTGCCACTGCTGCTCGCCAAAGACGATGCTGTCGCAAAAAGTACTCTGCCTGACGCTTGCAACAATCTTAAGATTCTTCTTGCTTAGCTGCTTCAATTAGGCGTTTCTCCTTCGCGTGTCAAATTCTGGAATCACGGCGCGGCTGTTGCAGTTCCATCTTTTTGATCGGTTCGTCAAGGCGTGCCAGATATGGTGCCCTTGCAGTATGTTCTGAGTTAGCATATTGAAACCATGGCAAAAGCATGACCCAGCTTATGCTTCGCGAGCTCTAGATGTGTTTTCAATTTTGCCAATGTCTCAGATTTCGTGGAAACCTCGGCCCGTTCGATCTCCTATCCATGCTTCTCGTGAGCTTCAAACGTTTGACGCAGCTGCCCACGTTGGACAACAGTATAATCCGAGATGATCGTGATGGTGTCAAAGAACCCGCTTACATAAGGGCGCTTGCTGAGGTCAGGAAAGTAGGGTTTCTACTGACATTCTCCACGTTAATCAGAATTCGCACGCAGTACCAATAGCTGGCTTTGTACTTTTCTAGCATGCCGAGAGACTGAGGATCCATTCGTCCCATGCGCACTGCTCGAGAATGGATCTCCCGTGTGAACTTATGCTTCAACCACAGGAGCGCATGCACGTGGGATGATCTCCCGCACGCCCCAGACATATTCAGTGCTATTAACGACGATGTCGTGTGTGAATTCTGTTCAAGAATGCGCGTTTTGACGTTCGTAACGTAGTACGAGAATCCGTCTCGCTGGATGGAGCCGCAGTCTTGTAGTTTCTGCTCTCAAAGGCAGTGTCGCTACGACGCGCTCGTATCCTTCGGCAGTAAGCTCTTTAATGTTCGAAGAGACAACTCTCAGCTGCGTTCCATTGGTAAATGAAGTATAACAAGCGTCAGTCTCTCGTGCTGTAGCTCTTCGTCTGGTGTCATGGTATCGCTCCCTCTCAGGCTTGGTGTTTAATGCCTTATCTCGCAGTATAAGCAGTACTACGCCCATACCTTGTCTGTTGAGTAGGCTTGAGGGAGCTCTGCGCGGAAGTCCGGGCTCATCTCCGCAAGAACAGATTTGGATTTGATCCCAATAACATTGCCTCGGGCATAGTGCATATTCATGTACTTGTAGATAGATTCAACGGCCTATCTGGTTTCTCAGAACAGCAATTGCTGAGGACTGCAGGTCATCCGAGGATCATCGTCCACAGGACTTGCCCTAAAGGATGGTTGTCTAAGCGCATTCATGCCTCCAGTCATGGTAAGCAACACTACAGCCTCATTCAAGATCTTTCGCGGCTCCTTTCGGTTGATCTCTCCTTTCGTCAGATGCAAACTGATGGTTCGCTAGGAACTGTATGAATAGCGGTGCGGGTTGCACCGTATCTGAGTTCAATTTGTCGGATCATGTTCATGGAGAGATGGAGAACTGTACAGTAAGCCAGCGATTCAATAGGAAAAGTTTTGGAGCGTGACCATGATGTCACCACCTTGCTTCTAGGTCGACGTCTTGTGAAGAGAGAAACCAACAGATGTGTTTGGTAAACTTGCGATCGACTTCAAAGTCCGATCAGTCCTACTCTTAGCTGCCGAAACCGCAACGCGGGGTCGCAAGCTTCGGCCGACCTCATGACGTCCGCCTCTCCACATTCGGGATCTCCATCTGGAGGCTCGGAACGCGGGATGCGGAACGCGGAAAGCTCCACCTCGGCCATAAACAGGCAATATATTACGACCGTAGATTTTCATCTGTGCTGTAAAAGAATCCAGTGACACAACATGGGCAATCTCATCCCCTTCATCGTTGCCATAAGCGCAATCGTACTCGCCTACACCTATCTCACCGACCCTCTGCGCAAGGTTCCCGGTCCCCTCTCCGCCCGCTTCTCGCGGCTATGGATGGTCCAGCACTCGCGCTCAGGCGACATGCATACGACCATGATTGCCTTGCACCAAAAGCACGGCAAGCTGGTGCGCACAGCACCAAACGAAGTCAGCATCTCCGATCCAGCCGCCATCAAGACCATCTACGGCGCTGGCTCGAAGTTCCGAAAGAGCGATTGGTACTCTGTTTGGCAGGGGCATCGCACGTTTGATTTGTTTGGCGAGAGAGATGAGAAGGTGCATGGTAGGCAGAGGAGACTTGTCAGTAACATCTATAGCTTGGATCAATTGAAGAAGATGGAGCCGTATGTTGACAACACGTTGTCACTGTTCTTGAATAGGTTAGGGGAAGTTGGAAAGCAAGGAGCCATCGATATGGGCAAGTGGGCGCAGATGTTTGCGTTTGGTATGACATCCCTGATCCAATACATATATGATATTGCTGATACTCTGCAGATGTCATTGGTGAAGTCACGTTCTCGCGTCGCTTCGGCTTTCTCGCAGCAGGCAAGGACGACGGCTCGTTCACAGCCATCGATTCAGCTTTGCACTCGGCTGCTTGGATAGGCCAGACACCTTGGCTGTACTGGCTCCACGACCTCTTTATGCCTTATGTCGGCAACTACCTCGGTGTCAACAATCGCAACGGCTCTCTACGTCAATTTGCTGCTCGAGAGTGCAATGAGCGCAAAGGCCGCGGAAGCGATCACCGCGACATGTTGCGCGCGCTTATGGATGTGAAGGAGCAGAAGCCGAGCGAGTTTGATGACAACGGTGTGCTGAGCATGGCAGCAAGCAATATTTTTGCTGGTAGTGACACCACCGGAATCAGCATTGGCGCGGTGCTTTACAACCTCTGTAAGCACCCTGCTTGTAAAGAGAGGCTAGTGAAAGAGATCAAGGAGGCAATGCAAGACGAGGGTCTTAGTCCAACAGAGAACATGCCCTTCCAAGTTGGCCACGCCATGCCTTACCTTCAGGCTTGCATATACGAGGCATTAAGGCTGCATCCAGCAGTCGGCATGTCGTTGCCTAGAGTTGTACCGCAAGAAGGCTTTGAGATTGATGGGACCTTCGTCCCGGCTGGCGTAAGTCGTTCTTCCAGTCTGATTCGATCACCGACTAATGTTTCTCAGACCATCATCGGTGCCAATCCGTGGGTCATACACAGGCAAAAGGAAATCTTCGGTGCGGATTGTGAGACCTTCCGTCCAGAGCGGTGGCTCGAGGGGGACAGAAGTCAGATGGGTGCGTTTTCATTCTTGGCAACGGACGAAAAACTTACACGAATCGTAGATCGAAATTTCTTCGCATTCGGCAGCGGTTCACGGACTTGCATTGGCCGAAGTAAGTGACTTCCATTCTCGCTGCACATGCGCCAGCAAGGTCTTACATGGCGCAGATTTGAGCTGGATCGAGATGACAAAACTCATACCCTCCCTCCTCATGCGCTTTGACATCGCTTTGGCGCACCCAAATGAGGAGCCCGAGCAACATTGTTGGTATGCTTTCTCTCCCATGACCTCTAATCTTGAAAAATTCGACTGACATCCATTAGGTGGTTTGTCAAGCAGGAAGGATTGGACATGAGACTCACACCTCGCACTTTGTAGTATGATGACGAAATACTGCCATAGCCCTCTGCGCATACTGCCATCTAGACCAAAGCCAGAGCCGGTCAAATCGTGAATGTCATGGATACCAAAAGAAGGTCGTTTTGATGTGACGGCGGTATTCAATGACTACGGTCTTTGTACAATGGTCCTTTGAGTAGCTGTTGTCGCCTTCCTCACTTTGACACAAGAGGCATGACTTGAGGGAATTCGAAGGTTTGCTCCGGACATGGTCCTTTCCGTGTCGAGACCCTGCGAAACGAGGATATCGCACCCTCTGCCACGCATCTTAATCACAAGCGGTGTAAGCAGCTTTTCTAGCTGAGCTATAGCCCTCTTCGAAGTGAACTTGACCCACATCTAGATTCGTACTCCCGCTGGATCAGTCAATCTGAGCAGGGATCTCAAATAACGCACTGCCTTGACGAGGACATGCTTTTCTTGTTCGTTCTTTCATAGTCAAAACCTCTCATGCGGTAAGCCTTTGAGGTGAGCGTTTATGTCGGGAGATTTGATGTATTGTCGTCAAATGACGCCTGTGTGGAGGATGCCTGTCTTCAAACAGAAGTTAAGGTCCGCTCTATGGCTCAGGGATATCCAGCGTTGCCAACTGGAATTGCTACGGAAGGGAACGGTTACGGGACGCAGCCGTATATAATAGTAAGTAACAGAAATTATAGTAAGCTACAACAGTAGCATTACGTGGCTGTATATAAAGCTGCAGTACAGAAGTACTATGGCAAGTTTTAGTGTGCCGAAGTTTTTCAGGATGTTGACAAGATATTGCATGCTGAAATTGAGGTCCGGTGACTGGCGTGACCCAAAAGGATAGCTGAACGAGTCGTCAAAATGGTCTAACGGTATGTTCTAAGACTTGCTTGATGAAAGAGGCTATGGCGTGCATCGAGTCGAGAGATGCATGATCTACGTAATCGAAGTAGTAACATGACACCATTTCCTTCTTTTCCGGACTTAGCGTGTTCAGTAAAGTGTTCCGGAGATTCGCTGCAAGTAAAGACTTTCCGGCTCCAAGAATAACATAGCGGGAGAGACATGTCGATTGCGGAGAGGTGAACCATAAGACGTATTCATGGGTACCTTGCAGCCAGTTGCATATGCCAGAATGCGTGACAATGAACAATCGAAATTGTTTGCTTAGATAGTTCGCGGCAGGTAGGCTGATCAACGCTCGGCTTCGTCTTTCCAGTCTTGTGTTACGAATTTGCAGGGCCTGGTTGCGCAACTGGAGTCCTCGGTTCTGGGCGGACTAGATCATATGGGCTAAACCAGCTTCTTTGCTCATGCGCTTTGAATGAAGGCTGAGGCTACTGATGTGATCGTCGAATGTACGAAGGTGCGAGCTCCAGAGCCACCTGAGAGCTATAGACATTCGGACTAGACTCCATAAGCTTATTGAGGACAATGATGACTGTTAAACTTACTAATAGACTTTCTGGTACGGAAGAGGAAGTTTTTGGTCGCCACGCAGAAATGAACCGAAGGAGGGCATCTCCGATCTGAGCTAAACAATCTATAAGTTTCTCCTGAAAACTTGCAGGTTCGGCGGCTCTGGGTATTTATCAATCATCCGTCGCCTGTGTGCTAGCACATGACGTACCAGCAATATGACTCTGATGCTTCCCCACAATGGGCTCATGACGAGAGGACAGGTGTTGACGAAGACGTCCATTGCTTTACCGTAGTCCTCAATGGAATTTATGAGCGGTAATAAGCGCTGCTGCAAACACCACATACGACTGCCCCTTCCATGGCTTTTTTTTGGCAATTGCTCGCATCATAGAAGAGATTCTCGAGTGTCGCTGTCTCATACAAGCTGACCTCATGTGGCGGGAGATTATCGATGATCCTCTTCTTAGCCGTCTCCCAGGGCCGGGTTGCGATTGCCAGGCTAGTCTTGACTGTTGACATGGCGAAGAGGAGGCCACCTCGATCACTGCAAGGTCCGTGGGGATCCTGGCTTACGTGTCGATAAGAATGAGGTTGAGCATCGGGCTACGAAAGAGAAGAGGGAAAGACCAGGTTCAAGGCTGTGTATGGCTCAGCCCCGCGCAGATGTGACATGCACGCCTCGTAGCTTGTAGCCAATCGCACCTCAGCTGCTGCTGCAGGGTCCTTGTTGTGGCGTGATGAATCCGCCGGAATGTGTGCTGACGCTTAAATGGATTTGTGCTCTGTGAGAGCACGAAAAACGTTGCTGAGTTGTATCCATGGTCGCGGGTTTGCACTTGCCCAGTGGCGCACCTGTTGAACGCCGTCGAGATCGTCTCGCATATGCTCTGCAGACGTCGTCCCGTTGAGCACTTCAACGCCCGAATCCATGACCAGCGCATACAGTGCCGTCGGCATCGAGACGCCTGCTGCCTCCGCCAACTCTTGCACAGGCTTTGACTTGAGCAGCTTCGGGTTGCCAGTCAGCGTCCAGAATGATTGATAAGTAATCCCATTCTCCCGGCAGAATGCTCGCAGTGGCCCGTCGTAGCGAGTCTGAGCATAGAAGCGGTTCTGGACAACCGAAGGCTTGATGGTGGATGTGTTGTAGATCTCGCGGACGACTGGGAGAGTGACGTTGGAGATGCCGAGGGCCTTGATCTTGTGCGGGACGTAAGTCTCCAGCAATCTCCAGGCCTCGAGTGTCTGTTCGAGCGTCGGTAGCGGTGAGTGCAAGAGCAGGCAGTCGAGGTACGTTCCCTCCTCTGAGTCCTGCTGGGTTCGCAGGTTGTTCAGCGATGATGCAACGGAAGTATGTATCTGAGTTTCTAGTGGCGCATTGGGATCGTAAGGCATATTGCTTAGATCCTGACCGGCTGGCGTGGTATACTTGGTCTGCACGTACAGATCTTGTCGTGACACCAGGCCTTCGCTGTACACCTCGCGCAGCGCCTTGCCTACCAAATGCTCCTGGTAGTGTTTGGGCTGTGCAGCCGTGTCAACGCGTCGGAAGCCTTGCTTGAGTGCTTCCTTGACCAGCACCTTCGTCTGATCTTTTTTCCAGGCCGTGCCATAGGCGAAGGCAGGCTTATCATCCGCCAGACGCGAATGGGAGCCGAACGGCGATGCAGAAGCCATGCTGCGAATGGGAACGGTCGAGTTTGAAGCAGTGATAATGAAGCGGCGGCAAGCAAGGGGACGTGTGAATAAGCTCAATTGACGAGTATGAGACATGGATTACGACTAAGCTGAACTTTGACAATGATTGTTGACGAAACGCACGTGGTGAGGCTCAAGGAAGGCACGTCCTGACGTAATCCCCAAGCTCCGAGTTCAGGGTCCAGTCTGCCCCACCAATCCCGCGATGCCGTGATTGAGAAAGTACCGAAACGCTGACCAACGACTCACACTGCAATTGCACAATAGAGTGACCTTCTCCTGCGCATTTAGCTATCTTCAGGGACAATCAACAGGCAGAATACACAAGATGGTCCGCCCCACAGGTCCCCGCGACCCCATCGCCGGCCCCGACACCCCACAGCCTCCCTTCCCGCTCAAGCTACGAGGGCCCGTAATCAAGGGTTTCGGGCGCGGCAGCAAAGAGGTCCTTCCTTGCTCCCCAACTAACTCTCTCCCCAAGCTAACGCCTTCCAGCTCGGCATTCCCACGGCCAACATCCCGCTCTCCGGGCTCAGCATAAACGGCTATTCGGACCTCGACAGCGGCATCTACTACGGCTTCTGCACGCTCGACCACTCGACCATCCCTTCCAGTACATCCTCCACCACCGTCCCGTCCGCAACCTCCGACACCTCCATCCCCTCCCAGTCCTCCTCCCACGCCGTCCTCGACCTCGAGTACGCCGCCTCCACCCCGTCCACGGGCCGATCCCCCGTGTACCCCACAGTCCTCAGCATCGGCTACAACCCGTACTACAAGAATACCACCCGCTCCATCGAGATCCACATCCTTGCCAACTTCTCGTCCGACTTCTACGGCGCAGAACTGTCCCTGGTCATCTTGGGTTTTATACGGCCCGAGTACGATTATGTGAGCAAAGAGGCGCTGGTCGAGGATATCAGGGAGGATATTAGGGTTGCGCAGAGGAGTTTGGCGAGGGAGGGGTATCAGGTATACAAGGAGGAGGGGTGGTTACAAGGCAAGGGTGGTGAGGGGGAGGGACAGGTGACGGGGGAGAAGACGGGACGTGGGAGTGTGGAGGGTGACGAGGAGGACGAGCGGGAGAACGTCAAGCTTGTGCCGGGCGATCAGGGGCAGAAGGATGAGGTGGCTGTGAGCGCTATGCCGAGTTAGGGGTCTACAGGACCTGCATTCATGTCCGACTGGAGGGGAAATGCTACGGGATACACATAGACGATACAATCATAGAAGTAGCGATGCAAATGTGTTCATTCATGAAGAAGTCTTAAAGGATGAAACCTCGAACGCGAATATTCCCTGGTATCCCAAGCATGCCGTAGCCAACAAACCGTAAACGCCAGACTTGTGTCAATCCGTCTTCCATCCCAAACCATTAATATTCAAAACCGGTGCACAGCGTGCCAAGAAAGAGAAGAGAAAAAGGCGCCTAGCACCCGCTCACAAATCGCTCCTTAAGCTAATGCAATCCCTTATCGAGAACCGGCATAACCTTTCATCGTCAGTACCTCAGTTCGCTCACATCACCAGGGAGGGAGAAACTTACGCTCATACACACCAAAACGGGCATATCGAATATGTCCCTCTTGATATGCCACCAAATCATGCAATCCACCATGCCGTTCTTCGCTCCCAGTCTCTGCATCGCGCTCTCGCCCTGATGCACCCCGGCGCCGCCGCCGCCCTCGGTCTTGATCTCGCGCTCCTCGTGCTTGTGCCCGCGGCCCTGGTTCTCGCGTTCCGCAAGCCGCTCGACATCCGCTTTGGTCTGGTACCGCAGCATGTTGACGCGCTGGTGCGCAAATCCGCGGGGGTCCTGGTACGCGAGCTCCGAGAAGCGCTGGAGGTACTGCAGCGCGCTCTTCGGCTCCATGAGCTGGATGATGTTGACCGGCTGAGGTTCGTCAGTCCCCATCTCCTGCTGCTGCGCCGCGAGCGTGGGCGTGGTGTTGCTCGTGCTGAGCTCCGACTCGTTCGGGTCGCGGTTGCCGTGCTGATTGACGGTCAGATTGGGTTCTTGTCCGAGCAGCACTTCACGCTTCCAGCCTGTCAGGATGGTAAATTCTTTGTTCATGCCGACGATTTCGCCGCTGCGCCGGCAGATGATGAAGGGCGTGCCGACTTCAGCGAAGTGTTCTTGGAGTGTGAGGAGGTGTCGTTGCAAGCCTTTTTCTTGGTGGATGAGGTCTTCTTTTTCGAGCTTCGAGTGCACGTCCACGAGCACGCCTCGGAAATTTTGCACATATTCCTGCGCTTTGGCGGCCCAGGGCCGGCTGTACTTGGTCAGAATCAATTGGAAGAGCTTGTGATAGCCTTTGACGTAGTCGTGCGGCTTTGTAATGCCTTGGTAGATGCTCTTCGTGTCACGATGCCGCTTGCGCACGCCGTTGGAGTGGATGGGTTGAAGGGCATTATTAGATGTGCGGGTGTCTTGTTGCCGCCGGCTGACTGTGGGTGATCGCTGCTGTTGTTGCGGCTGATGTGGGTTTGCGAAGAATGCAGCTGATGCCAACGGATTATCCGCCTCATATGTCGAGTTTGCATCTGTGGACGCAGGGCTGGCGGTGTGGTGGCTGGCTGGTCCTTGTCCTATTGCGAACGCATGCGGGCCGTTTAGACTATCCTGTCGGTGGCTGTTGTGATCCATCGATGCAGTGGTAGGTGTGCCGTGGGGTGTTTGGACTTGCAGGCTGCCATTCCGGGAGTTTGGTTGCTGCCAGTCTTCTGCTGGCAGGCCGTTCGGGTTCATGGGCATCATCGAAGCTTGCTGTGAGTGGTCTACATAGCCGCCTTGCACTTGCGGATTGTACATGTTAATGGGCTGTTGCGAATTCATCATGGCATTGTCGTTGGGCGGTGTCTCGGCAGCTCCTGACGACATGTGACCGAGCATGCCAAACTCCAAAGCGCCGTAGTGGTTGCCGAAGTTGAGACTGGAGATGTCAAAGTTGAACAGAGCCGGGTCACTCGGATCAAACAGCGGCCCGCCGAACTGCTGCATTGGTGCTGGCTGGGGCTGTGGAATTGTCGTGGCGACATTGGGGACAGAGCCTTGGTGTGAATGTTGATATGGTGGCGATATGGGAGACTGCTGATTGTTGTAGGTCGGTGCGGGGGCAGAATTCGGAGGGTAGAATGCCTGTTGCGGAGCTTGAGCGTAGTGGTTGCCTTGCTGGGCCATGGACACGGCTTGAGTGTCCTGGCTTGGAAGAGGCGTGGGCCGGTTGCCATTCATGTAGGGATAATGGCCACCTACGCCAGGCATGAGAGCGCCATCGGGCGCGTCGTGGAGATACTTGGCCTTCTTGCGCACACCATCCATGCAGTGATCCGCAAGGTTGCGCTTAACACAGCGCAGACATGGTCGTTCGTCGCCTGCGAAGTCAGTATGGGTCAATTCCCAGGCCATTCTGACACTCACCACAAGTCAGATGCGCGCGCTGACACGCAAAGCATGCTCTCCTCGCCTTCTTCCTCCTCGGCCTCAGCGGGTCCTTTGCGTTGCTCTTCGCCTGGCCATTAGTGTCCTTCTTCCCGTCGTCGCCCTTGTGCTCTTTCTGGTTTTGTTCGGCAGCCATGTCTTCGTCGTAGTCACCACTGAAATCCGGTGAGGGAGATGCATCGTCCTGGTCTGGGGACGACATGATATCAGCTAATGTGGGCTCAACTGGAGCCTCGCACGGTCACTGCTGTGTTCTACTGCGTGCTGTAGGCGCACGTTTAGTGCTGCGTGCAGCCGTCAGTGGTGCGCTCGGGGGTGTACCCAGCACAACGGTTCAGCCAATGTCTCAGCGGAGGCACGGATGGCGGCGTTCCAGCGGCGTGTTTCGCGGTGAAGTCACGCGTGCGCTGGCTGCTCGAACGGGCGCTGTCGTGGCACAGCAGCGTATCCAATGGATGCGCGTCACGGGGGCCGAAGGGGAAGCAATGAAGATCCCAGAGCGCGGTGTCAGGGTATTCTAAGAGCACGCTCAATCCGGCGCGCAGGTATGGAGCAATACGACAGTGATACAGGGCCAGGGTCCATGTAATCGAGAGGGCATTCCACGGGGCCACAGGATCATGTTTGATAGCCAAATGCTACCGAGACGTACTGCCCATGCTGCTGGACGCTAAGGTGTGCGACAGGTGCAGGGCCCGCGTCCGCGGTGAGAGAGCCGTGAGGCAGGCGCGCTGGAGTATTGGGGTGGGGCAGGTCGGTCGAGCAAGGCAGGTGCGCTGCGCAGCGCTGGAAGGAGCTCTCGACGCTGCGGGACGGCGCTTGAGGCTGTGTCGGTGGGAGCGATCGCGGGCAGCAACGCAGGGCAGCAGCAGCTGGACGGAGGCAAGAGCGCAGCCGGGCGGGAAATCCAATGCTCCAATGCTGCACTGGTCCAGGGTCTGGCAATACCAGTGGTAATTGCGCGCGCTGGGCGTGGTCGTGTGTGCGCGCGTGTGCTGGTCGTCAAGGCTGACGAGGGTGTTGCGCTTTGATGCGATTCCCCGCAATTGGCTGACGAGCTTTGCTAGAAGGTGCAACCCATCGCTCCTGCCTCGGTCCCTGTCTACCGGTTTTAGCGACCCGCCCTGGCCAATGGGACGCTGTGCTATGGAACTCTGACAGAGCGCCCATCCAGAGCAGAGCGAACACCTCACGCCCGCAGCCGCTCCTTACAGCCGGCTGTCCAGGAGCTACTGCACACTATCCCTCAAGCCTCAGGTGCTCCCCAGCCATCTCGCGTTCAGAGGAAAAGAGATCGCACGGCGCAATTTTCCTCACGCGCGCTCAGGCCGCACCACGCAGGAGAGCAGCAAGCAGCCGCCGCTGCACTTGATTGCATGTCCCCAAGGCTCGGCTACGAGGCCATGTGTGCAGTTGCGATCGCGGCCTTGGCAGGCGTTCACTCGCCCATTAGTGGCTGAAAGGTAGCCTTCGTGGGTCCCTGTACGACCTCCCGTCACCACTCAACACACCATGCCACTCCTCGCCTACACCTCGCGAGACTCTGTGTGCCCTGGATTGTCTCATTATCCATGACGTTGGCATGCTGAACACGTTCGTGCCCTCCCTCGCTAACGGCACTGTCCGCAACCGCTGCTGTTACGTGCGCCCGCCAACCTTCGATCAGGCGTGGTCGTCCTCGTGGCGCCCAGGTCAAGTCACACAAAGGCCCAGCCGGCCTGCCTCATGTCGTCTCACGTGGGGACGCAGCATCCAATAATGACGGCATGTAAGCCGTGTCACTTCCTCTATTATTAGGCGCTTCTATTGCATTCCGCCACACCTCGCGTCGACACGGCGGCCCGTCTACGCTGATGCAAACTTACTGTTGCCCCTGAGCCGCTTGCCGAATCGAAAGAAGAGGATGGGAAATCTGTGTTTCTGTGCGTTAGCGAATACCAGATCCATTGCTCTGGGTCTGTCTTACGGGGCCATAGCGAGAGCAAGGAACGCGAGCAAGGATGTCGCCCATTGATATCCAAGATCTTTTCCAAATCAGTGACCGCTCTTTGATCAGGCCGCACGTTTTTGGAGACCTACTGTTGTACATCTGAACACCGAAGAGAGGGAACGCCGCTGCGAAGTACGACCTTGCGAACGAGTTCGCGGCTAGGGCACTTGCAGCATAGAGTGGGTACTGGTCGGCGAGGTCAACGATTGTATCAGGCTGTGGGGCCGGTTTGGTAGCACTTACAGCTTCCACGAGGAAGGTGAAGACTCCTGAGTATACCCAGATGATTCTGTAAACATGCGGTCAGTACTCGGCTATCGATGACACTTGCAAAGGTCTTAGCCTACCCGACTCCAAAGAGCCCTGAGAAGATGATCGGGACTGTCGTGCCACGGTCAGCTATTATTACAGTATGATAGTATGCACAATATGTCGTACCTATCCAGTGTACCCTGCGACCAAGAATGTGTTAGCGACGGCCCAACACGTTTTCCAGAAGGATTTACTTACGAAGGATACGTGGTCCATCCAAACCCTGCATGAAACGTGATTAGAAGCAGTCAAACGTCAGATGCCTGTAATCACTTACCAAAGAGTGCAATTGGGACCAACCAAGCGCCGAGTATCGTCGATGGGAGCCGAAACTCTGGTTCTGAACCACCAGGCTCACCCCCTTGCGCTTCGCGTTGCCGCACGAGCCTGCCATAGATGCGTCGCCAGATTGGGTCGGTGCAGATGCCTGTGAGCATGCCCACAAACAAGCCCAAGAACGCAAGGCCGACTTGGGATGTGCTGAAACCGTGATTGGTGCCGAAGACCAATGGGAATGCACCAAAGACTGTGGGATGTCAGCCGCGCAGCACCAAGGAGATATTCAGGACTCACAAAGGTACAGAATCCCTAGTAAGATTGCAGATAGAATGCAGAGGCTGAGGCACTGAATACGAGCGTAAGTCCACCAATGAGTGTTCTGGCGAGATCGGTTTGCTTACCATTGGTTCGAAGAAAAGAAGTTGAAACGGGCGGATGCATGACCACAGCACCGTCTTAGCGATTGATCGGTCAAGCTTCTCGATAGGCGCGATCCATTCTTGGTTGCCAGTCTCCTTGCGCAGACGAATCGCCTTGCGACGAAGCAGAACGGGGTGGTACGTCTCAGGCACGAAGAACGCAATCAGGAAAAGCTGGTGTGTAGTGTCAATTTCTCGCCCCGGTGGTGTGTGGCACTGCCTTACCTGGACTCCGGACCAGATGATGAGTACATAAAAGCACCTGTTCGACATCAGTACACCGCTCCATGTCATGAGAGCGAGGTGGTGGATGCCCCGGCCGAAAAAGGGAACGACATAAAAAGTAACGTGATTGAGTGGGCCTTGAGTAATGACGAATCGACTTGCAGGTGGTGCAACAGTCGGTGGTGGGTCTGCGACACTTACCATCGCCACGAGGTGTTCTCAACAATGAAGCCGCCGATTAGAGGCCCTATTTCCGGACCTGTGTCTATGTCAGTCCATTGGGTCTTTGACTCCAGTAGGCTACGGACCGATAAACGGTGATGCCGTATACACCATCATCGGTGCGGATAGTTCCTTAGTCTGCGTTAGCTCGATTCCTGTCCTAACCTTGCCATGCCTTACATGTTTAGCAAACATATCCCCCACGGTACCGCCCGCAACACTGAGAAAAGCTGAACCGGCAAGTCCATTGAAGAACCTGGCGATCAGCATTGTCTGTATGTTCCGAGCAACGGCGCACGGGATCAGCCAAATGAGGAAAAACGTGAACGAGCCAATGTAGATCGGCCGGCGGCCATAAAACTGTAACTTGTGAGCGAATGGCCATGCGCGAATGTGCATACGCCTGCATCTTGGACGCACCTCAGAGAGAGGGCTCAACACCATCGGGCCAGCTCCCAAACCAGCCACGAACAGCGACAGACCAAGCGTGCAAATGAGCCGAGAAGCTCCGAACTCAGGTTCGAGTTGGCTGTAGGTCGACGTGTATAGCGAAGAAGTGCACGTACTGGTATGGAATTAGTTTCGTAACGAGGTGGCCTAGTCCTTCAATGTCGGACTTACACACAAAGTGAGCTTGCAGCACAGATCAATACTATGATCCATCGTCGTAGGCTGGACATGCTCCTCGGATTCTCAGGATCTGCATCGCCATCGAAAGCTACCAAGTACGGTTCTGGAGCCACAACACCAGCCTTGGCTCTAGTCGGCCGTTGGCTGCTCTCATCTCCGTCGTGGTGCCAGGTGTAGCCGTCTGCGCCTGCTCTTGAATGGTGGGATTCGACCCTTTTCAGACTTTTGCTGTCTTGCGATCTCCTCGCGCGACTCCTTGATCTACTAGAAGGTAGAATTTCCTCTTCCTTCGCTGAATGTTCCGTACCATCGAGACCTATCACCTTTTCTTCATCGTCACCAATGAAGTCATCTCTCCTTTTCTCGCTGATATTTGATTCGCTGATCCCAGACTCCTCTCGTATCGAGCCATCGCTGCTGCTAGTGGACTTCCTCATGTCGGCGTACACCCTCTTCGTTCTTAATTGAGGACTGCAGCGGCGCAGATATCTTCAGCAGACGACGTGTGACCGTATCCGACGCGTTGACGTTGGGTTAGAAATCCACAATGCTTCCCGCCGCAAGGATCCACTCGGATATAACTCGCTTGCGCCCGCCCGAATCGCTATCTCCCTGCGATGACCAAGCTTGGCCTCGACACGTTCGTATGACGAAGGCAGCTGCGAGACCCGAGAGAACTGCGTTCAAAGCGCGATGGTGTAGCTGATAAGATGCATATTGTGCAAAGATGCGCGTTGCCGTCAAACCGAACGCATTGCGGCAGATGTCTCGCAAGCGCATGGATCGAGTCTCGAACGCTTCTGTGCAAAGTGGGGGCGTTGTGAGCTTGACGAAACAACATCTGGGGTGCGTCACCACTCCGTCGGAAGGATCATCGAACTGGTGCTGATAAACAGTCTGCGCTCTGCTTCTTGCTCTAAAAAATTATTCTTCTTGTTTGCTCGTCTCCTCTTGCCAGAGCCGCCTTTCTCAAAGGATGATATAGACATGCGCCGTGTCGTCGTTCTGCTGCTGTAGTTGTGCATCTGCCGTCCTGGGTGCCGTTGAACCGTGAGGCTGAAGACAAGCTTTCGATTGGATCGTTGTGCGACCGCCAACGGCAGAGCTTTCTTCCACCTCACCAAATTCTCGCATTGCAGCAATATTCGGATACGGATCCTAACTAGATATCAGAAGGCAGTCAACATCTATCTACGCATCGTCGAAATGTGCATAGACCCTCTGCGAGCTATAATGATTGTACTGTTAATTCCAACTTTCTCTACGACACGAGAGCCAAAGTATGAGCTGGCAACAGATAGAGCTGCATCGTAATGAGTTGTGTAACGTCAGGAGGTCCAACTGGGTGTCGCGCCCTAAAAGAGGGCAGGAGTCGAGGAAGGTTGCAGCAAACGCAGCCGTGTTGAGTTGGTGGGTCGCGCTCAAGCCAAACACAACAAAAGGAAATACAACACCAACGTCGCGAGAACGTGGTATCTTGATCTGCAAATCGCCGAAGCAGAGGACAAGACTTGCAGTCGATATAAAAGAGCACCAAGCAACATTGTGCGATAACCGCCAGGTACATAGCCGCAATGACAATCACGTGTTGACACCTTCACGACTGCCAGATTCCTCGCAGCGTTGTCGTCCCCCTTACATAAGCCCGCCCTTCACGCGGAAATCCATCTGGAGTTCCTGCAAGCGACTTATCAATCTGCTTTCGCTTCCGCGGATTTAGAAGATACGGCTGTTGTGCATCAACTTTCGCAGACACGGCAGAATTTCTTTCAAGAAGTACCGTTTCCCGACTCTCCGCGGTGCTGACTTCCCCTTGTCGATCTTCTATTCAGCCTGAATGTGCCACCAATTGTGTTCGACTTAACACAAGCTAGCGCAAGCCCCTCACGTCTTCTGCGGGGCCCCGCCTTGTCCGCCTTGCGGCTCAACTCCAAAAAAGCTCCTTCAAGACAAGCGAAGCAACGGCTGTGGCTGGCAACCGAGCTCCGGACAGAAGACCGCGTGTTTGACTCGGACATAATGGTAGTAACGGTGCCACTACCGATCTTGTACCGCGTCAATAACACACCATGACGTACACACATCGCGACGCTCTCACGTTGAGGGCCCGCTCTTGTGGTCGACGATCAGCCTGCGGCTATTGATTGAGATTTAAAGGACGATTGCCGAGCTCGATGAGGACACCAGGAAGAACATCATCGGCGAACGCTCAAGATGTACACTACCACGCAGTATTACCTAGCACTCTTGTGGGCAACAGGTGCCTACGCGCTCTTCCCAGACTGCATCAACGGTCCGCTGAAGAATGAGACTATCTGTAACCCTTCTGCTTGTACGCTTTGGACTCACGTGTCGAGCGATGAACACAGACTGATCAGACACCAGCACCCCTCGATCGCGCCAAGTCCTTGGTTGCTCTATACACTCTCGAGGAGAAGATCAATGCCACCTCGAGCGGATCTCCTGGAGTTGAACGTCTCGGAATTCCACCATACCAATGGTGGAGCGAGGGTCTCCACGGTATCGCAGGACCGTACACCAATTTCAGCGATTCCGGCGAATACAGCTACTCAACCTCCTTCCCGCAGCCAATTCTGATGGGCGCTGCTTTCGACGATGCTCTGATCACCGAAGTCGCGAAGGTCATTTCTGTGGAGGCCAGGGCGTTCAACAACGCTAACCGCACAGGTCTTGATTTCTGGACACCTGTAAGTGCTTCATCGCTTGCGTTTGTTTGACCTTTACTAACTAGAGTACACCAGAATATTAACCCTTTCAGAGACCCAAGATGGGGACGCGGACAAGAGACGCCTGGTGAAGACGCTTATCATCTGTCGTCCTATGTCAAAGCCTTGATTGCGGGTCTGCAAGGTGATGCGACTGACCCGTACAAGCGAGTCGTCGCAACATGCAAGCACTACGCTGGATATGACATTGAAGACTGGAATGGCAATCTGAGGTACCAGAATGACGTACAAATCTCTCAGCAAGATCTCGTCGAGTACTACCTTGCACCCTTCCAAGCTTGTGTTGAGGCCAATGTGGGCGCGTTCATGTGCTCCTACAGTAAGTTCCCGCATCCCGCTCAACTTGAAAATACCTAACGGGATTGCAGATGCTCTCAATGGTGTCCCTACATGCGCCGACCCCTACCTCCTTCAGACAATTCTTCGCGAGCACTGGGGCTGGACCAATGAAGAGCAGTGGGTCACCTCAGATTGCGATGCTATTCAGAACGTCTACTTGCCGCACGAGTGGTCCGCTACACGCGAGCAGGCAGTTGCCGACTCGCTCATTGCTGGTACTGATCTTGACTGCGGTGTCTACATGCAGAACCATCTTCCCGGTGCCTTCGCCCAAAAGCTTGTCAATGTGACTACACTCGACCAAGCGCTTGTCCGACAGTACTCCTCTCTTGTCCGTCTTGGCTGGTTTGACTCTGCGGCCAGTCAGCCGTACAGGCAGCTCGGCTGGGACGCAGTGGCGACCAATGCTTCACAGGCACTTGCCCGCAGAGCTGCCACTGAAGGCATCGTTCTGCTAAAGAACGACGGTGTTCTGCCCCTGGATCTCAGCTCGAAGTCGGTAGGTCTTTTCGGTGACTGGGCAAATGCTACCACCCAGCTACTCGGTATGTTGGACGCCATGAGTGTTCCCCAGGTGTCTCACTAACGAGTTTAGGAAACTATGCTGGTGAGCCTACCTACCTGCACGGTCCACTCTACGCGTTGCAAGCGGCGAACATCAAAGTCAACTACGCAGGCGGCAAGCCGGGAGGCCAGGGTGACCCTACTACGAACAGTTGGCTCAATCTCAAGCCGACCATGGATGCTAGCGATGTTTTGATCTACGTCGGAGGTATCGACAACAGCGTTGAGGAGGAAGGCCATGACCGCACTTCTCTTGCTTGGACCGGCGCCCAGCTTGATGTCATCACCCAGCTCGCAGACACCGGAAAGCCTGTCATCGTCGTCAGCATGGGCGGTGGTCAGATCGACTCGTCTCCCATTGCCAACAACCCCAACATCTCAGCTCTTTTGTGGGCTGGTTACCCCGGCCAGGATGGTGGCTCTGCCATCGTGGACATCCTCACTGGCAAGGCCGCCCCCGCTGGTCGTCTTCCGCAGACACAATACCCATCCAACTACATTAGCGAAGTCCCAATGACTGACATGGGTCTTCGCCCCAGCGAGAACAACCCCGGAAGGACGTACAAGTGGTATAACGACACACCAGTCTTCGAGTTTGGCTTCGGTATGCATTACACCAACTTCTCGGCTGAGATCGCTCCCATGAACCAGAGCTACTCTGTTTCGGAACTTGTGTCAAGGTGCCCCAGTATCAACTCGACCAACCTTGCCAGTTGCGCACACGTGTCTGTGCCCGTCAAAATCACCAATACCGGCGACATGGCTTCTGATTACGTCACCCTGGGCTTCCTCGCCGGCAACTTCGGTCCAGCACCACAGCCTAAGAAGTCTCTGGTCTCCTACCAGCGCTTGTTCAACATCGCCCCTGGAGCTTCATCTACTGCCTTGCTGAACCTGACCCTTGCGAGTCTTGTGAGAGCCGACGAGATGGGCAACAAGGTCCTGTACCCTGGCGACTACAGCCTCCTCATCGACAACGGACCACTCGCCATGGGCAACTTCACTTTGACTGGCGATCAGATGACCCTGGAGAATTGGCCCCAGCCGCCTGCCAACAGGACTAGTGCGGGAGTTAGTGGTGTGGAGGGATACTTTGTCGCTGGATACGGTAGTGACCAGGAACAGCTTTGAGATGCTCCAGAAGTTGTCCACCGAGATCGTCCCGGAACATACTGAATGACTTTCTATCCATGATTCCACGTCCATGTGTCTTCCTCCTTTAGCACTCGTGAGGCTCATTGATTCCGCTTATTTGTGCCTGAATTATCGCAGCCAAGAGCTTTTGAGCAGCCACTCGGCAAAGTGAACAAGGTACACGAGGTCGTTGGTTGAATGATTTCCACAGTCTGGCAGCACTTTAGAGCAGAACATTCTGGAAAATGGTCTGTAGCTCTTGTCTTGAAAGGTGTCTCACAACTAAACAGATTTACTGATGGCTACAATAGTTTGGTTGTCTATGGGATGTCAAGTGGCGGCCCGGGAGCTCTTTGATGCAGTAAGTAATATTGCCATGGCCGACCCTCGCAATCTACAGGGTGAATGGGGGACAATAAAACGCCGACCTCGAACGCTCAGAGCGCAATGTTGAAGAGATAAGTGGACTGTTGGGTCAATCCAGTCATCTCATTCGATGGCTTCGTCGCGATACAGGAATCTGGTAGTTGACGTGCTCGCAACCACCGAATTGCGTGCTTTCCCCACTAATGTCGAAGTCGCGAACAACGTGGGCAGCGAACGACAGCAATTGCATAAATTGCGAGGCGGTTCCCGCACAGCGCTTGAGACCATAATTATTCGAATCGTAGATAGCTTATCTTTCACTGTGAATTACGTTGACATTCGGGATGGCAGCAGAAGCCAAGACCTCTCCTCCATCCCTGCGGAAGTCAGGTGTACTCGACAGCAAGTTCGATTTCGAAGATTCCACACCTGTCATCGGTCGCGAGTACTCCACTGTCAACATCGTTGACGATCTTCTGAACGCTGAAAATGCCGATGAGCTCATCCGCGATCTCGCCATCACAAGTAAGACCAGAATCCTCATCGGCTCCCACAAACAATACTAACAACCCAGTCTCGGAACGTGGCGTTGTTTTCTTCCGTTCTCAGCACAACCTAACCGACGCGCTGCAAAAGCAGCTCGTCCACCGCCTCGGCCAACTCACAAACAAGCCGTCGGGCTCCACCCTGCATATCCACCCCATCCTGAACAATACCAGCGAGTTCGGCGTGGCGGACGCGGAGATTAGTACCATCAGCTCTCTGCAACGTAAAAAGACGTTCAACCATCAGAAAAGTGAGCGGTCTACTGGCTCGCGTCGTTATGACGCCGCGCAGTGGCATTCGGACATCCAGTTCGAGCCTGTACCCGCCGACTATACCAGCTTACGGCTCACACAGCTCCCAGAAACAGGTGGAGACACGCTTTGGGCCAGTGGATATGAGATTTACGATCGGTTCTCTCGCGCTTACCAGGTTTTCTTCGAGAGCCTGACTGCGACGTTTGTCGGCGATGGGTTCATCAAGGCCGCGGCGGCGAATCCAGAGAAGATCAAGATCTGGGAGGGCCAGCGTGGCAGTCCGAAAAATGTGGGCAGGGAGTTGAGTGCCGTACATCCCGTTGTGAGGACAAATCCGGTCACCGGCTGGAAGAGTATCTTCGCTCTTGGCCCGTTCCCGAAGTACATTAATGAGCTCAACGACAAAGAGTCGAGTGAGTTGTTGGCCAAGTTCTTGAACACCGTCTATGAGAATCATGACCTGCAGGTCAGATTCAAGTGGAGGAATGAGAATGATCTCGGTAGGTCTGGTTGGTGGAAGTTGTCAGGAATCTGTGCTGACAATGACAGCTATTTGGGACAACCGCAGCGCTTTTCATACCGCGACACACGACTACGAGGGTCTGGGTGAGCGCTTTGGCAATCGTGCTGTGGGGATTGGTGAAACTCCGTACTTGGACCCGAGCAGCCGGTCTAGCAGAGTTGTCAACAAGCAAGCTGGCTTAATTAGCTTGATTGACTTGATTGGAAATAAGTAAGTCAATCAAGTCAAGCTCATTCACCTATTTTCGCGAGCAATTCAAGCTGCTATAGACCTCCAGATTAGCTAACTTAACTTAATTGCTTGCTCGCTTAACTAACAGCTGCTAAAAAGTAAGGTTGTAGAGGTAGCTAGTAATAGATTATCACGTGCTTTTTCAGATGTTAAGCCGCCAATCAGCTTACTTTCCTGTGATAGTTAGCAGCTCCCAGCCATCTATTTGCGCGTACTTACTGCTTTTTAGCGCGTCAACTGTGCCCTATCCCATCTTCTAGCCTACTTTGTACCCGTTGCCCTATCACCATGCCCCCAAGAATGAGCAATCGCACGCCTAAACGTRGTGTTGAGGCAACTGAGCCAGCTAAGCTGCCAGCTAAGCGTCGCCATAAGCCTACCCAGCGGTTGTTAGAGAGCCAGAGGCAGCTCACACCGCCCCGAACCCAGTCATCCCAGCCATCCCAGCGGCAGTTGTCACCAATCGAGTCACCATTGTCGCCATCACTACAGACTCCTCTACCTATCGGTCTACGGTTGGCGGCCTCTCCAGCGGTGGATGAGGCGCCGTGGGAGACTCAGGTCCGCGATAATCAGCCGGCAAGCGCATTGTTGGCGCCTAAGAAGGGGTCTATAGCAGCTACGGAGGCTTCTAGTAAGCCTAGCGTTAGCGTTAACGCGCTTTTTGAAGGGCTTTCCAATAACTTCACAAGGCTTAATTAGCGGCGAGTGCCTAGGTTGATAAAGCCGTTGGCTCAATCAGCGCGTAAGAAGAGCTAGGTCTTCCGCTATAGGTACCGTACAGTTACTAAGCTGCCGCCTTATCGCGTCTTCTTTATCTACTATATTTGTTATCAACGGCGCGCACAAGGCAGTGGCAAGTACGACGTTACTAAAGCAACTACTGCTACTGCCAACCACTTGCTTACAGCTTATCAAATAAGCGTTAACAGTAAAGTAGAGACACCAGTTATAGCCAATGGGCAGCGCTCCCTGCGCCAAATGCTCAGCAACGGGCAGCAGACGCCGCGCGCGATAGCCAATACTATGGGCAACTTCGATGTGCAAGGCTTCCGTATGGCTGCTGTGTCGTGGCTTATAAGCAACAATCACCCATTACACGAGCTTGAGACGCCAGCGTTCAGGCAGATGATGGAGTTTGCAAACCCAGAGGCAGCGCGAGCGCTGTGGGCGTCACACAATAGCGTGTTAAGGTTTGTAATGAAGGTTTACGCGTTTATGCAGCTGCAGGTTGCTAAGGCCTTGTCTAACGCTGTTAGCAAGATCTACATAAGCTTTGACAGTTAGACAGCTAAAGGCGGTCGCCGCGGCTTCCTTGGTGTAGTTGCTTACTTTGCTGACGACGCTAGTATTATAAGAGACTTGCCATTAGCATTGCTGCAGCTTACAGGTTGCTATACTAGCAATAAGATAGGCGAAGCTGTAGCTCAAATTCTCTGGCACTTTGGTGTACGTGCTAGCCAGCTTGGTTGCTACGTACTTAACAACGCTGCCCTAAATAACGTTGCTGTAAGCAAGTTAGCAGAAACCTTTAATCAGAACGCTAGCGATGTACGCCTACGCTGCGGCTGTCACGTACTAAATCTTATTGGGCAACAAGTAATTTTTGGGCGCGATAAGGAGAGCTACAGGAATACTTCAGCTGCTGTAGCAGATAAGGCGGCGTTTATGGAGGCTTAGCGCCGCGAAGGTCCTATAGGCGTACTTTTTGCAGTTATCAACTACATTAAAACCCCACAGCAATACGATTTGCTCGACGATTACCAGCAACGCGTTAACAACAGCCTGCCGGAGGAGCTGCAGCGCACGATAAAGGTACCTATCAAGCCTGTCGTCACCCGCTGGAATAGCTACGAAGCCACCATCCAGCGCGCAGTTGAGCTCCGTGAGCCGCTCCACCTCTATATCAACTATCACATTCGTCATCAAGCTGCGGAAGATGACCTCCAGGCAAGCCGAGGCAAGCCGTGCGCAACAACGGTGCCTTCGTGGATGCGTTCTAACAGGCTTACTGCTTTAGATTGGCAGGTGCTTACTAACTACTTACAAGTACTTCGGCCGCTAAAGCTTGCTACGCAGCGGCTTAAAGGCAGAGGCAAGTCTAGCAGGTTTAGTGCAAGCCACAAGGTAATCCCAGTGTTTGAATACCTACTCAGCACCTACGATAATATCGCCACGGCGTTCGAATCAGTCGACTACGAAGCTCACAACGCACCTGAAGACCACCTTGCAATCAACGTCCGCGCTGGCTGGAATAAGCTAAACGAATATCACCACAAGATAGCAGACGCGCCGTACTACTACATTGCTACACTTCTCCACCCGTATTACAAAACATATTGTGAGAATGCGTGGGTAGATAAGAGCGAGCTGCTGGCYAAGTGCCACGCTGGCTTCTTGCGGATTTGGTTTACCTACAAGCCACACGACTTGCCTCTACAGCGGCCAAAAATAGCAGCAGATAGCTCTATTGACGACGCGATTGATGCTGTTGTTAACGCTGAACTAGTTAGTGGCAATGCTGTTAGCGATGAGTACGAGAACTGGCGCAAATACGAGCCACGGTGGACGCGGGAGTATTACTTCAGCGATACTGCAGAGTCCCCAATCACATACTGGCTACGGCTTAAACTAGCGTATCCTAACCTTGCGCAGTTGGCTATTGACACGCTTACTATCCCCGCCTCAAGCTGCGATTGCGAGCGTATGTTCAGTGAGCTCAGCGATCTACTTGAGCCTAAACGACGCAAGATAAATAGTCACCTGTTAGCAGCCCTACAGTCAATACGCGGCTGGACTCGCGCAGGTTTCTCAACACCGACTGGAGCGGAAACAGCAACATTTACTGACAACGAGATGGACTCTGAGTACGCGATGAGGGACTGGGAAGCAGATACTTTATAATTTTGTACTAAAGCGTACTTCTGCAACACTAAAATACTCAATCAAATCAATCAAGCAAGTCAATCGAGCCTCTAGAGCAATCTAATCAATTCAATCCGCCGCTTCAATTACGCTAACCAAGTTAATTCAAGGTGACGCTGCCAGCTTGATTGACTTGATTGTTGACAACTCTGCGGTCTAGGACAGAGGCGCTGGCGGAGAGGCAGCACGAGGAGGCCAAGGCTAAGGTAGGCAGCGAAGGTACAATCGACACGACGAACACCGTGTCAGCGTGATCAATGATCCTTAAAATCCACGCTCACGTCGAGGTCGACCTCGGATCGGTCTTCTAGGTCTCCCTGTCGACATACGTGTGAGATTGTAGTCGCATCTACTGCCTACTAGTGTTTAGATGAGAACCACCCTACATACAAGAGATACTTGCCGCTTGATGTACAGCGAGATTTGCTACGAGCTTTCCCATGCTTGGACGGAAAGGATATACAAAGCTTGGAATATCTTCACGTCTCATGTGCTTCTGCCATTAGACGTTCTACAGAACCGAATGCAATCTGGTTCCGGGGTCTATAGCATTGACCTACACATTCGGTTCCTTACCATTGATCTCGACGCTTCCCAGGAATATAATGCGTGCCTACTGAGCCAGTTCTAAGCAACGGAATGACGCTTCTGAGCGTGCAATGGGTGTGTCTACATTCGGAAACCAGCTAGAGACCAGTTCTTTCACTGAAGAGGGCCCCCTGGTCTAATCCATGTATGGTACTGAGTATGTCATTTGAGGTCATGGAGCTAGATATACTGGCGCCACTAGGGAGCTTCATCGGTTGATACTTTGGTAGATGGGCCGTGGAGGTAAAGAAGACTGGGGATGCTGCTAATATACTAGTGACACAGGACCGGCTTGTATGCATCCGAGGCATGACAGAAGATTGTAATGAGCCTTGAGGGCGTTAGCCGGCTCAAGAATGTGTGCAGCTGAGGTATTCCGTGTGGAAGCTGCACTGAACCATGTACAGCTGGACTAGCTCAATGCGTCGCTTTACGCAGCAAGGAGAAGAAGAAGACAGTTGCGCGACGCTATTTCCAGGCACTATATACGGAGTGTCCCACGTAGCTATTTTCGTCATATTTCTGCCGCGCTTCATCACCTGCTGCTCTTACCACTTAGTCTTCCACCTGAAGATATTCTCTGCAACTTTTCTACTCTTCCTTAGATAGTGGCTGAGCCGGGAATGAGTACAGTTCCCTTTCGACGTGAACGAGACTTTGGACGTCTCGCCCTGCGTATTTCCTAGTGGATAGAGTTATCCAAATCGAAGCTTGTTCCCGGGAGTTCTTCAATAATTTGACACGGCGTAACTATAAGCCCGTGCACACCTGTGGCTCGCTTTGACAGGCTCCACGGGACTTGAGAGTGACCGTCACGGCATCGTACATCTACTCGCTTCTTGATGCAGTTCGACCTCGCCTGTTCAGTAATGGATGAGAGACCTCGGCACGTCCACGATCGGTTTGGAGCCGTCATACTCTATGAGCATGCCATGCTCTTGTTTGATATTACAGGGATTAGGTTTTGGAACGATACGAATGGGGCATAAAACGAGTTCGATCTTTGCACTCTATTTGAGTAGTACTTTACTCCGGGAACCTGTGCAAGTTACATGAACATACATGAGCGATGCCTCGGTAGGCCGCAATAGACCTCAATCTTGACTGGCCGTGTGAACCAGTTCGTAGGGGAAGATCCCTTGGCGTCTCACCAGGATAGCCTACGAATATATTAGAGATGTATCCATGTGCATGCAAGCTTAACCACTCTCGACACTGCCGAGGCACAGCAAGCTGAATGCGAAACAACAATTATTCGCTCCCAATATTCTTCGTCCTCTACCTCGATACCGATGTTCTCAGTCGACAAATGTTCTTGACCGTACCGCTGCCCGCGTGGGTCTTGAGTGCCAGATGGTCACTTACTTGAAACAAACTAAGGTCAGGCAGCCTTTACTTTTTGACAGCCAAGCAAACCACCGTTTCTTTCGTTTCCGCTCTCAGCCCCGCCGTTAGAGACATCCTTGGTGATCATTCTGCAACTCACGAATCATCTACTAAACAAGATAATTCCAGCCGAGGCCCGCTGAAACAGGTGATACAATCCTGCCAGATGTTCAAGCCGGGTGCTGGGATCAAGACTACAATGTGTATCGCCCAGTTGTCGAAGACTGATAAATAAATGAGAAAAGGTCTCGAAATTTATTCCAAACTGACAAACCATCTTTGCGTTGTCGATTCTTTGAGGTTCAAACTCACTTTGAATTTTTGATTCCATTTCTGCGCCCTTCATTCTAGTCCAGACCAGACAACTACACTCACAACCAGAATGCGGTTCTCTACCGTCTTCACCCTTTCTGCAGCTGCATCCTCGGCGCTGGCATTCCCGACCTATGCCGATGTCAAGATCCGGCAGGCCTGGCAAGCCAAACCGTGGACAGCTCCAGGACCCAACGACGGTGAGTGAGCCGACAGCAACGGCAGAATGGCGTCTGCGGCAGAACAAGACACTGACGGGAGGCTTGATAGCACGCGGACCGTGTCCAGGCCTCAACACACTTGCTAATCACGGATACCTGCCATCGAATGGGCGTGAGATCTCGCGCGACGTGCTGGCGAAGGCAATGCTCGACGGATTCAACATTGCCAATAGCGACGCCATCATCCTTTTCTCCCAGGCTGTGCGCACCAACCCGGAGCCCTTTGCGCGGACCTTTGACCTCGATACGCTGGGCCGCGAGGGCGTGCTCGAGCATGACTTCAGTCTGAGGTACGCGTTTCGTCAAGTCTCACCTTGCTGTCCTTGATCTTGTGAGATAGTCTCAACTGACAATTTACATGCAGCCGCTCTGATCGGTTCTTCGCTAACCCTCTCCCTTTCAACGAGACCGTCTGGAACGAGACGGCGTCGTTCTTCACCACGGAAGAGATCACCATCCAGCAAGTGGCCGATGCGCGCATGGCGCGCCTCGCGACGTCCGAGCGCACCAACCCGCAGCACAAGAACTCGTTGCTAGCTGATGGCTTCAGTTGGGGCGAGTGCGCGTCCTTCTTCGAGATCATGGCTGATGGAACGACGGGCACCGTCCGGAAAGATTTCATCGAGTATTGGCTGCGTAAGTCTCCCTGCTTTGGACTAAATATGGCCAGAAGCGTGCATATTTGACTAATATCGGTTCGTCGATCCAGGCAATGAACGCTTGCCCACCGAGATTGGGTGGACGCGGCGACCGACGGTGATGCAGACTAGCGAGCGCACGAAGTTCACGAGGGAATTGATGAAGGCTGCGGGCGAGTTGTAGGCTGGCTTTGCTGTTGGAAGTATCCTCCATGCCCATTGATTTGACTCGATGCACTGCGGTAGCTTGGAGTAGGTTGGGTGTTGCTCTCGTGTTTCGCTTGAGTAACTTCATAGTGAATTGTCTTCTAAATCAAGTCTTGGTTCTCAGTACATTCACCGGATCATAGCATGCAAACACATGTGCGATGAGAACCTTTACACGCGCGATGGACCAGCATCGTATTGGAAGCCTACCCGCTCGCCTCGACATGTGGGCTTACCAAGATCTTGACATGTTGGTCTCGCTTTGCCACAAGCTCATCGAACCCCTTTGTCACGATGTCGTCGATATAAATTTTACTTGTGACCATAGTTTCGAGGTTCTTGAACCTGCCTTGAAAGGTGTAAGTGCAAGCAAAGCCGCTCGTAGTTCGTACTCACCCGCAGCAAAGGCATCCACAACATCTTTGAACTCTTCGTCTGTGTATGCCAGACAGCATTTAATCGTGACCTCCTTCAACAAGAACGGGAAGAATGGTATCTGCATCTACGCAACATCAACAGGATCGTGCAGGGTAAATTTACCTCGAGATCACTTACCGGCGTACCAAACCACGCCGCAACATTCATATACACTCCCCTGTACCTCACCGCATCCATCCCCGCCTCGAACCCCTTCTGATTGCCTGCGCAATCGAAAACCACGTCGACACCGTCTCCTGCCGTCACCTCGCGACACCGCGCCCCAATGTCCTCCTCGAGCGGATTAAGCACCACATCCGCGACACTCTCATTCTGCAACCTCCTCGCAACCGTCGGCTCACTGACAATGATCTTCCTGCACGCGAAAGCGCGCAGCACAATCATGACCGCGACGCCGACGGGCCCACCGCCGACAACCAGGACACTCATTTCCCCCCAGTCCTCGACGCCAGTGGTCTTAACAGCGTGCCAGCCGACAGCCAGCGGCTCGATCAGCGCCGCTTTCTCCAACTCGACGTGCGGCGGCAATGCATAGACCTGGCGCGCATCCACGCACACTCTCTCGGCGAACCCGCCTCCGCCGCCAGACAAGCCCTTGAAGCCCAAAGAATCGCAGCCGTGCGTGAACCCTCGTTTGCATTTCTTACAGCTCCGGCAGTAGAGTCGCGGATCGATGACCACGGGCGTGCCTTCCTTCAGCTGCGGGGAGGAAGACGGGGCGCTGATGATGCGGCCGACGAACTCGTGGCCGAGGGTTACTGGGATGTGGGAGTTGGTTAGGGGGTGGGGGCGTGTGGGCGGGGGGGAGGAGAACGGGCCGTGGAGGTATTCGTGCAGATCTGAGCCACAGATGCCGGCGAAGGATACTGCTATGAGTGCTTCGTGGGATTGGGGAGTGGGCGACGGCGTCTCGACGACGCGGATGTCGTTGGGGCCGAAGTACTGTGCTGCTTTCATTATCGTCATCTTGTTAATTGGGTCTGTTTGGAGAGCGATACTGGGTCAGATGCATGAATCAGCGTGTGCAGATGTGTAATGCAAGACGATGTAGTAACACTGGATTGCTGACTCGATCCGAGTTGCCGAGTTGCCGGGGTGTCAGCAGTCGGTCCAGCTATGCACATGGCGTACGCATGTATGTTTACAGCTCATGCGAGCCCATGGTATCGAGGCAGATGAGGGGCGTCCACTCGGCATCTTGCTTTTCTCCGCACTGTGCAGGTGGACCTGGCTGGTCAGTCAAAGCGGCAGAGGCTCATCATCCACAGGAGATGCTGGCCGTGAGATGTCATGTCCCACTGGCAAGCAGATGTTCGTCCAGGAAATACATTGCTCAAAATCAATGCTCTACATGCCGTCCAGAGTTGTTGTCCATCACGCCGTGAGGTTGAATGAAGCTAGTGGGGAAGTTGCGAATCAGATCCACTGCGGGGAGCTGCCTTCACCGCCCTCGGCAGCGACCAATGATAGCCAGCGAGCTGGTGATAGATGATGCAGGACGGCACCTCACACACACACAACGTCTGAAAACCACAACACTTGGTTACTACTACACATTGCATTGTTTTCTGTATCCCGTGTTTGTCGCATCAATCATTGTCATCATACAGCATGCTCAAATCTAGATGGGCGCCCAAGGCTGAAGACGAAGCGCCGAAGCCTGCAGCGAAACCATCCAAGCCTGCGCCAGCACAGCAGGACGCCGCAGCTCCTGCGCAGAGTGCGCCAGAACCACCCGTGAGCATTCTCGTGTCCGCTCAAGGCCACGTCCAAAGACTCACACGATCCAGGCGGTCAATGCATCCTACGACGCCTACAACGACCCCTCGCTGGACTCGTTCGCGCAGACGGCAGGCACCGACGACCTCTTCTTCGACGACGACATAACGCCAATCTCGCAGCCCGTCGTGGAGCAGGACAGCACGCTCGGCGCAGGAGCCCCCGTGTTCGTCCCCGCGCCAGAGGAGCCCGCACCGCCAGCCGCGCCGCAAGCACACGTCGCGCCCAAGGCGCCCAAGGCGCCGCGAGAGCCACGACATGCCGACCGCGGGGGACGAGGCCGGGGCAGGGGGCGCGGCGAAGGGCGCGGACGCGGGAGAGGAGGACGCGGTCGGGGCGGCCCCGTGGGCGACATTCGACTCGAGGAAGCCTCCGCCCAAGAAACCCCAGCTGCTTCCACACCCGAGCCAGCATCAGACACCAACGAGCCGCCGTCCGATGCGCCCACCGGCCCCTCGGCGCCCACCACCGCCTCTGTGCGCGGCGACCGCACCCTCACCGGCGGCAGCAAGCGCACGCGCCTCACCGAAGCCGAGCTCAGCGCCAAGCTGGCCAGCATGCGTAGCAAGAACGAGGCCCTGGCCAGCGCCCACGCGCGCGCCGAGGCCGATGCTGCCGCCGCCGAGGCCCGCGAGAAAGTCCTCAAGCAGCAGGAGGTCGAGCGCAAGAAGATCGCCGCCGAGAAGCAGAAGGCTGAGCGCAAGGACAGGCAGCAGATGATGGGCGAGCGCGAGCGGAACAGGCAGAGGAAGCTGAATGCGCAGGGCGGAAGGGAGTGGGACCTGGAGAAGGAGGATGGCTTTGATGGGACGGGCGACGAGCGGAGACGCGGTGCTGCGCGGGGTGCGTATGGTGGTGTTGCAGCCCCGCGGACAGCGCCCGAGGGGAGAGAATTGTTCGACGACGGCGGCGACTCTGGCTCGCACCGTGGCCGGGGCAGAGGGCGAGGCGGGCGCGGCGGCCGGGGCGGAAGAGGCGACTTCCACGAATCTCCCCGCAACGACGCTCGACACCACGACGCACGAGGCGGCAAGCAGACCTCGCAGCGCCCGCCCACATCCACAGACTTCCCCGAGCTGCCGTCAGGGCCAAAGCCTACAAGTGCGTCTGCGGACGCGCCGAAGATCAAGGAATTTTCCATCAAGGGCAAAGGGGACAACAAGAACGAGGACATCAGAAAGAGCGAGCCGGAGCTCAAGAAAGAGCTCGAGCCGGAGCCCAAGGTCAAGACCGAAGAGGCGCCCGTCAGACCTGCGGTAAAAACAGCGGAATCGTTCGGCCTGGAGCCCATGGCCAAGGGCGCCAGTTGGGCCGACGACGAGTAGGATCCGTCGCTGCTTATTGATTCAGACAGCCTGTTGCCATGAATCGATACCGTCTCCTGTGTTTTGTCATTCATCAAGTGTGACATGTATCTCGCGTTGCAGGAAAGCTGGATTCAAAAGCAGATTTATTGTCGCTAATAGAGGGTGTGTCCGCACTCAGACGAGATGCTCAGGTAGGCACCGACTACTGAGACGAGGTTCAAAGGCAGATTGGTGGCGAGGCCGACTCAAGGTGAGCCGGCAACGTCAGTTGAGGTCTTGCGTCATGGGTCACAGGTTCCTTCCTCGAAGGTCTGCAAGCAGACTCACGATGAAACGACCACAACACCGTTCCCCAAGAGCCGGTCATGAATCTGAACTGTCCCTTACAATTAGCACAGGGCCTGACGATAGGTAGGGACATACGAACCAACACTATCAAGACCCAGTTTGTAACGAACGTCCTGATGAGATGGCGAATATATTGCGCCTTTTTGTTCCCGGTCTTGTATAGGCGCAGCGAGCGGGGAAGGAAACGGTCGAGCAACGGCAGGAACAGCACCACCTGCACAAAGAAGCCGGCGAGAAGGAGACCCTCTAGCCGAAGATGCTGCGTGCTCGCCACGCACGAGAAGCAGCGCAGGCCCGCAGGCGCAGGAGAGCGTTGTGCTTCGGTGCAAGCCGCCATGCGTGCGAAGCGGTCGAGATACCGCTGCACCGTTTCTGCCAGTGATGTCGCGGTGGGGATCGATGGCATCATGCGAGACTCTTTGCTCGGGGTTGAAGTTCGTGCAGCGCGAATTCGTAGAGTCGGTGCATGGGAGCTTTATTGTCGAGCAGGATGGAAGTACGTATGGGACCCGCTTCGAACCAAACGGAGCACTGCCAGAGTCTGCACGCCCATTGGCCGTGGCGTGGCTGAGTTCTGTTTGAGCAAGGTTGTGCGTGTCGGATCTGTAGAATACGCCGTTATCGAGGTTCAAAATATACTGTGGTGCCGTTGAGGATGTAGAACGTGGCACTGTCGCGCAGTGTACTGACTGCTTTGAGTTGGGGGGCTTGCGGTCGCTGTTGGCAAAATCAGAGCAGTGGCAGGTTGCGTGGGACGCCTGCATTGCGTCGGTGTCGTTTGCGAGGCCATGGACGGCGGTGTGGGTGCTTCATGATTTTTTTTTGTTGTGATTGTAGCTGGTCAAGTCTGGGGAACCCTGGACGCGATGTCAGAATAATCCACGAGAGACTAATCAACAAGTTCTTGACTGCTGGCAAACCGGCCTGTGGACGACGCCGGCACAAATATAATTCAGATCGGATGTTCAAATAGACCAAGTCCAATCGAACAGGGCGACATGTCGAGAGATCCGGGGTGTCAAGCGCGCGAAGTGGCTATACACGGTGACGTGCCCAAGGACAAGTACCCAGGAATCCAACAAGTCATTGCAACCAGATGCAATACAGCTTTTCGGTATCATACGATTACATACATATTCTGACAAGACATGATCCTCATCCATGTTGGCCGAGCCCTAAACAACGGGCAGACCATCTATCGTTCCAGCGGAAAATGCCGATCAGAAAGCGCCATAAACACTGCCAACCGGAGATCACCATGAAGAAACGAAGGAAGAAAGCACACCCAGCGCCCGCTAAGGCGAGGTGTGAAGAGCTCGCCGTCAGAAACAAAACGTTGCTACTGCATGTGAACAGATTTTCGGGTCCAGTCCCGCTCTGTCCAACGCGTCAGCATATCCGAAGAAGGGGTATCAGAGTTGAGGGATGGGGCTGAAGGTGGTCCTGGATCTATGACTCGCCTCCTGTAGCTGCTGGGGCAGCACCACCCTCACCCGCTCCACCTCGGAATCCGCCTCTTCCACCACGACCGCGGCCACCGCCACGGTCACCACGCTCGCTGCCACGGAAGGCACCGCCGCGACCGCCGCGACCTCCACGTCCACCACGGCCGCCTTCGCTGTCTGAAGCACCGCCGCTCCTGTAGCCTCCAGTGCCAGCGGGTCCGCCACGGCTGCTTGCTTGCCAGCTTCCGGCGCCGTACCTGGGCGCGTTGCCACGCTCGTTGTACACCTTCACGCTGGGCTTGTCGGGACCGCCCCTGGCGTTCTTGACGTCCGCCGACACACGACCGAGAGCAGCTTGCATCTCTGCAGGGGAGTTGAAATGGGCGACGAAGAAGTGCTTGATCTTCTCAAGCTTCTCGATCTTAGGCCTATCCTCCTCGGCGAGAAGACCCTTGGCTTCTTCCTCATCCTTCACACCAGTGATGAACAATCCCTTGCTTTCCTTGCGCTCTACAGGCTCAGCAGGGCCCTTCTCGGGTGCAGTTGTACCGTTCGACTTGACTTCGCTTGGAATGGCCTTCTCGGCGGTGGGCTGGGGTGTGGCAGCCTTGGGCTCCTTAGGTGCGCCAGGTGCGGGGGAGGGTCCGGTGCGTGCAGGCTGAGCAGCCTTGTTCTGCTGAGGAACAGGGGGAGTGGCGACGGCAGGACGAGGACCCGTGGAGGAGTTTGCGGGTGCGTTGGCGGGACGTCCCTGCGCGGGAGATGGGCCGGGAGCCGGGCTGGGAGCAGCGGGGGTAGCAGATGTGGCAGCGGCGGGCGCGGGCTGGCCAGCCTGACCAGGAGGGGCAACTTTTCCACCACGATGGGCGAAGTTGAAGCCTTGGGCTCGCATCTCGGTACCAATTCTGCCGTTGTCAATGTCAAGGACGAGCCAGCCATATGCAGCATCAGCCAAGTTGAAGTTCCACATGTTCTTGAACGCGCTCTCGTCGATGACACCGCTCTGGGGTCCGGGTGTGGGGCCGCCGAAGGGGTTGCCGCCGTTTGCAACAGTGGGCATCTTGTTAACAATCTCGAGGGCGAGGTTCAGGAGGCGCTGCTGCGAGTCGCTGTCGGCAATCGCAGGCTCGACTTCAGACTTGACTGTATCCCAGACATCGTTGAAGGAGGCCTTGGATGCAGCAAGCTTGCCGCGGTAGTGGTCCAGAGTGGGGTTGACGCTGAATTCGTTGTAGGAGCTGCCGTAGCGGAAGTGAAGGCCAGCAGACACGGAGAAATCGGCCTTCAGTGTGACGGAAAGCTGGTTCAGCAGACCCTCACGTGCGGGGGAGGCGTGAGTGACAAAGATACGGGTCTCGGTCGGGTCGTATACACGGTTCGCGGTGTCGACAAGCTCGCCCATCTGCAGAAGAGTTGTCCACATGGTTCCCTGACCACCGGCAATGGTTGTCCTGCCCTCACCATTGTCGAACAGCTTGTGCATGACAACAGCACCTCCTAGACCAAGCAGTCGGAGCTTCACGCCGCCGATGTCGAGCAGCCGCGAGTGCGCCTCGTCGATGATGTGCAGGTTGTCGATCTTGTACTCGCCGGATCGCAGCTTCTCCAAAACCTGGACGTCTTCGCAGGCACCCCATACTGTGTAAACGGGAACGTTCAGTGTGTACGTCTTGTTCAGGAACTGAGGCAGCTCCGAGAGGGGGAGGTGTTCCCGCTGGAAACGCTCCTTGATCGGTGGCTGTGGTGGCGCTTGTGCGATTGAGCGTTTTACGGCATCGGTCAACAGGGGCGAGTACTGCGCAACGTGCTTCAGTGTCCTGCGCCAGTTAGCCTCCTCTTCACTCGGAGCATGTCACGTGCGCCTGGACGTACTTATCGGCGATGCGGTCGAGCGAGCGGTCGTCGTAGAAACCGAAGTCACCAGTGTGGATGATGTAGTTGGCGCGGGCGTCCGCAGCGAGCTGGTTGAGCGACTGCAGGTTTCCTACCACATGTCAGTCTTGCAGTCCATTTTCGCGTCTTTGGTGCATCCCTCACCTCGCACGTCAGCAATGCAGAGCACTCGTACGCTTCCCTGCTGGATCACGCGGCCTTGGTTGGGGAGGAGCGGGACAGCGCCAGGCACAGGGCCGGATGGAGCGCCGCCATTGGGAAGGTAGTTGCCGGGGTAGGGGCGCGGCTGGTTGGGAGCTTGCTGAGAGACGTCAGTACACGGGACTCGCGGCATCGACGGCTATTGTGAGCTGTGCACATACTGAAGCCATGGAGTGGGAGGCGGAGGTGATGGAAAGAGGCCAGGTATAGCGTTATGGGGCGGCGGGATATATGGAGGATCTGCAGGGAGGAAACTCCTGTGTCGTGCAGTGAAGGAGAGGAATGAAAGTGCCTCTTCGAGTATTAGGTGGTGATGGCGACGGTGAGGAGGGCCTCGTTGTCGTTTCGCGCAAACACAAGGCACCGCCGCACGGGCCACCGATCCATATTAGCGTGTCTGGCCCATCATCGAGGAAGTGACTTGTACTCTCGACATGCTCCATCTGGTCCCGTTCTGCATACTGGCAGCCCTCGTCCGTCCGTCTGAAGCTCCATGGAGTTGACCTCTATCTGCAACCTGAGCGAGAAGATTCCAACCACCAGACTCGCTCCTTTCAAGGAGCTCGGAACGCTTCTGCATCTCGTAACCTGCACGCACGTTCACCACGTCACGACATGGACGACCTGACGACTACCCCATCGAGGAGGCGTGCTTCATTCTCAGTGGACTCCATCGAGCGCTGAGATGCATTGAGAGCGGGATCACAACAGCATGGCACATGCACTGACGCTGCGGGAGGCTGTCGGGACTGTCTGACACTCACGTACCTGACCTCTGAAGATCGTCCTTGAGCAAAGGCATCGCCCAGAAGGTGTGCTATTAAGCTCGAGCCTCTCTTCCAAGCAATGTCGCGTCCACGTTTCGTGCAAGTGCTGCCTGGTAGCTGGAGAGGAAGCTACTGCAACGAGTGATGCTGCATGCTCGACTCAGTCACCCACACCCGAGCAGACCGCCACCATTAGTTTGTGGCAACGCTAACATGACCTTCTTGAGGTCTTCACCACGTTCAAGCAGATGCAGCCTGTCGTCGTTGGACATGTACGCGACTGTGGCTGGCCAATGAGAAGCGAGTCTCTCGAGTCAAGCCACGGCGACTGAAGCGCGCTAGCTGGACCCTTAGTGCCCCTCCCTCAAAATTATTCGAATCTTCTCCACGCAGGACAACACAGGCCTTGCCCGCCATAAATCTCTGATCTTTCGCCGCTCAGCGTCTGATCTTACACCAGGCCTGCTTCTACATTTTCTTACTGTAGAATCACCGCCATGGACGAGCAACAGTTTGTTCAGCTGCTCCAGAGCCTGCTGCAGCGTAAGAAGCCTGCTCAATTACCCTGAGGCGTCCGAACTGACTTTCCCCAGCTGACACCGATGTTGTCAAGAATGCCACGGCCACCTTGAACAAGAACTACTACAACTCGCCCGCCTCCCTCAATGCCCTTCTCCAGGTCCTCTGCGGGCACCCCGACAAGGGTCTGAAGCAGCTCGCCGCTGTCGAGGCCCGCAAGCTTGTTGTCAAGCACTGGATCTCGCTGCCCGAGGACCAGAAGGTCTCCCTGCGCAACCAGCTGTTGCAGTTTACATTGAACGAAGACAACAAGCTCACAAGGCACTCTGCTGCTCGCGTTGTCGCTGCCATCGCCGCGCAGGACTTCGAGGACGGCCAATGGGCCGACCTGCCCGGCCACCTGCACCAGGCCGCCACTAGCGGCACCGCACAGCACAGGGAGGTTGGCACATTCATCATCTGGACAACACTTGAGCAGACTGGCGACTCTTTCCCCGGAAAGCCCGCCGATCTGTACAATCTCTTCAGCAAGACCATCCAGGACCCTGAGAGCGCCGATGTCAGGATCAACACCCTCATTGGTCTCAGCCGCATGGCCATGCTTCTTGAGCCTGAGGAGGACGCCAAGTCCCTCACTGCTTTCCAGCAGGCCATTCCTCAGATGGTCGCTGTCCTGAAGCAGACCGTGGACGAGGGCGATGAGGAGCACGCCATGCAGGCCTTCGAGGTCTTCCAGACTCTTCTTGGCTGCGAGTCCGCTCTTCTCCAGAAGCACTTCGGCGATCTCGTCAGGTTCATGCTTGAGCTCTCCGCTTCCACCGACGTGGAGGAGGACTACCGTTCTCAGTCCCTTGCCTTCCTCATGCAATGTGTCCGCTACAGGAAGCTCAAGGTCCAGGCTCTCAGGATCGGTGAGGAGCTTACTTTGAAGGCTCTGCACATCGTCACCGAGCTCGGTGACCTGTCCAGCGAGGACGAGGACGTTACACCTGCCCGCTCTGCCCTTGGCCTGCTTGACATCCTTGCCTCTAGCCTTCCTCCCAGCCAGGTCGTCATTCCTCTTCTCAAGAACCTTGGCAACTACTTCTCCTCCCAGAACCCCGACTACCGCCAGGCCGGTATCCTTGCTCTCGGTATGTGCGTTGAGGGCGCCCCCGACTTCATTGCCACTCAACTTCACGAAATCCTGCCCATGGTCTACCACCTTCTCGAAGACCCCGAGCTCAAGGTCCGCGCTGCGGCGCTCAACGGTATCGCCCGCTTGGCCGATGACTTGGCTGAGGACGTTGGCAAGGAGCATGCTAAGCTTATCCCTGCCATGATCAAGAACTTTGATCTTGCCGTCCAGAACGCCCCCAGCGCTGATGATGAGCGTACCCTGTCCATCGTCCGCGGAACCTGCCACGCCATTGACTCCCTCATCGAGGGCCTTGACCCCGAGGACGCCGGTAGGTACGTCCCTGAATTGGTTCCCCGATTCAGCAAGCTCTTCCACCATGAGGATCTCAAGGTCAAGAGCGCTTCCATTGGTGCTGTTGGCTCCATTGCTTCCGCCGCTGAGAAGGCCTTCCTGCCTTTCTTCCAGCAGACTATGAACGAGCTGTCTCCCTATGTCCGTATCAAGGACAGCCAGGACGAGCTCGATCTTCGTGGCGTTACATGCGACTCCATGGGTAAGATGGCATCTGCCGTTGGCCCTGAGCCCTTCGAGCCCTACGTCCTACCGCTTATGGAGGCTTCTGAGGAGGCTCTCCACCTCGACCACCCTCGCCTCCGTGAGACCAGCTACATCCTCTGGAGCACCATGGCCAAGGTTTACGAGGAGGGCTTTGCCAAGTACCTCCCCGGTGCTGTCAAGGGTCTCAACGAGTGCCTTGCTCAGGACGAGACAGGTACTGACGTCGAGCTCGGTGAGCACGCCAGTGAGCTTGTCGGCCAGGAGGTTATCATCGAGGGCCAGAAGGTCAAGGTCATGTCCGCCGGTGAGGATGACGACGATGACTTCGAGGACTTGAACGACGCCATGGTCGATGATGATGATTGGGACGACCTCGAGGGCGTCACCGCTGTCGCCATGGAGAAGGAGATTGCCGCTGAGGTTTTCGGCGACATCATCACACACACCCGCCGTCAGTACCTCCCTTACCTTGAGGAGACCGTCACCAAGCTCCTCGAGCTTGTCGACCACTCCTACGAGGGCATCCGCAAGGCTGCTCTTGGCACACTCTGGCGCACCTTTGCCTGCCTATTCGGCATGGCTGAGGGCGATGGCATGGCTAAGTGGACCCCTGGCCTTCCTCTCAAGGTCGAGCCTCCTGCGGAGCTGAAGAAGCTTGGCAACCTCGTCATGACCGCTACCATGGCTTGCTGGCAGGACGAGATGGACCGGTACGTACAAACCCCTTTCTTTATCTGAACTGCTGCAAAGATGACACAATCTTCGTTAATCCCAGCTCACTCCGATGCACAAAGTGCACTTGAGGTGAAAGCGAAATCACGTCTGAGCACCCTTCCGCCCTCCTTTGTTGAATTCACATATTGTCCATGATCACAACTGACAGTCAACAGCGGCACCGTCACTGACATCAACCGCGATGTTGCTGCCACTCTGAAACTCTGCGGTCCCGCAGTTCTGATGATGGAGTCTGGCACTGCTGTCCCCGACATGTGCCAGCAGCTGCTTGCTGTCATCACCAAGCGCCACCCCTGCCAGCAGGATCTTGGTGACGAGGGCGAGGAGATTGATCTCGATGAGTCTTCCGAGTACGATTGGTTGGTTATCGAGACCGCTATGGAGGTCGTCACCTGCCTTGCCGTCGCTCTCGGCAGCCAGTTCACCGAGCTCTGGAAGATGTTCGAGAAGCCCATCATGAAGTATGCCAGCAGCCAGGAGCCCACCGAGCGCAGCGCTGCTGTCGGTACTATCGCCGAGTGCGTTGGCAACATGGGCGAGGGCTGCACCCAGTACCAGAGCAGTCTGCTCAAGGTCCTGCTCCACCGTCTGTCTGACGAGGATGTTGACACCAAGTCCAACGCTGTCTACGGCATGGGTCTCTTGGCCGAGAAGACCACTAACGATGACGAGATCGTCAAGAACCTGCCCACCATCTTCTCCAAGATCGAGCCTCTTCTTGACGCTAAGGACCAGCCCCGTCTTCTGGACAACACCGCAGGCTGTGTCAGCCGCTTCATCTCCAAGCACACTGACAGGCTTCCCGTTGCTGAGGTCTTGCCCCGCGTCGTCCAGCTCCTGCCCCTTCGTGAGGACTACGAGGAGAACAAGCCCATCTTCGGCATGTTCGTCAAGCTGTACCAGAGGAACGACCCCACTGTTCAGCAGCTGACGCCTAATTTGATGCCCATTTTCGAACAGGCATTGAACTCTGAAGACCAGCTGGAAGATGAGACGCGTGCGCAGCTGACTGAGCTTGTTCAGTACCTGCGCAAGTAGGATGTTTGATGAAAGGGATGGAGCAAAAATGATGGATACCCCGTCGCAAGACACTTGTAGATGATAATGACCGCGGATTTATGACCGAGATAGGATCTTGAATGAACATAGACGCCTGATTGGCATGCATATCTGACATTCTCCTGATGAGGTGCAACAATTGTGACGGGATGTCGTTGGTAGGGCGAGGAGGCTAGGGATGGTGTTCTGGAACGAGGCGTTCTCTCGGCGTGATGACGATCGGTTTCCTGGGCTGGCTAGATCGCGCAGCTGTGACGTCTCGAGCGTGCACGAGACAAACAGCTGCCTCACGCATCGCGCCTCCACGGCCGCCACTATCAACAACGGGAGCAGTCGCCTAGCTGTTTGACTGGAATTCTATAGCTGTACACAGCTCTTATCCAACGCTGCCCAGCCACGGTCCTTGGTCGGAAGCTCCTCGACTACATCTACTAGAGCTTCGAGCTCCGCGCCACCTCGGCTTCGACGACACGCCGCTTGCGCGTGTGCCCTCGCACGATACCAACCCCATATTCCGGGACGGGCGGCCTCACCTACACTCGGTGAACACGTCTGTACTGCCGACAGCGAACCCTCGCCCCCGCCCCCGCGACGCACGATAGGATGGCACCACGGTGCTCGGCAGGATGGCTGGCCACGACAGTGGGGTTACTGTCTATGCTGGCCGGCTCAGCACTCGCAGGGCCCGATTGGACAATCAAGCACGAGAAAGGACGATGCGCGATCAGAGGACAGTGCGGCAAGCAGAGCTTCTTTGGCTCCGACCTACCGTGTTCTGACAACGGCTTGGCGAAGGCACCGACCGCCGACGTCAGGAAGCAGCTGGTCGACATCTGCGGTGCCCAGTGGGCAGAGACAGACGTGTGCTGCGAGTCAGAGCAGCTGGACGCCCTCAAGACAAATCTCGACCGCGCGACGCCCATCATCAACGCCTGCCCGGCCTGCAAAGAGAACTTCTACAACATGTTTTGCACCTTCACCTGCTCGCCCGACCAGTCGCTCTTCATCAACGTCACCGATACTGCACCCAAAGGCGACAAGTTCCTCGTCACCCAGCTAACCCATCTTGTTTCCAACGAATACGCAGGCACTTTCTATGACAGCTGCAAGGATGTCAAGTTCGGCGCAACAAACGGCAAGGCTATGGACTTCATCGGAGGCGGCGCAAAAAACTACACTCAATTCCTGAAGTTCCTGGGCGACAAGAAGTTTCTCGGATCGCCCTTCCAGATGGACTTCCCTCGCCCAGATGAGGCCGAGTTTCCTGACATGAAGGCTATGAACAAGCATGCATACCCCTGCGACACGGATGACGAGCTTTATCGCTGCGCCTGCCTCGACTGCGGCGCTTCCTGCACGGAGCTACCTGAGGTCACTGAAGTCAAGCAGTGCTACGTAGGCTTGCTTCCTTGTCTCTCGTTCGCCATCATCATCGTCTACTCCGTCTTCTTGGCTCTCCTTTGCACCGCTGTTGCCGGGCACGCCGCGTACAAGAAGCACTCACAACAGAAGAACGAGCGTCTGCGCTTGCTGCAGGATCTCGAGCCAAGCGATGATGAAGACGAGGGCGACATTGTCCACAACGTGAGCATGCTCGACCGTCCTACCAAGCACTATTTTGTCAACACCTGGTGCGATCATCTTTTCAGCCGCCTCGGCTACGTCTGCGCCAAATTCCCCGTCATCACCATCGCCATCAGCGTTGTTGTGGTTGGACTCATGAGCTTAGGCTGGCTCAGGTTCACCATTGAGACCGACCCAGTTCGCCTATGGGTAGCGCCAGACTCGGCAGCTGCCCAGGAGAAGGCATTCTTCGACGAGAAGTTTGGCCCATTCTTCCGAGCGGAGCAAGCTTTCCTGGTCAACGATACTCACCCAGGCGCGCCAGTGTTGAGCTACGAGACTCTTGACTGGTGGTTCGGCGTTGAGGACCAGATCCGCCGACTGAAGTCATCTAAGAGTGGCGTCACGCTTGACCAGGTCTGCTTCAAGCCGATTGAGGATGCCTGCGTGGTGCAGTCGGTCACTGGCTACTTCCAAGGCGACTTCCAGAACCTTTCGCCCAGCAGCTGGCAGGACGACCTTCTGGACTGCGTCGACAATCCCACACAATGCTTGCCCGAATTTCAGCAACCTCTGGACCCTCACATCTTGTTCGGTGGCGTCAACAAGAGCGTCCTCGATGCTCAGGCACTCGTGGTCACCTGGGTCGTCAAGAACCACGCCGAGGGCACACCTGAGTTGCAACGCGCAATGGACTTTGAAGACGAGATGAAAAACTACCTGAAGCTTGTTCAGGACGATGCGAGTGACCGCGGTCTGCGGTTGAGCTTCAGCACCGAGGTCAGTCTTGAGCAAGAGCTCAACAAGAGCACCAACACTGATGCCAAGATCGTGGTGGTAAGCTACATCATCATGTTCTTGTATGCCTCACTGGCGTTGGGATCAACTACTCTCAGTGTGCGCTCTGTCCTCCAGAACCCGGCAAATGCACTGGTGCAGTCCAAGTTCATGCTGGGAACCGTCGGCATTCTCATCGTGCTGATGTCTGTCGCGGCTTCCGTTGGCTTTTTCTCTGCAGCCGGCATCAAAGTAACTCTTATCATTGCCGAGGTCATTCCCTTCTTGGTGCTGGCTGTCGGGGTTGACAACATCTTCCTGATCGTCCATGAGTTCGAGCGCATCAACATTAGTCACCCCGAAGGCACGATCCCGGAACGTGTCTCGCGCGCTCTTGGTCGCATGGGACCATCCATCCTCCTCTCGGCGCTCACCGAGACCACCGCATTTGCCCTTGGCTGTGCAGTGGGCATGCCTGCCGTCCGTAACTTCGCGGCATACGCTGCCGGTGCGGTCTTTATCAACGCCATTCTTCAAGTCACGATGTTCATCGCCGTGCTTGCGCTAAACCAGCAACGCGTGGAAACAAACCGTGCCGACTGCTTTCCCTTCTTCACAGTATCTAAGGCGGACCCAGGTTACCTTAGTGGGGCGGGTGCTGGCGAAGAAGGTGCCTTGCAGCGATTCATTCGCAACACTTACGCACCAGCCATTCTGGGTAAAAAGACCAAGGTGGTTATCCTTGCTGTCTTCTTTGGCATCTTCACTGCCGGAGTCGCACTATTCCCCGCCGTTGAACTTGGTCTTGATCAGCGTATCGCCATGCCAAGCGACTCTTATCTCATCCCGTACTTCACCGATGTGTACGACTACCTGGATGTTGGTCCGCCGGTTTACTTCATTCACAAGGACTTCAACGTCACAGAGAGGAAGCCACAGAAGGAGCTTTGCGGTCGCTTCTCCACCTGCGATCAAGGCAGTCTCGCAAACATCATTGAGGCCGAGCGTAAGCGTCCCGAGGTCTCCTACTTGGCTGCACCCGCCGCCAGCTGGTTAGATGACTTTTTCCTCTGGCTGAACCCCGAGAACGAGAAGTGCTGCGTCGACAAGGGTAAGCCCTGTTTCGCCAACCGTACGCCAGCGTGGAACATGACGCTTCATGGCATGCCTGAGGGCGAGGAGTTCATCCACTATCTGGAACGCTGGATCGATGCACCCACCACAGAGGACTGTCCTCTTGGTGGCAAGGCCGCCTACGCCGATGCTCTCGTCATTGACTCAAAGCACACCACCATTGCCGCCTCGCACTTCCGCACCGCACACACACCCGTGCACTCACAGAGCGACTTCGTCGCCGCGTACAAGGCAGCGCGCCGCATTGCCAAAGAGATCTCCAAGGACGTGGACGCCGAAGTCTTCCCCTACTCCAAGTTCTACATCTTCTTCGACCAATACACAACGATCGTGCGCCTCGCCGGAGCCTTGATCGGCTCCGCCCTGGCCGCCGTGCTGGTCATAACCACAATCCTACTCGGCTCGCTCGCCACAGCTATCATCGTCACCCTCGTCGTCGCCATGACTATCTCCGCCATCATCGGCTCCATGGCGCTCATGGGCGTCAGCCTCAATGCCGTCTCGCTTGTCAACCTCATCATCTGCGTCGGCATCAGTGTCGAGTTTACTGCGCATATCGCCCGCGCGTTCACGTTCCCTAGCCGCGCAACCATGGAGCGTGCACCGCGACACCGCTTCCGCGGTCGCGACGCCAGGGCCTGGGCCGCGATGGTCAACGTCGCCAGCAGCGTTATTAGCGGAATCACAATCACCAAGATCCTCGGTGTTGGTGTGTTGGCGTTTACGCGCAGCAAGGTACGTTCTTCCACATTCTCCGTATCACATCTGTGACTTCGATCCTGAATTTTGCTTGTCGTCCCAAATTCTTTGCCAAACAAATAGAGCTGACACACGCAGATCTTCGAAATCTACTACTTCCGCGTCTGGGTTGCGCTTGTCCTTTGGGCGTCGACACACGCACTCATCCTGCTGCCTGTCCTTCTCAGCTTGTTTGGAGGAGAGGGGTATGTGGATCCGGAGAGCGAGGGCGGGCTCGAGCAGGACCTGAGACGCAGACAGTATCCTGCGCTGCTTGATGACGATGAAGAATACGACAGCGACGATTAGCCAGGCAAGATGGGTGGGAGGGGTTGTGCACAATACATAACATTGGTATAGAATGATCATGTTTCTCTGCATTGCAGCTCAGTGTCCCCGCGGAAGTCCACTGTGCTCGAACGCCCAATTACAAAAACGAGCCGTGACTGCGCCTCATGCTACGTCACTCCTTAGCTGCAGACGTCCGCACAGCCACATCCGAACCCAAACGCAGACAAGCTCGATCACAACAGAACTAAGCCATCGGCCCTACAGCGATCTAGAGCATGATTAGCCCAAGCGCATGATCATACAAAGAGCCTTATCAACCCGCCCCTCGTCGCATCATCACAGCTCAACCCCCCTCCATCACTTCACTTCACATACAATTTCGACTGTGCTCCTCGAATAATCCAAAATGAACAACCCCAACAACAACGCCGGCGCTGGTCAGCAGGACTACCTCGACAAAGCCTTTGCGGCGGGCGCGAAGAAATTCGGCGGCGCGCAGGGCCAGAAGGTCGCGGGCAACCGCGCCATGAGCGAGAAGATCGTGAGTCCTTTCGCGCTCGCTGGCAAACGCGCGCAATGCGCATCTCGAGCGCCAGCGGGGAAGATTACAATGCGATTCGAACGTCGAACTGACCATCTTCCAGACCGACGGCCTGCGCGGCGTGTACGAGAAGGTCACGGGCAAGAAGGTCAACCCCAAGTACTCGAACTGATCTGAGTTCTTTCCATGTTGTGTGCTTGGCAAAGTGTCGCGTCGCTGGTTGGCCGTGTGCTTGCGGACGATGACGGCATCAACTTCGATACCCTGTTGTACTACGTTAGCTACGAAATTAATCATAATCGGTCTTTCTACATCCTTTGATCGCTTGGCTTGGTGTGTCTCGCGCGAGTAGGTGATGCGTCTGACTGTGATGGAGTTACGAGACCGAGCAGACTGGCGCGCGTTGAGTATCGCTCGAATACGGCGACGGCAGCTATAGTATAAGGTCGGGGGTTTCACGCATGTATTCGTGCCGTATGGTATAGTGTCGTGGAGCATACGGTCCTACGGAGCATCTCATCACATAGGCTTACGATCACGGAGCCTGTGAGCGCACGGCCACAAGCTCCCGTACAGGGCGGAGCAGGCGATACTATATTCCGATGCTCCTCTATATAGATTCAGCCACTTAGTCTTACTACAAAACTAGTAGTCTAATTTATAGATTACCTAAACATGCTTTAAGAAGCTCCCTACTCCTCTATAGTTGTAAGCCTAGCATTTTAAGAAATTGCAATCTCTTCTCTCTACACACTAAAGAAGCCTTAAAGGCCTCTATTTAGCTGCTCTAATTAATTATCTTTTCTTACCTATGCATACAATAACAGACTTATATACTCTCTCTACTACGCTTATAAGTATTCTATTAATACAATAGATGCTCTAAGAGTATGCAGATTAGCTAGGCTAGTATATGCAGCTCTAAGTTAATGCAACAATATATAATATCTAGAAATTTATAAACCTAGCTACTCTAAACGCTCTAGAAGTTATAAGAGCACCCCTTTCTACTCCTACGCTCGCGTACGTTGCTAAATAGGAAGCAATAAGCGCCTAGCTTAAGAAGCGCACCTGTCAGATAGTATGATTAATAGATGATGATGTAACTTGATGATATTGGTTGATGTCAGTGGGTTGTTCTCCCACCTGCTACAGGGTGAAAATAACGCGGCTTAGGCTAGCGCGGACTCTAAGGCCTCTTAGCTAATTAGAAGTTCCTAGGTGCACTTAGCAACACCTAATTAGCTACACGCTACCTAGTAGGTCTCTACTTAATTATGCAGTTCTAACCTTACTCTAGCTTGCTCTATCTAACATACCCCCTTAGCTTAGAGTCTCTTTAAGCTAGTACTTGCGCGACTGTAAGGTGTTTAAGTTGTTCTTAAATTTCCTTAAGAGGTATAGTATTTATTACCTCTTTAGTCTTAATTATAACTACGCTAAGTTGTTAAAAGAACTTTTCCTATTTGTTTGTAGGAAGAACTTTAGTAAGTTTATTAGTAATTATCTCTGCTAACTGTATATATTCTACCTTAATCCTCCCCTTATATATTTCTTAACAGATCTAGTAGTTGTAGATATCTACATAGCAAAGCTTAGTTTAGAGGCGTGAAACCTCTTCTGTTACTAGGCAGATTGTTTGCTTGTTATTGCATTAGATAGTAACTGTGCGTGTGTCTAGTTTAGTCTAGAGTTTGCGTAGCAGTCTTAAAATAAAGAGTGCTTTTTTAGCTACCTAAGAGAGAGTAAGTAGCTTAGCTTTAGTAGTTAATATTGTAACTATGTCTTGCTTGTTTGCCTTTTAGGCAATAAAACCCCTAAAGAGTTTAATAGCGTAACCTTAGAAGCTCTTGCAGTCTAATATATTATTAGTAAAGGACGTGTTGCTTGCAACTTGTAGTCTAGTACTGCCTCTAAGTTATAGTGCTTGCTGTTTTATGCTGCATAGGTATAGGAGAACTTAGTTTGCTACTTCTTAATAATTAGTCTCTAGGTTTAATAGGAAATAAGCTAGTCTTAATGTTGCAAAGGCAATGTCTAGCCTTGTAGTAACTATAGCAAAGAGAAGCAAGCTAATCTTACATTAATATTTGTTAATCTCTATTAGTGTCGCTAGCCCTTTACTTAGCTGTAATTTAATTAGGGCTATTAGAGTGTTATACTAAAAGCTTCTCTTGTCTGCTAGTTAGCTAATTTTGTCTGCGTAGGCAGCTTGTAATAGGTAGATCTTGTAATTTATTCAATCTTGTACAACCTCTATACTAAGGAACTACTATAGGTTACTGCCTCTAGTAAAGATGTACTTAGCTTGTAATTGTTTAATTGCTTATTATACATCTTGTTCCTTGCTCTTGTAATACGCAAGTATAATATTGTTAACGTAGAAGAATACAATAACTCCATCTTTAATTAAGCAGCACAGCTTGTAAGGTACTATCTAGAAGCCTAGTATTCTAAGTGTTATTATAAATTCTCTTTGCTAAAGGAGTAGTAAGATGCAAAGGCTGTATAGTGCCTTGTGCACCTACAGTATAGTTCCAAGCTTCTAGTAGCCTTAAGGTATCCTCATATACACCTCTTAGTCCAAAGTTGCATAGACAAACGCGTTTGTAACGTTGTATTACTTAAGCTCTATATTGTAATAAGCAGCTATTGCTATTATTATTTAGAAAGACTAACTAGCTAGTGTAGCTACGTAAGTATCTTGCAAAGTAATATTGCGTTATTAATTACCTTAGACTACTATTTGCGCCTTGCACTTTACTAGGCAATAATATTTGTCTAGCTTGTAGGTATACACCTACATACAGTTAAGGATTTGTTGTCCTATTAGTCTAATTCTCTTTAGTAGTATTTCTAACTATAATTTTATATCTTAATAACTTGCAAGGTGTGCTTGCTTAGCCTCTTAGAATATATTGCCTAGTAAGTAATCTTCAAGCTTAGTTTAGCACGTTAGCAGAGGTAGAAGTTAACTTTAGTAGGGCTTTAAGCCTTTAGCAAGCATTCTTATTACCTTAGCCTTGTCTATGACTTCTCCTCTATATTTGCCTATATGTCCGGCTTAGGTCCCTGCTATAAAGGCTGCTGCCTATAGAACAGTTGTTAAAAACGCTTATTACGTTAGGCCTATTTAGTCTCTAGCTATTAACTGTGCAAGTAGTGCAACAGGTAGCAGTATTATTAGAGGAGTTAGGTAGTTATCTCTAATCTTCTATTTTTAATAGTAGCCTAGTAGATCTGCTTTATCTTGTTATTCTAACAATTCTGTAGTAGCTTTGTCCTTATAAAAGAAGTCTATTTGTAGCTGTTAACTAGGAGTTAGTAGCTTAATAGTTCTTACGTGCGTTGCTATCTTTTTAAGAGTGCTGTGCATAAGATTGTCTATAAGGTCCTTAATCCTCCTGTCAAACACAGATTCTTTGTCAAAGACAACATCTTAGGTGCTTATTACTTTGCCAAGTGATAGTATCCATATTTGGTAGATGTTTAATAATTAGTATCCAACTAGATAGCCAATCTATGCCTTTAGATCTAGGCGTTGTAGGCGTAATTTGCCTTAGTAAGTGTCATCTATTATTGCAAATGCCTTGCAGCTATAACGTACCCCACGGGCGAAGGAATCAACGGGCGAGAGAATCACTTTTGCCAAGACCCCACCAAAACACCAACCCTGCACTAATGCCTCTTCAACAACAACAGTTAGACGCCCTAAAAGAAGCTTAGATACAGCTTGCAATTCAAGCTCTTGAACAAAACGCGAACCTCTCTTAGCGACGCGCTGCAGCTATCTACAGAGCCTCTTAAAGTACTATAAGCAAACGACGCGCTAGACAGCTTTTACAGGTTAATACTATAGCCAACTTACAGAACTTGGACAATAATAAGGAGCAAGTAATTGTTAAGCATATACTTAACCTAGTTGCGCGAGGCTTTCCCCCTTGGCTACAAGATATAGCTAATATAGCCAATATTCTACGCGCTGAGCGCAGAATGAGCTATGTTGGCCTAAATTGGGCTAGTACGTTTATTTCGCGCTAGGAAGAGCTTAAAGTAAAGTTTAATTGCAAGTACGACTACAAGCAAGCCCTCTGCGAGGATTCCAGAGTGATCTAGGGCTAGTTTAGTCTAGTAGCCAACATCAAAGCCAAGTATGGCATCCAGGACGACGACACATACAACTTCGACAAGACAGGCTTCATGATAGGCCAGATAAGCAACGGAGCAGTTGTTACAGCTTCAGGTATGCGAGGACGGCCAAAGCAGGTCCAGCCAGGCAACTAGGAGTAGGCAACAGTTATTCAGGGCATTAATGCCAAAGGATAGGCTATTCCGCCCTTTATTATCTTCAAAGCACGCAACCACCTGTTAAACTAGTACAAGAGCAAAGACCTACTCTAGAACTAGGTAATTAGGATCTCTAAAAATAGCTAGACTACTAATAAGCTTACTTTTAACTAGTTGAAGCACTTTAATACGCATTCAAAGGGGCGTACTGTTGGCATCTACCATATACTGATTGTTAATAGCCATGAGAGCCACAACTTATCTAAGTTCCAGCAATACTGCAAGGACAACCAGATTATCCCTGTATATATGCCTCCGCACTCATCACACCTCCTGCAGCTACTTGATGTAGGCTGTTTTGCCCCTCTAAAGAAAGCCTACACGCGCTAAGCTAAAAACGCTATGCGCAACTAGATTAACTATATTATAAAGCTAGAGTTCCTGCTATGCTTTAAAGCAGCCTACAATGCAGCGATTACTCCTAGCAATATTCTAGGAGGGTTCTAAGGCGCTAGACTAGTCCCTTTTGACCCAAATTAGGTTATAAGCAGCCTTAATGTGAAGCTGCAGACTCTATTACTACAACTCCCTGTTAACGAGGAGCCCTGGCAGTTGCAAACTCTAAGCAATACCCTAGAATTCTACTCTTAATTTGCTCTAATTAAGAACAAGTTTCAAAGACACTAAGGCAGCTCTCTAAATTCTATTGCTAGCGCGATTGAGCACTACGCAAAAGGAGGAGCAATTCTGTTGCATAAGCTTGCGCTTGCACAAAAACAGATCTGTAAGCTTGAAGTAGCTGTTGAGGCTACTATATGACGCAAATCGCATAAAAGAAAGCGAATTTAGCGAGAAGGGACTCTAGTAGTTGAAGAGGGCTAGTGATTGATAGCTCTAAAGGAGTTTGGGGCTTGTGGTGATGGAAAGAGAGCGAAGAGGCAGATGCGCGCTAAAGTAGGCGAGCCCTCCTAAAGACGCTGTGGACGGTGCAACAAGACTGGGCATAACGCGCGAACGTGCAAGAGTGATATAGAAGTAGCCTCTAAATGATATTATAGGCTGTACTGCATCTTGCAGGGCTAAAGTGTGATGTTTTGGACTATAATAGGGTGAGTTTTGGTGGGGTCTTGGCAAAAGTGATTCTCTCGCCCGTTGATTCCTTCGCCCGTGGGGTACGTTATGCTTTTAAATGTACAAAATTAGGTTTTTGTAGTAATATAACTATCCTATTGCTAAAAGCAACTTATATAAAGAATATTTTATACAGTGTTTTCTAGTTGTTTGTGTAGTTTAGCGTTCAATTATAGAGGTATACAGCAGCTCTTGTAACCTTAAGCTACAGCTCCTAAGATAGATTAGTATTAAGTTGTATTGCACAAGCTTTCTTCTTGTTTACACCTCTTAAGCGTTCTGCGCCTCTATTTTGTGCTTGTGTATCTAGTGCGGAAGGCTCTACAAGTATTCCTTGAGTTGCTAACTATCTTTTAATGTCTAGTTTAACTATAGTAATTTTGTTGTCTGCCTTAATTATTCTAACAGAGATGTTATAGTAGTTCTTAATAAATAGTATAAATATTAAGAGGGCCTTAATAATTAACTTCGCAGTTTAGTAATCTATAAAGTAGAGGTTTTATTGCATGCCTAAGAACTTGTTAGTAATTAGTATTTAACTTTTCTCTTTGTTTATTGCTTAGATTTTGTATATATAGAAGTTAATGCTAAGCCTCTCTCTAAGTCTGTTATTATTAATTTGCTAGGCATAGCTAATCTGCTGTCTAGACTTTGCTCTCCTACAAGAGTTACACTTCACAGTAGTAATGCCTTTAACCTGCACCCTCTTAGCTTGCTGCACAAGGTGCTTAATTACTACAGGGCCTAGGTAGCCTAGCCTTTTATACTACAGTATCGCTAAGGCCTTCTATAGTTCTTTTTTTATTCTTGTAGTGATCTTATGTGTGTAATATGTGGCAGGTAGTAGCGGCGTGTACTCTAGCACCTACTGTCCGCACATCTCTATGACAGTTTCAATAATCCTGTCCTTAGCACCTTAGAGGGTGGTTAGGTCTGTTTATATGTCCTACTATATCCTTTTATGTCTTAGTAGTTAGAACGACACTAGGTTGCATAGCAGGTCTAGGCATATAGCTACATCTTGCAATATTAAGTTTATAGCTCTAGTGCTGTCTTTTAGAGTAAGGTTAATAGACCTATACTCTCTAATCTACACCTTAGAGTTTCTAGCCTATATGTAATCTCTAGGCACTAGTAGTTAGAAACTGTAGATGCAGTTAGGGCAGTTAGTAATATAGCAGGTTAATTCTAAGTTAAGAATAAATAACTTCTATAGTAGATAGTTAACAGCATCCCTGCTCTCTGCTGTTAAATAAAGAGCTGCTTTAATAACAGTAATTCTCTAGCCTTTAAGTTACTCTTTACTAATTTTAGGCGTTAGAGGTGTTAGTGTGTATAACTGCTTTATTACATAAAGTGTTTTTAATTAGGTCTTACTTTAACTACAAAAGAGCCTTTAGAAAGTTGCATTATTCTTACACTTAAAGTCTATAAGCTTGTTAATAGTCTTGTTTAGTTTCTACTATTTAGGCGCCTTATCTAGATTAATATAATAGCAGTCCTATATACTATAGCGTTGTCTATATGCAGGGCATTTTGCTCCCTCTGTAGCAGCAGGTCCTTAATCTAAAGGCTGCTTAAGCGTAGTAGTTTTCCTACTAGCTATATATTAATAACAGAGTCTACCCTAGTTGCTTAATAGCGCGCTTTTAGCATGTTAGGCGTCCCCTTTATTACTCTAGAAGGTTGCACCCCCTTTAGCAAGAAACAATGCATTATTAGCTATAAAGACCTTATGTTTCTCTATTCTAAGAGGATAATGCATTATTATATATTCTTAGAAGCGTTTTATTATCTCTTTCTAGCTTATGCTAGCTGCAAATCTACTATTGTCCTAAAAGTTTGTAGACTATATGAGCGCAACTTTGTTTACGGCTACTAGGAAGTTATTTGTGATCGCATTTAGTTGCAATAGTTCAGCAACTTAATATGTCTCCGCCTTAGTAGCTGCCTGGTTATACTTAGCTAGCCACGTGTCCCATTGTCCTGTGCTCCTTATCGGTTTGAGGGCTGCGAGGTATCGGTTTTGGGCTCAATCTTGTTTGATTTGTTCATTGACTCTGACTGTTAGTTGCAAGTTAGTAATCTACTATTGCAGTAGTTTGTCTAGCAGACAGTATATGCGCAATAAGTGTGGTAACACTGTTAACTATATAAAGACAACAATCTACTATAGACTTGTGCGCTTCTTCTTATATTTGTAGTAATTGCTTTTGTATTGTTTAAGCAGGATCTTGTAGTATTTAAGGTCTTCTTTAAAAGCCTTCTATTTTATAGTTAACAGCTCTGTTAGCTTTATTAGTATTTTAATGTTTGCTGTAGGCGCGTAATTAGTAACAACTAGAGCTTGTATAGGCGCTAGTTTTGGCGTCTCTAAGCTTGTTAATTTAAGGTTTATCTTGTCCTATATGTTATAAACTACGCATCTTGCTTGCAGCTGCGTAAACTAGCTAGTGTAGTTAGTGTGGTCCTTTAGCGTTATTGTAGGGTCGCGTTGGGTTAATTGTGCTATTGCGCGTTAGTCGCAGCAGTGAGACTCTTAATTGTTAGATAGTATAATTAATAGATAATAATGTAACTTAATAATATTAGTTAATGTTAGTAGGTTGTTCTCCTACCTGCTACAGAGTGAAAATAACGCGGCTTAGGCTAGCGCGGACCCTAAGGCCTCTTAGCTAATTAGAAGTTCCTAGGTGCACCTAGCAACACCTAATTAGCCACACGCCGCCTAGTAGGTCCCTGCTTGATTGTGCAGTTCTGACCTCACTCCAGCTCGCTCTATCTGACAGCACCTTACTAACTAATAACAAGATCTAAGAATAGTTAAAGATTAAGACTACTAATTATAAGGCGCTTGTAGCAAGCTAGCCTAAAAAGTTAAAAGTAGTTAAGACTATCTAGAATTAGGTTAATATAATAGTGTTAAAGGAGCTTATAATGCTAGCAATAATAGCGCTCCTTAATAAGAAATCTAGAGCATCTCTGCAAGGGATTATCTGCTTTCTTAAGACTAAGATAGCTCCTATTAACAGCAACACAGAGGATCGCGTTAGAGCAGAGTATAGAGCTTACTTAAGTGCTGCAGAGCATAGTATAATAGACCTACAATAGTAGATTATAGAATAGAATACTCTATACTAGAAAGCTACTACTTATAAAATTAATAAAATTATAAAAATACTTACTATAAAAAACTTTCTACGCGCCCTTATAAGTAGGATAGCGCTAGACTAGGCGCGCTCTATGTAGATTTAACTTATTAAATATAATACTTAGAGAATAATAGTACTTAATCTCCTAATAATTGCAAAGACTTACTTACAAATTCTAGAAAAGCACAATAAATAAGTAGTAAATAATTAACTAAGTATATTTGCAACATTTAGTGCACAGTTAAATAATCTAGCCTAGAAGAGGAGCAAGTCTAACCTACCTACTAAGCTCTAGAACTACCTGTGCCTAGCTCTAAGAAGCACGTCCGCGCACAACTAGAAACTCTCTAAGTGCTAGAGATTAGAAATAGCTATAATAGGAAGTTGTAAAGAAAAACTAGTGTTCCTTACTTTAAATTAGAAATTAGATATTATAGCAAGGCTCTACTTATCTACATTTAAAAGCACTAAGGAAGCGCTTCTACGCTTAGAGTAAAGCATACTAAGTGTACCCACTTAAGCTCTATCTAACACTATAGGGTCCTTATAGAAAAAAATAATATACTCTAGCACTATTTAGGCAGCGTTGCTTAATCTACACTTATTCTATAACAAAGAAGCATTTAGAGTATACTTAACAAGCGTGTTATTTAACGCCTATCTACTCTCTAGGAGCACAATACTTAACAATAGCGCTGCAACACACCTTGTAAACTTAGTAGACCTACTTAAACTAGGTTTATTTAGGCGCTCTAAGTCTCTATAAATAGTTAAAGCTAGAATATAAGCATTTCCTATACTAGGCATAGGCTTCTAAAGATTCTCTAAGATGCTCTATAGAGCACAAGGCAAACTTACTAAAAACCTTATACTCTAAAAAGTAGTAGTAGTAGAAGGTTTTTATATAAATATTGTCTTAGAAGCTTATCTATTTGCAAAGAAGCTCTAGTACCTAAGACTTAATAGCTCCTTTAGAATTAGCACAATCTAGAAAAGTATTATACTAGCTTACCTAACGCGCGCTTATAATTTAATATTTATAGAATATAAGCTAGTATCTATTTATTATCTAAGTCTTGTAAATACTATAGTCTTAGGCAAGAAGCTCCTCTCTTTATAAGAAACGCACCCAAGATCTAACTTAGAAGCTCTATAGCATCAGAAAGCAGGTTACCTCAGCTAGAAAGCTATCTAAGCGCTTATCACACGCGCGCGAAATATACACATCTAAAATACTAAATATACTAAATACTTACACTACACAACTACCTATGCAAAGCAAGTAATCTCTAAGCAACTAAAAAAAAAAGCTTCTTAGCTATACTACTAGGTAGCATAGGATCTATTTAATATGCTACTAGGGCGCTCTAAAGAGTAGTAGATACTAGTCTTAAAATGCTTATATAGTGGCAAGATACACTACTTTAATTTTTAAAGTAAAACACTATTAGAGCTTATAAGAGTTATTCTAATATTTATTATATAGATTAAAATAAAGTATAACTTAAGAGTTGCAATTCTCTACTCTAATAATAATAGTACTACGCTTCTATAGCGCAGAGAATTATAATACAAATAATAGGCAAGCTTCTAAGGCATATTAATTAAATAGACGCTACCCTAGACCTATAAGCTAAACAGAGGACTAGAAAGAGCAAGTTAAGAGATAATTACTAAATCTATAAAGATAGCAAGCAGCTTAAACCTACCTATAAAGCTCTAGCCTAAAGTTATTAAAGCAGCCGCGTAGCTATATAATATAAGCCTAAGCGCAGCTTACAACATATAATTACCAAATAAGACTTTAGATAGCTAGTTTATTTAGTACTTCTGCTAGTATAAGCCTGCGCGTGTGAGAAGCGCGCTAGCTAACTTACAACCTAATTAGAGCAGAATATACGCCTACAGCTATTGCGCATACCTATTAAATAAGAAGCGCGCAGCTAGGCAAGACAGGAGAGGCTTTAAAGTCACTCCTAAGGGTCATATTAGGTATCTCGTTAGATATAGAGCATCTAACATATACTACATATAAATCCTAAACCTTAATTAAGTAATTACAACTAGGAATAGAACATTTAATAAAGAGCTCTTCTATAAGAGAGATAGCAAAAACTATGCAATTACCTAAGAAAACGCTATAAAGCTTGTTTATATCCTACATAAGCAGAATATAGAAGAACTAGCTACTCCTGTAGTTGCTAAACTACTTAAGCCTAACTAGGAAATAGAAGAATGCCCTATCCCAGGGCTGCAAGTGGAGGCAGTGCTTCCTCCAGTTTTCAGCGTGCCAGAATGTTCATTTTCACGGCGTAGACTACATCACGTATTGCTATCCCAGGGCTGCAAGTGGAGGCAGTGCTTCCTCCAGTTTTCAGCGTGCCAGAATGTTCATTTTCACGGCGTAGACTACATCACGTATTGCTGACTCCAGAAAACTTAAAGCAACTGGTCCAGTTAGGTTTTCGCTGGTCAATTGACCCCAAATTTGAGTATGTTGATCAGCGCATTGGAATGTGTGTTCCCGCGAGATT